>VWZU01018553.1:242818-371021 GCA_013397095.1 Sterrhoptilus dennistouni | reverse complement strand
TGCTGCTGCTGCTGCTGCTGTGGCTGCTGCTGTGGCTGCTGCTGTGGCTGCTGCTGCTGCTGCTGCTGCTGCTGGGGGGGTTTGTTTGCCTTGTTAGACAGACTGGTAAGGAACTGATATTCCTTTTCCCTTATCTTTGCCTGAAAGCCACTTCATTTCAAAATAATAACAATTTGGAGGGAAGGGGGTCATATTTCCATTCCACTCCTCCCTTCCCCAGCAGACACCTGTCTCTCAAAGCAAGACAGCTGGCTTCAAGAAGAACCAAAGAACCAAACTTTCCCAGCCTGGTTTGTACCTCTGCTGTCCAAGACAGCTTCTCCCTGCATCAATGAAACCCTCAGGCAGGTGCACAGGGAACATCACAGAACTGCCACTGCCTGAGGCCCTGCCAGGTGACAAATTCTCAGGAAACATCCTTTGGACACATTAAAACTTAGTTGTGGCTCTTCTGTACCACACTTTGTACCTGACCCAGAACCCTTTCTTTTCCCACTGAAATGGATTCAAACATGTTCCAAGATAAAAATGATGCATTACTCAGGGGACACCTTCCAAGAAATCTGTGCATGAGGAACTGGTCCAGTTCAGCCCTCAGATCTTAACTTCACACCAGCCTCACAGGTCTCCAAGGTGCAGAGAAGCCTCTGTGCTTTTTCTACCTATCCAGGCTATAAATGGAAATATTTCTGATGGAAAAGCTGACCCAAGTTTCTTTGTACAAGTCCCATTCCTGGTAACCCCACTGCACTGGAAATGGCATTGTATTGAACATTGGACTTGTGCAGAATACATCAGAGAAAATTACCTGGGAATACTACAGCCAACTTCAAAAGTAGGAAGCAAGCTATGGAATGTCACAAAACTATCACAGAACTCTAAAACTCCAGAGATTTGAGTGATCCATGATATTTGAAAGTCTTATCCCTTGCCACATCATTCCATGTTCTTAGAGGACACAGAATCTACACAGAAAAAGTTAATTTTGCCATGACTTTAGCATAGAGAACCCACCTGCATTGCTGACACAACTGGAAACAGACACAACTTCCCTGCTTGTAGAACACTTCGGCCTCCAATGGGATAAAATGTACTGCCCTTTTATTTTAACACATTTCTCTCAAGTTGTGCTTTATCTCTGTTTCACAGATGGGAACAAAGGCCTGGAGGGGCTAATCCTGAAATGCTTTTTGAAGATTTGATGGGAAATTAGACTGCACATGACTTGTGAACGTGCTGGGGAGAGAAATTACTTTCAGGGATCACACAGGAAGCTGGTGGGCAGGAGAGAGAAGTGAAATAGTCCCCAAATTTGGGACAGTGCCTCCTCAGTCCCTCTGAAGCCCCTGTGCTGCGGACAGTGGTCACTGCCACAACCAATGGCACTGGGGCTCAGCTTATGGGTGAGGTGGGATTTTGTTTATTTTTTTTAAAGCAAACCTACCAATAATAAATTTTAAACTCTCTTAGGTGGCAAAATGTAGTACGTGGGCTTAAAATAACAAGACTCAAGAGCATCTAAATCCCTCATTAAGTACCACTTGCCTTTCTAATAATGATAATCCCACAGTGAATGGATTCACTGAACATTGGCTCCTAAATTGTTCTGTTTTTTCTGCAGTGTTTTTTTAAGATTGTGAATGTTTTCATTCCTTGAAGAGAGTAGGGTGGGAACCAGTCTGTTATTTCTGGAGGAGGAGGAAACTCACCCAAATTGCCTTTTAAGAACAGAAGCTGTACAACTTCTTTTTGTTGTTTTTTTTAAACTGACTCCTCCAGCAGTTAAAAATGTGGCTGATTCTCTCTAACTCCATCACTTCCTCTCCTGTCAAACCTAAATATTTCTCCTAGATCCTATCAAGTCATTTCCATGTACTGTGACAGCATCTATAATTCTGAAGTATTTATAAGACTGTGTGTTTAATATTAAACTACATGCTCTGGAGCTGTTAAATATTTATGCAATGTAAAATGGATCTAATTTCACTGCACCTCGGCCGGTTAGAGACCTGCAAGAGGACAAGACAGCCAATTTAAGGTAACAGATGACTGGCCAGGATCTTTTACAGGTCAGCTATGCTCTATTTCAGGAACTGGCCAGGATTATTCTCCAAATTCTTTGTCCCTCCCAGTCTTGCTGGTCCCCAAGCCAGCAGCTAAAGCAGATTACAGGTTGTAGTGCAGCCAGCACTGCTGGGCAGACCCAGGGGTTGGAAACAATTCCTGCTGCCTACATCCACTGCAAGGATCTGCTCTGCCCTGGGCCAGCAAGGGGAGAACCCAGATCCCCCTTCTCACCTGCAGCTCCCTCTGCTCCAGCTGTGAGGAGCACTGGTGGGACATGTATCCCACTGACTGTCCTGCTGGCAGGGCTGTGTCACCTCTGGGATGTGATCCCACACCCAGGGCAGTGTCACCTCTGTCCCTGAGCTCCAGCCAGGAGCAGGGTGTCAGGAAGGAGGACATACTCAGTGTGTGGAGCACTGCTGTGCCCAAGGCTCCAAGAGAGGCTGTGCTGACAGAAAGCTTTTGGGAGTGCTGCCAGCTCGGTTAATGTCAAGTTTCATGGCTAAGTTAAACATCACCTGTATTTCAGTGTCCTGCAGCTTTCCCAAAGCCCAGGTTTTTTGCTATCTAAACTAGCCAGACTCTGGCTTTTGTAACTCAGAAGCACAATAGAAAATGATGGCCTGGTTTTTACAGCCTGCTAGACTTAACATCACTTGATTTTTACAACCAACAATAAAATGCCTCAGTAGGGTCCTTCTAGCCTGAAAATAACTCAGTTTCTGAGTTATTGAGAAGGAGTTTTTTAGTATTGAGATTTTGAGCTGGACCTCTTTCAGCAGACAGAAGTACTGGGGCTACAGGGGCACCTGCACCACTGGACTTAGCAGCAATTCCTGCCAGTGATTAAGGATCCTTCTCCTTCATTTCAGTGGAGAGAATTCTGTGTTTCTGCTGCAATGTGCCATCAAGTGCCTGTTTGAAGCAGTGCTTTAGGAAGGGACACAGGGGGACCAGTCACTAATGGCAGCCCCAGCAGATTCCTCCTGCCTGAACTTCCTCAGACATTGAGAGGTTAAAAACACCTCCAAAAGGCCTTGTAAACACACTGAAATCTGAAATTTTAGGTGAAAAGTTCATGGTCAGACATCCTTGAAAGGTAATGAGACTTCATGGCCTTAATCTATGAAAAACAAATCTCTTTTCAAATACAGCCAGTTAAAGGGTGTTTTTTGGCATCAGAGCAACATCACTCTCCACCTGTGTCTCAGGAATGATGAGCAGCCCAGCCAGATGCAGCAGTCTGAAATTCCAGTTACTGAAACAGCAGCATCCAAAGCTGATGTTGCTGCTGAGATTGGACAAGGAAAACAGAGGCTAAAGATGGTCATTTGTAGCTCCACACCTGTATGATTTCAGCTGTAAGAGTGAATTTTATCAACTGGTCTGTGAACACAGGAAGGCACTTGCATTGATGCTGCTGTTATCACTAATTCCTGCAGATAACTGATGAAAGAGTTATGGAGTAGGAGAGCTGGAGTAGTCCCTGTAACAAATCAGAGCCATGGCTGTTCTTTCACTGTTTTGCTCACTGCAGAAGCCAAAACAAACCAGGGATCTCTCAGCTGGACTCTGCCACACCCTGAGTGCAAACACTGGTCCCAGTCCTGCACCACCTTTTCAACAGACACTTCAGGAGGAGCAGGCTGGACACTCCAGTTCAGGTGTGTACCTTTTGTGCCCATCATTATACAGTTTTTGATCAACAGTGCAGCAGGTAACTGGGTTAGCCATTGCTGCCCTGCAGGAGCTAAGCATAGTTCTCATGGTCAGCTGCAGTTGGAAGGAGATGGCTTTGGTTCCCTGCTCCACAGCAGTTCTCCTGGGATGCTGCACAAGCTGCCACAGACTCCAACTCCTCCCCAAAAACAGGCTGCAGAACATTAACCCTCACTACAACCTGATACCTTCAGTAAGAACAGCAGAATCAAGGATTGCTCCCAGAGAGCAGGTCCTGCTCTCACTAACCTCAAGCTGTTTGGATGGTCAATCAGTAATTCTGGGACAAGATGTGATTGACAACATGAATTCCTGCAGAACTTCAGACTCCAAGCAGGCTGCAGCTGGAAACAGTGACTGAAAGGGAAGGAGAGCAACAGTGATACATCAGCCCAGAGAGCTCCCAGCGAGTGGCACAGGGTTGGCACAGTTAAAAATAGTCCAAGCACTGAGCTTCCCGATGTATCTGACAGGTTATCCAGCCTGCAGGAATGGGCTGTTGATGGAGCTGAGGTCAGTCTGCTGAAGGAAAAGGATGCTAAGAGAACTCAATAAAATTCAACCAATAATCTGGCACGGGAGGAGTTTGCTTTGGAGCAGGAATATTGCTCACTGTGGCTGCTGCCTGCCAGTGCTCTCATTCCCAGCCTGGGAGGAGGCTTGGGGTTTGTGCACCTGCAGCTCCCAATCCCAAGGCTCCCACAGGAGCTGGTTGTCCACAGCACCACGGGCACAGCTGCCCTTCCCTCTGGATTTTTGAGTCAGTGCAGAGCAGTGGGGACAGGGGCTCCTCCAGCTGCACTGAAGAAATGAATTGGCTCAAATCCCCTTTTCTTCCTGCATGTCAGTGGGTTTAGCAAACAAAATATGATAATCATGTACAGCAAATGTGTTTTCCCCCCTATTTGGTTCAGCTCCTTAAAGCTGCACAGGCTGTGTTTTCCATCTGTTCATTTAATCCAGGTGCTGATTTGTCTCCAGAGAGGCAGAAACATGGGTCAGCTTCACTTTTTCCTCTTTCATACATCTTTACTGAGGAGAAAACTGGCATAAAGGAAAAATCAATAACCTTTCCTGCTATGTTCCCAGGCAGGTGCAGCAGAACAGATGTGAAGATGAGCAGTTAACAGCATTAATCAGGGTCCCAAGGACCTGGATGGAAATGAGCTCCAGAGCTCACCAGTCTTTTGGGGTACTCTGATGTGGACCCCTGAAGTCTGTAAAGATGCAGGTATTGAAACTTTGTGCCTGAATCTCTTTGTAAGTATAATTCTGCCAGATATTGATGGGCTCAGTATTGAGATGGAAGGATTTTTAGTGCCATGGAAGATGTGTGTAACAACATACACTTGTGTCCACTGAAATAATGGAGAGAAGAGGCAGTGGAGTGCTTCACTTTTGGCTGAATGATTGAATGGCAAGGGGGAGAAAACATGACATAAAAAGCAGATAAGAATGAATTAAATCTTAAAATAGAAAATCCTGTAGAACTTCCTGATGGCACTTGATTAAAAACATACTTCTCATCCTCCAAAATAAGTGCCTCATGCTACAGCTCTTTTCACCAACCTCTGAGCTACCAGGTGTGGGAAATTATAGAGCCATGGAAGGGGTTGGGTTGGAAGGGACCTTGAAGACCATCTCATTCCAAGCCCTTGCCATGGGCAGGGACACATCCCAGTAGACCAGGTTGCTCCAAGCCCTGTCCAATATGACCTGGAGTCCTCAAGGAAACATCCATCCATTTCACTCCACTGTAACAGTCCTGCCAATCCCCATGTGGCTTGTAGGGGTCTGGCAGAAACTTTGGGAATGACCAAGCCAGAGCACTTAAGACACTCCTTACTGGAGCACTGGAGGTAACACCCCAACAATTTGACCCTGTTTCTCTAAAAGATGCCATTCAGGCTGTGCTGCGTTTGGCTGGAGTAGATTTAATTGAATTTTCCTCCCAGTGTCTGGAGTGGAGTTTTGCTTTGGATTTGTGCTGAACATGGGTGATAATATAGGGATGTTTTTGTTATTCCTGAACAGGGCTTGCACAGAGTCAAAGCCTTTTCTGCTCCTTGTCCTGCCACGCTGGTGAGGAATTGGGTGTCCATGGGAAACTGGGAGGAGTTACAGCCAGGACAGGAGACCCAGACTGATATTCCACACCTTGTGACTCTGTGCTCAGTATGTAAAGTGGGGGGAAGAATGAGGGAGCATGTTTGGGGTGAAGGTGTTTGTCCTTGCATGTAACTTGTGTGTAAAGGGGCCCTGCTCTCCTGGGGGGTGGCTGAACACCCTCCTGCCATGGGAAGTGGGGAATGAATTCCTTGGTTTGTTTTGCTTTGTTTGTGGTGCAGCTTTTGCTTTCCCAATTAAACTGTCTACTCGACCCACAAGTTTTTCAGCTCTTACCCTTCCAATTCTCCCCAGTGTGCTGGTGGGGCAGGGAGAGAGTGGCTGTGAGGGATTGCTGGGGTTAAAGCCTGGCCCAGGCCAGGGACCCAACCACAAGTAAATTGGTCTAACACACCCTCAGTTACAGTATCTGCCTTGCAGATTGCTGCACAAGGAGAGGTCACTGCTGCTCATAAAAGCCTTTGCAAAATGCTCTGACATCAGAAAACAGCAGGGCTGAATTTTTTATGATTTCTTCCATTTCCTTGTGTCAGAGATTGTTTCTTGCTTGGAAGGCTGCTGCCTTCTGCTCAGTGCTCCAGTCATCTGTGTGGGATCTGATCAGATTTTGTCTCTGTGCCAGGGCAGCCTTAGCAGAGAATCTGTCTCAGTAAGAATTTAAAATCTCCTCCTGCATGGCAAAGTCCTTCTATGCCAAGAATTCTCCTTTGCAATGCCAAGACCAGTTGACATGCTGAGTCCATTGGTAGCATATGATTTCAGTGCCCCTTGTACGTTGTGGCAATGAGCCTTCAATCCTGTTTAACAGCTGATGAACATTCTAGGGACAACATCTGACTTCTTGGGGCTCACAGCAGAGAGTCGGTAGCCAAGACAGCAGGAGGGCTCCTGAGTAGTTCTTGATCTGGAGCTCTTGGAAAAGTGACCCTTGGCTTCCCTATAGCATAAGGCACATGGAGAAGTTCCATTCTTGCTCTGGGAGAGCACTAAGTAGCCAGGAATAGAGTATAACCAGCATCTTGTATTCTATCACCAGCTGTTCAACACTGGGGCAGTGTTTCTTTATCTCTTGACCCCTCCTCCCTCCAGAGGATCTCTGTTGTCCATGGGCCATCCAGGCTCACTGCAGGGCTGATACAATTCCATCATCCCATGGGAGATGCTCCACCCAGGGGGAGGAGCCCAGCATTCCCACCTGGATCAAACCTGGCATTCAGAACTCCAGCACAGCCTGTTTGCACTGGACTCCCAGAGGGAGACCAGACCATCTCAGCGCCACTGGACCTTCAGAGGAAAACTGCACCCTTCTACAGGATCATCTCTGCTCCAACAGAACCACATCTGTGTCACACCAGGAGTGGAGTGGACTGATTGGACTGACACCAACACTCTGACCAACAGGGGGTCAGGTTGTATTCTGACCCTGTCAGTGTTTTCTTTTGTTTGTGTGCTTTTTTGGTACTACTACATTTTTATTTTTAATATTCCTAGAAAAGAACAGTTATTCCTATTCCATATCTTTCCTTGAGCGCCCCTTAATTACACAATTATAATCATTTGGAGGGTGGGGGTTTACATTCTCCATTCCAAGAGAAGCTCTGGCTTTCCTTTGCAGACACCTGTCTTTCCAAACCAAGACATGCAGCTCGGGGCTTCCCAGACCTGTGCCAGCACCAGCTGTCCCTGTCCTGCCTGAGCTAAAGCAAAGCTCCTGCTGCCAGTGCTGAACTCTGACAGTGTGCAGGGACCACACTGAGCTCAAACTGCCTGTGAACAACCACACTGACCTTTGACACCTCCCCACCCGACCTGCAGGAAATCCCCCAGCTGGCTAAAGTGGCACAACAAATCAGCAATTGTTCTATAGGGGACGATTTTCCATCTGCATAACACCAGCAGCTCCCAACTGCAGCAGCAAACCAGCATTTAAAATCCAAGTCCCAAGCTGGTACATTCTTGGTTTTGCTAACTCTGTTTATGGAGTTACAAACAGGGCCAGTAAACAGGTGAGAAAACCAACAGCCCTACAAAGAACTTTTCCAACCAGTAATAGAACTACTTACATTTTCACCACCTCTCCCCTTCATATTCTTCACACGGATTCCATATAAACCTTCTAATAGTCTAATCTTGTTCCATCTGGAGTCTGTGAGGTTTTATCATGCCACTCTCAGATACTCAAAACTCACTCCTTGTCTGTCTCCTTCCATCACCACAGATCCTCTGTGTCTTAATCTGGGCTTTTTGCTGTAAATTCATGTGGTTTCAAAGGCCAAGGATATCTTAACTGGGCTGAAAAAGCATTGTGAGTTTCTACTGCTGTAGGAAACGTTTAATTATTGTTCTTTTGTAAAGTCACAACAAATGAAGTGATGATATTCCTCCCCATAAGCAGCTGAGTATCAGCAGTGAGCAAACTGTTCTCAAATATCCCTTTTTTGGGAGTTGTTAAAACCCATTTGCAGCTCTTGAAATCCTCAAATCCAAACTCTGCCTCAATGCAGCACTGACACATCCCTCTAAAATAAATGTCCAGCCTCTTAAAACCCCCTGTGATGCAGCTCCAGCTATTTCAGAGAAGGAATGTTCTTTCTGGCAATGCAAACTACCAGAATGGAGCACACTCAGCATTAGTCAGCTGCCACCTTTAATACCTGGGAAACGGTTAATGAAGGGGACTCTGGGCTTTGCTGGCAACAACATCAGGTCACCTGGTGGGTCATTTCTGTCTCCAGCTGCTGCCACAGAAAAATGAGAGAAAGGGATGCTTGGCAGCTCTGTGAGTCCTTCCCCTGCCCCACATAATAGAATCTGCAAAGCAAAAATAAGGTCAGACACTTTCAAATTGCTGCAATAGGAGAACTGGGAGATAATTTTATATCCAGTTCTGCAAAAGGCTAAAAATAAGCCTGATATGAGGCAGAAGAAAGAGCCTGAAAATGGATTATTCTCATTTTTCCTGTAATGCAATTTGAAGATGCCATGTTTAAGACAGCAGAAGTGTTTGGACTAGGGATGGTTCTTTTTGTGGATTTTGCTATCTCCTCTGTAAAGAAGATTTTTTCCTAGTGTTTGTACACATCACTTTTAAAATGAAATGTCCACCAGCTTTTCTACTCAATAAGAGCTTCCACATCTGATCAAAGGTGTTAAGAGTAAAATATTTTTCTTATTAAATGTTTAATTTTCATTTCAAGAGAAAAGAAATACCTGCTTGAGTTGTTTAAATAACCTGATTCTTATTATGCAAACAAAGGGGTGAACGATTCAGGCAGGGCAGGCTCTCAAGTGCTGAGTGGTCACTGGTTAAAGACTTAAATTCTTTTGTTCTGAACAGCTCCATTGGTGCAGCTGTTTATTCCTGCTCTGGCTGCACCAGGGATCCTCACTGCAGCTGCATCCCACTGCCTGCTCTGCATTCCTGTATCTTTGGTGAAAGCATCCAGCCTCTGTCATGCACAGAGGGACTGAGCCATTATAAAACTTGGACACCCATCCTAAGCATCTTTTCATACCTCTGGAAAAAACCAGAAAATCTAATGTTTCCAGGTGTAAAACCAGGGATTAAGTTTAAAAAAACCAAGTTAAAACAACAAAATCCTTTGAGGAGTAGCGTATCCCACACTTGAACAGGGTGATTTTTCAGGAAGAACCCAGGTGAATTTGGTTTTCCCTCAGCAGCAGCTGGGAGTGGCCATGGCTGGGGACAGGGCTGCAGGATGACTGCACTCACTGCCCAGGAAAAGATCCTGATACACACTAATTATGGAGATTTATATCCCTGGTACCCAAAAATTGTCGCAGCTTGGGAAAAGGACTTTTTTTGAATCCCTTTTCATAATAAAACCACACATTTTTCCTAATTATTGATGGAGCTTCTGGCAAGTACCAAATGTAGGCTTTTCCTCTGCAGCCCTCCAGGGTGAAGCTTTGTTTATCCCAGTTCTCTGCCCTGTGAGTGAGGAACGGGGTGAACACAAAGCACAGACACAACTCTCAGCAGTGCTGAGCTTTTACTTCCATTGAATGAGGAACCTGGACTGCTCCCAGCCTAGGAAACAGCTCTTTGGCAGGGCTGCACAGCTACCTGTGATGGAGCTTGAGGATAAAAGTGCAATCATCAGATTTCTGATCCACTTCAGAGGGCCCTGACATGGCAAGACTGTATTGTCTTCTAGAGAGTCTAAAATCTAGCTTGGGTCTCACCAATATTGCTCAAGCAGGTAATAGAATTACAGTTCAGAGTGCTGATGTTTGGAAATAAAGTACAACTGCTTTAACCCTCCTCTGCAGAGGTGCAGAGCAGGAAAGAAATAACAACATAGTCAAGCTATATCACAGAAGGAACTGTAGTGGAGTGGTTTAAAAAACAATTGAAGTATTTATCATTACTAGTGCCTGAGACTTCTTACAGAACCCATTCTTAACTGTTTTCTCTCTCTTATCACTTTGGAATGGTGGGATTAAATTTGTGTTATAGATCTAGTCCCCAAAATGATTGGATTATTCGCACAGATTGATGTATTCTCTCCTTCTCTCTGCTAGTACTACATTTTCTAAAAGCCTCTTTAAGCTGTCAGACTTCTGAAGCAGCATGAAAATGGTAATAAAAGAGTTGTGTTTAAAAAAAAAATTTGCCATAGAAAGAATTTTTTCGTTAATGTTTTGTGAGCAGCCTTGTTGACTGGAATTTCTGTGCTAAAAAAGTACAAAATATGGCAGGAATTGTGGCAATGATAAAAGTAGTGTGAAAGCCTGGAAATTCTGTTTTTGAAAGGAAGCATGGTGGAAGCTGGAGGAAGCTTTACAGGAAAGAGTTGCTATCCTGGTATCTGCCCTGCCTGGAAGAAGAAATAATTTCTAAGCAAATGCCCAGAGACAGTTACACAAAGAAACAAACACAGAAATCCCAGCAATAAATGCCTGATCTCCATTCCACAGAAGTGTGGGAACTAAAGCAGGAACAGCTCGGTTTCCATAGGCTGTGGGAGCAGTGTTCCACTTCTGTGCTGCTGTATTATCTCACTGGAGGGGTGGGTGACAGCTGCCCTGTGCCCTGACCCTGGCAGTGACGGATGGCTTTAATCTCTGGCGTGTGACACCGGCGCTCCTGATTCCCGCAGGTTAATTGATTTCTTTTGGCAAAGCCCCTTTCCAACTCCCATTGTTTGAGCAGCAGGACTGGCTGCAGAGGGAAAACAAGGCATCCTGAAATAGAAATTCCTCTGTACCCAGCAAGTAATAGGTAGGATGGAGGGGAGAAGTGGCTGGGCAGAAAACAGCCTCTGCCAAAGGTGTGTGATGCCAAGTGCAGATGGCCTGACAGGTGGGAGCTGGACGGTGGAGCTGGGGTCCAGCAGGCAGTTTTTATCTGCTATTAGCAAAATGCTCTGTTACCTTTCCTCTCACAGGCAAGCATGGAGATACTAACAAATAAATCCTGCCCCATAAATTCTGAGGAGCCACTGAAGCTGCTGGTGGGGCAGATGGGACTGTTCTGACAGCACAGACCCTGCTGCACATGGGACCGTCCACAGCCTCCAGCCCTGCTCCTCTCTTACTTCACTCTCTCTTCTCAGTAACTGGAGTGAAGCTGCATTCCAGGAATCTCACTGCAGGATGCCAGGGCATTTTTAACATAGGAGTGGGCACACCCCAGAAAGAGTACCCTTCCTAGGAGTCACTTGAGAGAAATTATTTTGTTAAGCATTATTTATGACATTTGTTCTCCCCAGTTTGCAACACAATATATCTGTGACTAATACAAAATTCATAAACAAATGTGAGTCAGGAAAGGGAATGATGGTAGAAGAGAAAGAGAAACAAAATCACATATGACACCTGAATGTTTTTCTTCTAAGAATGGAGCAGTGGCTATTTGGGAGGCTGGTTGCTCTGGGCGTGGATAGAGTACAACCAAAGCTGCTAAGAGTAGACAGCAACAGAGGAATGATCCCTTTTGCATAGGAGCAGTTAGAGGTGTGGATGTGATCTCCCTCCCACATTGACACTGCTGCAAAAGCTGGGGCTTTGGCAGAACAACTGTGTAAGACACACCAGTGCTGGCAGCCAAGCAGAGTCACCCAGCTGGTGACCAGCCTGTGACCTGTGGTGTCTCCTGAGGGAACCAAAACCCTCTTCCTTGAGATCTCCACTGGAGCTGAGAACAGCTGGATACCACAGTGCCCTACCCAGCATAAAGGTCCAGGTGGGCTTGGCATGCTGAAAAAATGGGAGTGACCTGGAACTCATCACTGTGTGAATCCTGAGCCTCTCCTTCACCACCTGAGGTGCTGTCATGCCACACTGGCAGCTTGTGTGATGCCAAGGGACACAAATCACCACAAATCCATTAGAAGTGGAATGAGCACTCCTCTCTGAACACAGGAAAGACAAGCCCTGAAGCTTTCACATAATCAGGTGAGTGCCTGATTATAGGAAAGCAAAGGAGAATACTGCAGAGGGGGTTTCATCTGCTGCACTGACACCAAATAGGACTTTGGTCATCTTGCAGCAAAAAAGTCCACCCTGAGCACCCAGAAACTTATGTTCATCTTGCCACGTCTCCAGGTGGTCACTACCTGGACTGGCATGTACAGCTCATGTGCACAAGCACAGCACAAGCACAAAACAGGGCTGCAGAGCAGATCCATATGCTGGAGAGAGAACATAAGCTGGAGAGCAGATCCCACCTTCCTGCCTCATGCCATGGCAGGGAGGCCATCAGAAACAAGGGACAGCTTTCATGTCTTCCCCAAATAATCTGCTGTAGGATTTACATTTTTTTTCTCTTAGGAAGTCCTTCCTAGCATCTAATCTCCAACTTCCCTTACTGCCATTTAAGACTCTTTTATGCAGATAACAATGCAGGCACACACATCACCTCCCCAAAACCACAGTGAGGTTCAACTCTGTAGGACTTCCCATCCTTATGACACTAGGTCTTGTTTTTTCCACAATGTTTAAACATCTCATTATAGAGGAACTTCCCCGTTCTTTGGTATTTATGTATGCTAGTAAAAGTAAGGTGGAACTCCACTTATGTATGTTAGTAAAAGGAAGGTGGAACTGCACTTACAGAGCCACAGCACCATCTGTGGCACTGCTTCCAAATCTCTTTTCATCCATCTGATAAGACAGTGTGAGCCAGAAAGCATCACCCAAACTGTTCACACACTTCTGTCAACTCCAAACACTTTATTTTCCTTCCACCTATACCACAGCTAGAGTGATATTCCAGGGCCCTTCTCCTTAAGGTAAATCAAGGCTGCCATTCTCCAGTGGGGGAAAAGCAAAGGCAACTTACAGTCAACACCAGCCTAGTCACCTACCCACATATTCAGCATGACATTACACATAGTAACTCTTATTTTTCAACAATTATGAGAAAGAGACTAACCCCAGAAGTTTGTATGTCATGTGGAAGCGTCTTCCGAATTACTGTAGTTGCCAACCGTGAGATGATCCGAATCGGTTTCTTTACTGAAAAACAGTAGCTGTTTTTTTCACAGAGCTGCAAGAAGGGACTGGGAAAGACTCTTTATAGCAACCCTTGAGCGCACATGTTCCCACACACAGCTTGCTTCCTCCTTGCCTCATGTCCTCGACTGCCAGAGGTGGCCAGCAGGGCTCTGGGGGTGGAGGTGGGCGGGTGCAGCCTTGACCACCAAGCTCTGGGAAGCACCTCCTGCTCCTCACCTCACACTCCACCAGTTCCAGCACACAGCAGCCCCTCAACACAGACAGCCTGGGCTGTGACATGCTCAGGCATGGGTGTGAGGGGCCTGTGCTCCCCTCTGAGCCATGTGGCCAACAACTGAGATCCACCAGAGCAGAAGCGTGTAAAGGATGCCCAGCCAGCACGACCCAAGCCCCTGTGCTTCGTGCAGCCTCATGCACTCTGCTGAGCCCAGGTTCTTAACACACAACCCAACATCCTTTACCTGGAAAGGGCCAAGGCCAGGGGAAGAGTACAAGCATAATGATCAAGAGAGCAAACAGGCTGTGGTGCCTCCCCGTTTGCAGTGGCCAGGCTACTCACTGTTGTTCAGCTTTAGCTCGGTCACTGAGGAAGAAGAGGGCTGTGGCCAGGAAGAACATCCCTCCCAGGACAACGACAAATGGGCACAGCATGAGGGCATAGCCCAGGCTGAGGAACTCCCAGACTGGGGACTCCTTTGTGCTTTGTCGTATCAGGTCGGAGATCTAAGAGAGAGAGGCAGAAAAATTAGTCACTTAGATGAAAATCAGACACGAGAGTAGTGAAGGGAACACGATTCCTGAAACAACCACCCACCAAACATGTGTGAGGTTTAAAATGGAACAGGGTGTTCAGTAGAAGCTGAGTGTCCCTCACACCCTCCAGCCTTCCACACAGGAGCCTGGGCAATTTATGCTCTGGGCCTTGGCAGGGGTTCTCCTCTCACTGTCACTCTTTTGGCCTGATCTGATATTCCCACAGCCTTTTCCATGTTCTCCCAGGCTGTGTCAGGGACAGCATCTGTGGGTGTCTGACCTTGCTGTGCTGCCCAAACACCCTGAGGAGCCAGCAGGGCCATGCTGGTGTTGCTCAGTGGGTGAGGCACTGATCAACCTTCTGCAACGCCTATCAAATCCTTACTCCCACACCTGACCTACCTTTCAGCAAAAGGGAGGTATTAAATTCCATTCCTGTGTACTGAGTGGGAAGGTGGAAAATGTTTTCCAAAGAACAAAAAAAAACAGAGATCCCATCTGATTTGGGGAAACAGAACTTGAATATGGGGGGTTTGTGCCCATGTCTGAGGTAGGGGGCTCATTCCTTCTTCCAACCTCCCAAGCCCGAAGTGTAATTGTGTGCAAGAACATGGCTCTGTCTCAGGCTCAGACACGGGGCTGTGCTCACACTGCACACCACCAGATTTATGGATTAAGGCAATCTGCACCTTCTGACAACCAAAAAGCATCATTACATGAAAGTAAACACAAATTATTTACACTTACACAAAGGAGGAGAGACATGCAACAGCACTGTTTAGTTAATTATGAAAATCTTTTCCTAGAACTAAAATGTAATGTAAAATGTAATGCATGTCTGTAGCTAAAACTACCACATTTTAATATTTACTGCCAGCAAACAACTTTACTCTCTATAAATCCAACAGAGAGGTAACAGCAGTTGGGGTGGGTCTCAAGGCATTGGGTATTTTAAGTCCAGCTCTGTTTTTATCCATGACCTTTTGTTGGGGGAGAAACACCAGTTTATACCAAAAGACTGCAGGGAATTTGTAACATAGAATCCTACTGCTGTGCACACACGCAAATCAGCTCCAGAAATAGTCAAAGCCTGTGCAGCAACTTCTGAACTGCCACATCACTGGTAATGGAAAAGTTGGAGCCAAACACAACCTACAAGCAAGTTCTGACATTCAAGGCTTAAATTTTGAGAGTGAAAAGAACTGTCACATGCAGGAGAAATCACCAATTCCCACTTTGCAGAAACCTGGAAGGTAAATGTGTGTGAGGAGATGCTTCAGCAGAGCCAAGCATAATAGAAGGTCCCAGAAGAAAGATGCTCATGGGGGCTCCAAAAAGAACAGGTCACTGGGGGTGTGTTAGCAGGGAGACTCTGGAGCACTGACGGGTCTCTGTGTGTTTCTGCCCCTCTCACAGCTCAGCCTGGCTCCAGAGGAGGGGTGGAAAGGAGCTGCCAGCCCAGTGCTGGAGATGACACTGTCCTACAGGATGGAGCCCTCTCAAATAAGGGGGAGTGAATTAACACTGGCAGAGTGTACCCACAGAAAGCATTGAAGGGGCGTAGCCTGATTTCTCTGTTTCAATCCCTACCCTCAAAAAGATAAGGAGAAAATTTCAGTGCTTGGGATATAGAAGAGTTCTAGTCCTCTCAAAAAGAACTTTATTTGCTGGGTAAAACACATGTAGAAAAACAAGAGTGTTACAAACAATTCTTATGTGAGACTGAAGGCAAATAACAGTGACCATTAGTCTGAGAGATTTATTACAAAACAGCAACAAGACTTGAATGTGAAAAGAATGCACCCACAGGAAAGTGGCAGAATGTGCTCTGCACCCAAGAGACAGGGATATCAGCTGGTCATTAATTCCCTTTTGTATCCAGACACCTTAATTCCAACCATTTCCCTTACTCTTCATTATGAACCAGAATTTGGCATTGAGTCAATGTCTCTGTTAGGTTGAATTGAGGATATTCTAAAACAGAATTCTAGACATTCTAAACCACTTTTCATTTTTGGGAATGGATACAATTATTCTCTAAAAGGACCAGACAATAAATCACTTGACAAATTGACACGGTAAGTCAGCAGTAGAGGATGAAAAGCCATGCATGTGCTCCTGATTGCTTTCTCCACTGATGACACGACATTTTAGGCTAAAAACCAGCTTTGAAAGTGTAAAGTCTCCAACAAATAAATCTCCCAATGCAGTTTGTCCCACACCTTCCCTTCTAAGGCATTGTGTTGACCTTTTATAGAAACAAATCATGTTATTATTAAATCTGGTCTGTTTTTCATTTTTAACCAAACACATTCTGTAACTGCACAGTTTAGAAAAAAACATCTTTCTTCCCTTTCAAGGTATAATTCTTTCCACCAAGGCTTCTGGGTTCCATGTAATTCCCTTCCCAATGTCTTCATCACTTAACTCTAGAATTTTATCAGGGTGTATAAAAACACATATATGTTTTTATATGACTGTTAACAGTCAGTGTTCTCTGTTGTTCTGTTCCATTTGGTTACAAACCACCTGCTAAGGCTGGAACTTTGGCATCTCCTCTCGAGAGGACACAGGACAAAATTACACACCTAGGCTCCACGGATGACACACTGTTTGCCAAACGCTCTGCTCTGCATTGCCAGTTTTGGGCTTTCCAGACTCCTGGCAATGACAGCATCCTGAGCTGGCCAACTGTGATTTGGCAAGACCTAATCAAGCATAATTTTTGGTGTCTTCTCTCTAAGATGAGTAACAAACTGTGGGGGCTGTGCGTGGCCAGTGCCGGCTCTGCAGCTCAGAGTTGTGTGTGGGATTCCTTCCTTTGTTCCTCCAGCTGGGAGGTGGCAAAGCTTCCCAACACGCATGAGAATGCGGGGGTGGGAAATCAAGGAGGAAGTCCTGTTGCTGCTCTGCAGTCTAATCACAAGTCTTTGATACCAGCCTAACTGTGAAGGTTCCTGTCTCCTCCCTCTCTGTGTAACGCAGAGCTCAGAGCAAGAGGAATGACTTTGCTAAATAAACCTCAGCTTGAGGCGTTTTTACAGCAGAACACGGACAGCATGTGCCCAGCTGCTGGCAGGCACTTGGATGGAGTCCAGCTGGAGACAGCTCCTGCCTTCCAGAGAACCAGCAGTGCAGCTGCAATGGGCACCATCCCAACCCCAAACCCCAACTGTGTCTCCATCTGAGTGCAGGAGACAGCAGAGGAACAAAGGGAAAGTTCTTTACTTGGGAAGTACATGGTGTGTGCTCTGGAACAGGGCACAGGCCATGGATACAGGAGATGCCAAGGTGGGCTGGAGCCCAAGGAAGGCATCTGGATTCCATGTTATGTCTCTCCTGAACAGTCTGGGTAGGTAAATTAACTGATTTATTAATTACACAGTGTAATGGTAACCACATCTCTGAAATCACCATTTCATTTTCTCTCTCTCATTGCTGAGTCAACATCTCAATTCCTCTGCAACTGGCTTCTCTAAACTTCTGATGTTGCCACTTGGGCACAAATCCTCCTACACAAAAAGGGTATTTCTGGCACAAATATCTGATTTTCATGGTTACCAGTTTGATACAAGCCAGGTTCTCCCTAGCTGATCAATTTAGTACAGTTCCTTAACACAGTATTCCCTGGAACCCCCCAGGGGTTTGGCATCCACCCACTCTGAAGTCAGTGTGAATGTAAAAGGTTTCTTTAATTTTCTAAAAAAATGGATTATGAATGCAAATGAAGCTGAGAAAGCAAAAGTGAGGGATTTTATAAAGTAAACAATTTGCTGGGCCTGGGGGGGAGCAGAAGCATTTATACTGTGCTAAATGGCATGAGGAACACTTTATAATAACAGGAAGTAAAACTGTTTTTAAAATTATATTTTCCCCCTCCCAGGATGACCAGGCTGCATTAAATACATGGTGCTGCCTTGAAAAAGGCTACAGTAAATTAAGATGCTCCATAGGGATGCTGCTTGCTATGTCAGGACATGGACTTGGTACATCTGGGGATCAGAGAAATTTGCCCTGGAGAGGGTTGAAAATCTCTTTACTTCAAATCATTAACTGCCTTTCTCTCTGGTCTGGTCTGGTCTGGTCTGGTCTGGTCTGGTCTGGTCTGGTCTGGTCTGCCCAAAGATTTTCTAAGTTAAGACTGGACTTTCTCTGATCCCAGAGAGAGATGCCTAACACCATGGGGAATGTGAAGGAACTCCCTTGCCAGGGCCCAGGTACATGACCATGTAGGGATGGGGATGCCATTTCCATGTCTGTGGCACAGCACCTTTAGCAGCATCCCTGTCCCCACCTCTCCTGGCAGCATGGGCCCCTTCCCTGTCTGTATATCCCAAAAAAGCAAACTGATTCCTTGTGTTGGAGAGAATCTGAACATTCTGAAAGGTGCTCAGCACCATGAAAACTGCCCATCTTAGGAGTGTGCAGGATCCTTAGCAGCTCAGAGGAAGAAAACATTTATTTAAGGAGGTTTTCAGTGCACAGAGGAGTGACAGAGAAGATGAAACAGAGCTTGAAATATTCAAGTGCAACAACAACCTGCTTTGGATTTCTGGGCTTTCTCTAAGGGGATACTTCCACCTACATTAAACACTTATCAAAAATACTGAGGACCTGTACATCTAACACAGTCATGAACAGGACAGATGCACAGAGCTCTGAAAAAACACCAAAGCAGGCTGTGAACCCTTGGCACAGAGCATTTTAGAGATGGGAAGTCATTTGGTATTTTATTGGTATTTTATTATTTTATTTATTTTATTATATCTTCTCTGTTCCTGAGTCATTGGAAGTGGGAAGTTTGTTAGCTCGTTGCAATGAGGAGATCAATCCCAGGAGGATTGGCCTCCAGGCGGTTAATTCTCCTGTTATTTTGCAGCTGACAGCTATGTCAAAGATTTGGTCTTTCGGTGCACTATGAAAAAGGCTTTTAATTACTCAGGACCAGAGAAATCCTCAATTTAAAGTTACTGCTTGAAGAAACAGGTAATAAGGATGAGGGGTTGGAGGTTCTCATCCTCACATTATTTCCCTGGCCAGCACAGTAGATGTTCAGACTGGCCAGGCCAAGTTCCATTTCACCCAGCACAGGGTGGGTCACACACAGGCATGAACGTGGGGAGAGATCCCTGCAGGAGGAGTGATGCCATCAGGGTTACACCACACCTGTCAAGCAGCTGGGACTTGGTAAAGAAAGAACAATAAAGCCCATAAATGTGTATCACATTTCACCTACCAACTCTTATCAGGTGATGGGAGATGCTGCTTATACAGACTCAAGTACACTATATTAGAACATGCTGCAAAAGGCAACAAGACAGAGACCTCTATTCCATCCTCAACCCCACAAGAGCAGTGGAATATTTCCTGATGGTCCATGAAACAGAGAGTGGTGCCAGGAGAGTATTTTGAATGTTTTTGTTACAGGACATTACTGCCTTTTTGACCTCCAGTTCATCTCCCACCCTGCTTTGGCAGGAGAGACAGGACTGTACAAACACCAGCAAGCACCTCACGGGGGCATATTTGAGGGGTGGCTGCTTGGGTCAGACAGGGACAGGACACCCAGACTGCAGCATCACATCCCAACCATCCACGCTATTGCAATACCCTGCTTTTAAGTCAGACAAGAAGTGGATTTGACTCCCAGTGGGCTGTGGCCTGTTTTAGTCTAGCAAACTACACTGGAAAAAGTGTTCTTCCAGAGTAATTGTGTCCTACTCCGAAGCAGCCATAGCATTTTAAACCATAAAATATGAATTTTAAACCACAATACATGAATTCTGCTTTCTCAGGCAGGCAAGTCTTTCCACATAGAGCTACTTTCTACACAGATATACTTGGTTAGGTAAACTCCTTCAAACCTAATCAACAAAAAGGCTGTTTCAAACTGGGCCAAGGCAGTGTGAAATCCGCACCTCCAGTTATAACTTTCACTAGAAAGTATCTTAATTGCTGCGTTTACTACAGTTTGTCTTGCCTTGCCCCTAATGAAAGGCTGATCTGCCTGCTCTGATACTCTGCACCAGGGATAATTAACACTGCTCTGCTAACTACTTGTTAAAGGAAGGTCATTAGTATTCTTGCTGCTTAAATAGCTCATTAGATTTATCAACCTGCTCACAGGAAAGCCGGGGAAGGGAGAAAAGTGAAGGTTGCCAAGGTTCTCACAGCCCAGCTGGCATGGAATGGCTGGAGGTGGTGCCCTTCCAGTAAAACTGAAACAGCCCAGGAGGGCAGGAAAGATAGGAACCACCACCAGAGGAGTGCAGGGAGTGTTAGCCCATCAAAAGATGCTCGTGGAGGAGAGCTACCTCTGGCACTTTGGAACACCCTCCTCATAGGCTGATGTTGCCAGGTGACAAGGAGATACAGACTGGTTTTCATCCTCAGACCTGATGAACAGCTGCCCAGAGAAGATGAGAGAGAGTTTAAGTAAACAGGAGAGCAGCCAGCACCAGGGCAGTGAGGACAGAGTGTGCCTACAGTGCATGCCCAGCACATGGGGACACCAGTGCCTGCAGCAGGTCCTGTTGGCATCACAGAGACAAGGCAAGGGTGGAAGAGGAAAGTGCTCAGGCAGGAAGCAAATTACAAACTCGGAGGAAGGAAAGAAAAAGTCCCAAGCCACATCCATGATATAAAACCCCCCTTTTGCCTGTATTCAGATTTCCAGAAGCAGAAGAGCAGTCAGGAAGGGAAGGGAGACACAACAAGAAGGATGATGTAAACCCCGAGCAGGGAAAACAGGTTCATGCCTGTGCACAGATGGACACAGCAGCATGGAATTACAGTTGTTTTATTTTAAAGGGCAGCCAAGATCAAAGCAGAAATAGTGAGACAAAGAGCTGGAGTTGTGATGCAGCCTGAGAAGAGTTAACTATTTCACATGCTGCTGCCACCTCCCTCCGCTTGCTCTTCTGAGTCTGAAAAGCTGTCTAGGGCAGCAGTTGAAGTCCTTTATCTGATATGCAACATTAATTGTGGGATTTGGGGCATTTCTCTTAACACTCCTATGCTCCAGCAATCATGTCTGCATAGTGGGAGTGGTCAAAGACAGAAAAATACTGCACATATTTGGGTGTAATGCACTGAGTAGGTGAAATTTCTCACCAACTGCATCAAGAATAAAGCGTGGAGTGACACTGGAGTTGTTAAAAAGGAATTATTTAAACTCTACAGGTTGGTTATCACAAAGGTCCTGAAAAAAGTTACAGCTCTCTAGGAATAAAAGCTGTCTCACCTACTGAAATACTGCAGCAATGCCTATTCTTATTTGGAAATGAACAGGCAGTGCTGATTTACAGTAATTGATCTCAGAGCTTGCCACGTAGTGAAGCTTTATGCAAATCACAGCTGCCACCCTAAAGCTGTATTTGCATAACTCCTTTGTAAGTCAATCTTAAGCCTTTTTACCATAATAAAAGTTATCAATATTTAAAGAGACAGGAAAAATAGCCACACATATGTGCTCCCTGCCACTTAGCTTTTAAGCACTAATGTGTATTTGCTGCTTTGGGTGGTTTAAGGAGCTGCAGTGCAAGATTTGGAATAGGCTGGAGTTACAGCAAGTCTGAGTGTGACCTTGAGCTCTCAGGACACAGCACAGAGCACAGCAGCAATTGCACACCTGAGGCTGTGGCTGATCAGCGCCTTCTGTGTTCCACACGGGGATTTTAAGATCAATACAACATTTACTGCTATCCAGCAGAGACAACTGCCTGCCTCAGCTCGCTCCTGCAAGGACAGGGGTCACCAGTTCTTTGTTAAGAGAATTGCTAGAGGGAATCTCACTATAAACTCACCAAAACCATGTAGGATTCCAGCCACGTTTGATCAAAGCACTGACCATGTAGTGAGGGAATTCAGGGGGATTCTGTAAGCAGCTGGAAGACACAGCAGAGCTCCAGGATCCCAGGTGAACCCAAGTGATCATGTTGAGTTTCACCCATTCTGAGCCTGCCTGTGTCTGCAGCTCACAGAATCACAGAATCTTTGAGGTTGGAAAAGGCCTTAGAGATGATCAAGTCCAACCTGTGACTGAATAAAAAACCAGACCAGAGTACCAAGTGCCATGTCCAGTCATTCCTTGGACACATCCAGGGCCTTCTGCTGCTCTCCTTCAAAACCTACCCCTGCTCTTGGCCTGCCTCCTGAAGACTCTGGAGTCACAGCAGTGGGACCTGATGCCCTCAGGGTGGGGATTCCCAGAAGGACTGTGGGAATCAAATTTCCCTTAAATCCAGCAGCTTTCACAGACTGCCTTGAAAATCCTGGTCAGAATTTGAGCCCCTTCTGCAACCTGCCCAGGTCTCCATCCTGCACTGCAGCTGGATAATTCCTGTGGTTTTTAATACCCAGGTTCAGTGCTTGCCTTAGCTCTGGTGCAGAAGTTGGCTGTTCTTTCACTTTAAATAGTATTTGTTTTCCTGTGTTATGTGGAGCTGTAGTTGATTTTTCAGTCCTGGTAGCAGAGGGAGGATGAATCAGCCCAGAGAGGCTGCACAAAAGGATGCTGGCTCCTTTCATGACATGAGTGCTTCACTCCTCCTCTTCTGCACAGAGCCTTGGCCCTGCATCACCTCCTCCCAAATCAAAACTGCCCAACAATTACAGCATTAGAGAAGGATCATTCAAAATAATAACAAATATATTCCCAGTCTAAAGAAAGCCTAAATCAGCTATTAAATTTGGGCTATACATATTTCAGCCAAGAATCCATGAGTAACTCACAACTTGCTTGATCTCTGAACACCAGGAGGGCAAGGCAAGGTTGTTACAACCAAAGACCTTTTATTTTTTAATCTATGACATTGAAGAGCCCCAGGCAACTTTCAAGAATAATTGCAATCATTCAGGGTCCCTAGGTATTTCTCCTGGACATCCCTCTTATGTAAGGAAAAGGATGAACATGCAGCAGCCATCTGAGGCAGCCTGGCCTGCCCCAGCCCTGCCCTCACCTCCCTGTCCTGCCTGGTTCCTTCTCTCCCACATTCACCTGCCTGCATGGAGCAGCCTTTCCTGCAATTCCTCTGTTCTAGCCACCTTCAAGTAACTTCTAAAATAAGGTCCTTTCTCCCCAGGTACCCAGAACATTGAAGTAAATAAAGAGTTAAGCTAAATTGTGCATTTCAATTCTCCTGAGAGATTTCTCATTCCTTTGGTCTTTTCAGTCTTATCTCTATCTGCCTTTTCCCGTGTGCTTCAGAGGGCTACAGAGCAGCCACAGCACTGCCACTCAAAAGTAAACATTCATGTATATTTAAACAGATATACTCACAAAATTAAGTCTATAAAGATAAATATGTGTAGCTACACACACTGGTGTCTACGGGATGAATAGATGAGCAATGATGGTTGTAAAAAATAAAAAAGCCCCCCAGCACCCAGCAGCTGTGTCTGAGCTGGAGGAGCACATCAAAGCCCTGTCTCTCAGGTGATGGGACCAGTGAAGATCCCAGTTACATCCCTGGGTAGCAGCACTTTCAACACATCAGGAGCAGGGTCACTCAGGGATTTCTGTGGATGCTACTATATTTTATAAATGATGATCTGTGATCTCTGAAACTCCATGCATCAAACTCCACTGAAGGAAAAAGACATTTCCCCAGAGCATCCAGATTTCTTTTCCTCATTAATTTCCCAGGCTTTTTATTTTCAACTGTGAATGTTCTCTGACTGCCAGATTTTGGAGCTGGGTCTCTTGCTCTGTTCTGCAGTAGGATAATGGTGGCACAGGAAGGGAGATCCCCAGCCAGACCAAGGTCAGCCACTAAAGCAGTCACAGAAAGGAACCCAAAGTGAACACCTCAGGAAGGAATATTAATAAAAACCCCTGGCTGGGCACTGCCCAGGCTCCCCAGGGAATGGTCATGGCCCCAAGGCTGCCAGAGCTCCAGGAGTGTTTGGACAATGCTCTCAGGCAAAGGCTGGGATTGTCTGTGCAGGGCCAGGAGCTGGACTGGATGATCCTTGTCAGTCCCTTCCAGCCCAGAGTATTCTGTGGTTCTATGATTTACTATCATACAAACCAGGCACAGCTGTGTGTTGCTGCCCATTAACAGGTATTTGGTTTCTGAGGTCAATTAACAGCTAAACAACACTCATGACTCTCTTCCAACTTAATTTCTATCAGCCCCATGTCCACACCACACAAAACTCTCTCTTTTCAGAGCTCTCTGTGAGCTTTATAAACACTTTAGGCTAAAATATCTGGAAGTTTATTTCCCACACCCCAACAGTCCCCCCTGGTTTGAACTGCATCTCACAACAACCCAACCAGGTAAAAAAAGTTGCACTGCTCTGCAGCACTTCCCATTCTTCTGACAAACACAGGCCTTCCTTCCCAGCAGGATCTAACTTGGCATTTCAGATGAGCAGCTCAGAAACAAAAGCAAACCCTGCCAGAGTCTGCTGTGAACACTTACAAATCCAATGAGATAAGGACTGCCAGCATCTCCCAGGAGGTGTGAAGTGAAACTCTGCAAGGCCACTGCGGTTGCACGGCGAGTTGGAATGACCACGTACTGCAAAGGAGGAGAAAGAAACAAAAACAGGTAAAGAGGCTGAAATAAGAACTTGCCCATCTGTCTTGTAGTGCTCAGTTTATGTCCAGAACAAACCAGCCACACCGGACAGAGCCACTGGCCAGCCCATGGCTGGCTCAGGCCACTTGGAGCCTCAGGTCCCTTCCTGCTCTGGGGTTTTCCTGTTGGCAGGTGCTGAGGAAAGGGAGCTCTGCCCACTCTGCTCCAGTCTCAGCAGTGGTTGGGCTATCAGCTTTGCCCACAGGACACTTTGCTGTTGCTCCTCAGACTGTGTTTTGCTCTGCTGGTGGGGAGAATGAAATTTAAAGTTGCTCAACACCATAAAGCTTTCAAGGACTGTGCTGTAACCTGGGATATTTGGGGTTATTCCATAACAAAAGTTATTTTGTTTTCTAAACCATCAACAATCCACATCAGTATGAAAGGTCACAGTCACACATCCTCCCTTCCCACTCCATCTCTAGCCACTTTACATTTTTCTCAAAAATCTGTGATTCCATTTGTGAAAAGTGACAAAGTCACGTTAGGAAAATATTCCATAGCATATTCCAAGATAGTGTATTTTGGTCTTCATTCCTCTAATAGGACATGACACCCTTAGCCAGGTCATGCAGAATCAGTCAGATTACACAGGAGCAGTGGAAAACACAAATTACTTCCCCATGAAGGGACTAGAGCTCACAGATACCAGAGCCCTAACCATGGAAGGGGATGAAAAATAAAAAAAAACAACCAAACCCAGCAACTCTCTGTCCTGTAGAATGACCTTAATTTCATAATACACTTTTTAGAGGCAGAAAGTAATTGTCTCTTGCATAAATTGTTAAAGATGCTGGGTATGGACATCTGCATCAAGTCCACATATCCCAGTTTATGAATTGATCCTGTCTTGACTTAAAGGCTGGAAGTAATGAAGAATTTAATAGGTCTCTAAATCCAAGTGAGCGTCGTCTCTGCCTGTAAGCACTGAATCTCACTGTGCCTTTTCCTGGGGCTCTCACAGGAATGACTCTTGTTCAGCTCATTGGAGACCGGGAAGCGTTTTATTTATCCACTTTCTCCCTGATGGGCTGCCTTCAGTCTTCCTTTAGAAGTCCTGCCTTGCCAGGATCCTTGCTATCCTTTCCCAAAGTAATTTATTAATTAAATGTGACATTTCAGGAGTGGCCCATACCCAGCCAGAGATCCACAGAGATCCTTTACTTGAACTGACTGGCAGGGAGGACTCACTCAGGGCACAGGACTAAAGAACATTGCAGTGCTTGAACTGTTCCTCACAGGGAAGGGGACTTGCCCTGTCTGCAGTGGAAAGAATTACCATAAAAACCAGAAACAAAAGAAAGAGCATTTAGAAAATCCACACTAAAAGAGAACTGATGCATATTTAAAATAATCATCTCGTCCCCAGCACAGGCAATTCTGAATTATGGGTAAAATTAGATTAAATGCTTTTCCTTAGGGTTTACCCTGTGTGTTAAGATGACCTGCCAGTGCCTTCATCCCTGCTTTGCCAAAGCTGCAAATGCACTTTCATGCCACATATTAAACAGGCACCCTGCTCAACTTCTGTTGTGCAACAGAAGAACAAGAGATGTTCAGGTCCAGAGCAGCTGCCCAGCTGTGGATGTCAGGCCCTGTCCTCCTTTTGCATCCAGGAACTCAGAGCACCACTTGAAGAAAGAAATCCCCAAAGGAAAATTAGCTCTAAACTTCATTAGAGACAGAGAAATGTGCTGAAGGTCAGGATGTGAACAGTAGGAGAGCCTCACAATTCATTCCCACTCCCCAAAGAGGCAGATAATGGATGCAATCTGGATAGAACAGACAGAAGAAAAAGAAAGTTAAGAGTGAGTTATTTTTGTTCTTCCCACTTGGCCCAGTTCACACAGGGGCAGTGGAGAAGCATTTCTGCAAGAGCTCATTGGGAAAGGGCATCTGAGTAGATAAAATTAAATTCCACCTAATTTAAGAACGGTGCATAAATATGAAACATGAAATTTGAAACCTAAAATATTTTTTTCTTTCTGTAAAGTTTATGTTAACCAATCTGGAGAAAAAAACCTGCCCGGTTCTGTATTCTCTCCATTTTTGTAGTAAAAGAACAAAAGAAATGGCACATTTATTAAAGATTTATCACTTTCAGGGTGTAGCGGGGAATTGATGCTAATTAGAGGAGGAAATATTAATGATACCTGTATCATATGTGTGCATGCACATATAAATATTTATATACACATATATTTGACATAATTTTGCATGTGTAGCTTGTATATTATGCAAACATAGTTCTGCAAGTAGGAGTACAGTAAGAGTACAGCTGAAGAATAACTGAAGAAGTTATTGATGGTTGAAACACCATGGAGTGCTAGAACTTGGTATATTTGGTTTGGAATTCAAGAGAAAAATAGCCCCATCAAAGAAAAACCCAACATGTAGCAAGCAAATGAACGTATTGAAAAACATATTGGAAAGAAGAAGAAGAAGAAAAAAGCTTAAACCAGCACCTTCAAAAACCAAAAAAACAATACACTCCACCCTATCCCTACTTGAAAAACATTTTGTTCTGATGGACAGGAAGCAGTTGGTAGCAAACATCTTCTTTTCTTGGAAGACAGAAGTAAATTACAACTCTAAATGGGCATTTCAATACCAAAATAGAGCTAAATTCAAACCATCCATAGCCTGGTTTGGACATCCCACAGCAGCCAGGGCGGAAGGCTGTGGGACTGTCCTAGCTCAGCCCTGAGCCCAGGTCCAGAGGCAGGCAGCACAGAGGATGGGCAAGGTGGCTGACCAAGCAGCTCTGGAAACCTCTGCTCTTTAAATAGAGGTTCAGAGAGGCCAGGGATTACTGCTGACATCTCCTTCCTGTGATGAAACCAGCAGGAGTTGGTCTGGAAAAAGTTTATGGGGAAAGCCAAGGAGAGATCACCCTTCTCCCAGGAAAAGGCAAAGTGCCAAGGAGGTAAGTTCTGATGTTTATGTCTAAGCTTTAATAGAAACTTGACTCTTTCAAGCACTCTGCTGCCCTTTCTGGGTCAGGACAATTCACACTGGCCTCTTTCAGCACCAAAGACAAAGAAAACATGCACTAACACTGTTCCAGCCACTGACAGAACCTGGAAATAGCTCAGTTGTCCCTGCTGTTCAGAAAAGGGAAAGGCTGGGATCCAGAGAGACCCTCCACAAAAGCCAGGCAGACACTGTCTAAAACAAATGCCCCTAAATGAAGTGAAAGGAGGCTGCTGTGGTTTCCAGCTCCCAGCATACCATGGAGCAGAACACCTCCACCTGCAGCCCTTGGACAGTTTGGAGTGGGCTCATTTTCAGGCATTCCTCACCCTGCCTTCAAATCTAACCTGCAGCACTTGGAGTATTGTGTGGAGGGATGCAGAGAAGCAACAAGAACCTCTGGAAATGCAATTTATCTTTGACTATAAAAATAGGGCAGCATTTTGTACTAAATAAATAACTGGGTTTTATTTTTAGGGAAGGTAATCAGAACAAAAGCAGCATTCCTACATGCCTATGGCACAGCTGAGCTCCAGCCTGTGCCTGTTTCAAGCCTAAAGGAAGACTTTGACTTTACAAAAAAACATCAAAGCAGCTCCTCCATGGCAGGTCATGACCATTTAGAAAGAACTAATGTTTTAAAAGGAAACAGAAATATGCAGAGCAATTTTTTTGCATGAATGTCAGGACTGTGCATAAACTGGAGGATGGCTTTTCTCAGCAAGGACCTAAAGAGACTGTGATGGAAATGGAGGCACTTCAAATTGCTTTGTGGCTCTTACACAAAAATTCCAACCCCTGTCTGTCATCTCTGTTTTTGAGATGTGATATGGAGGAAATGCCCACTATTAGCACCAGGTTCCCACAAAGCCCCACACACTGCACATGTCTGAGTGTTCACACTTGCCTGCTGCACTGAAGCTCATTCATTGTTGCTGTTACAAGGCAGTTTTAATGCTACTTTGGGCTTCTGGTAATTCTAAGGCCAATTTGCAAAAGATGGCTGATGAAATCTGTTTCATAATTAGCAAACTCCACACAAAACATCCCTCCTTTCCCCAAGCACCATCTGAGCATGTGCCTGGGAGGAGATATGGAGAGTTGTGCTCAGGAGAATAAGACCTGTTTTGTACAAATTTGCATTCGGAGCAAATATCAGCCTTTCAGCATCTCAGGCAGTGCAGAGCTCTGCAGCATTGACACTTTATCAGAGCCAGCACTTGGCACCTTGGACTGCAGAAAAGCCCAGGAGCTGAGCCCCCACCCTTCTGCAGGAGGATGCAATGCAAGCACAGAGCTAGGAAGAGCCAACAATTAAATTGGAAGATAATAAGCAAACATCCTTTGTTTTGCCACAGAAATGAAACTTGCAAAACCTCTAGAGGTCCTTAACAACTTGCCCGAAAGGATTCTTAAGCATCATGGGATCTGTAAATCTTGGGAAAGCTGTGAGAAATCATCTGGGGGTGCAGTTTCCAAAAAGCCTCACTCCTGGCATAATGAAATCAGCAAGAGCAGTGTTCAGCCAGTTTTGAGAGCTTTTATCCATGAAAACAGGGTAATATTTATGTATAGGATGAAAGTGTTGTTAAGCTTATGCTAATAATGCTTTTAAACTCCTTCCCAGCCTCAGGCAAGAACAGACACACTTCTGATTACACCAAATAAATAGTAATCAGTCAAATTAATTTGCCAAACATATAAAGTGCATCTGCTAAAGCATTTGCACATCTTTGTCTGCAAGGACTTCCCACCCAGCTGTCTGTCAAACGTGGCTGTGGCTCTCACCTATTGACAGTCTGAGCCCCCTCTCATCCCCTGTGTGATCTGTCTGCACTTCAGCCTGGCTGCTTCCAGCCCTGATCTTTACATTTATTTCTTTAAAACTTTCACACGTCCACCCATGCTGTTAATGCATCAAGCTGGGCATTACATACAGCACTCAGTTCATTTTTCTAAATAGACCTGAGAAGAGTGAGCTGAAAATTTGGCAGCAATTACCAAAATCCATTTTTTAACACGGCTTTATTTTCTTTCCCATGTTTTGGAAAATTGAACTATTATTTGCAATAATTTCCTACAGAACTCTTTTGCACTAAAGCAACATAAATAACTGCAAATGCATCCCTACAAAATGCAACTGACTATAGGATGCTGGTAAGACAGATGGCAAATCCTATAAAAACTGTAAAAAAGCTATAGGATATTGAAGTCACATTGAAATCAACACAAAAAACCTCTGTAATTAAATGGGACAGCGATGGGAGCCCTTAATATCCTTGATATAATAGAGCAGTTGGTTGAAAATATCTTTTGGGGTTACCTTGAGAGAACACAGTTCAAATTTCAGGTCTGTCTCTGGCACAGATTTTCTGGAAGACCCTGAACTTGTCTGACAGGATCCTCCCTCCTGGCAGCTGGGACCACCTCAGTTGAGCCCTTACCTTTGCCAGCCAGTGTTAAGAAGGGTATAAAACAGCTGCTGCTTAAACCTCTCCACTAATTCTGAGTGGAGAGAACTGGGATTGCTTCTGGGAACACCACAGCCAGGGGCAGGATGTGACAGGAAGCTGTGGCAGGAGGCAGGAATGAGCAACCACATATATTGTACTGTAATTTCTTCCTCAGCACAGCTGTTCCCAGGCTGCACATCTGTGCAAATGTTGAGATACCACATTCTGAGTGGCCACAGCAGCCTTGAACTCAGCACAAGCTGCAAAAGCCCATGGAAGCCCCAGGGAAGCTCCATAGAGCTCTGTCCCACCACAGCTGACCTGGCAGGAGGAGCCATAGGAATGAAAAGCCATCCAATGCTACCAGAGTCCACTTTTGGACCTTTGTTTCTCTGCGCTTTACCCACCCTGGGAGGAGTGGATTTAACTACCCCACCTCTCAAAGCGTTCCCTGCACAAATGAGTGAAAGATGGAAAGTTCATCAGTGATGGCAACTGCAGAGCTACCTTAAAATATAAACACAACCTTGAACTTCAACATAAACAGAGCTTAAGCAGAGGCTTGAAGTCCTTTGCTGAATCAATATATCAACACCATTATCTTTACATCTAAGAATACTGAGCCCGATTGTTTCCTCACTGCTGTTTGCATAACCAACAAGTGCAAGCCAAGGGAGTTTTCTATTGATGCCAGACTGATATTTTTAGTTCTGTCAACAAGCTGACAAAAGACCTCAGGAAGGTCCTGCAATGGTTCTGTGCCTTTCTTTTCATACAGTTAGCAACACCTCCTTCACAACAGGGTTTCAACATATATTATGTTTGATGGGCTCTGATGGAAACCTCTACAAAACATGCAGAGCTCTTGAACAAATGTCCAGACTATTTCATGTGAAAATGGGGCTGCTGAAGTCAGCTTGCTGGTTTGAAAGGCTTAAAAAGCTCTGTGGTGGGGAAAGAATGGAAAATGAAGGACATGAGTTGAAAAGGCCCTGACAGTTTCCCCTTGGACAAGGTGGACATAGTCCAAAAATTCTTCGTACTTTCTTTTCCTCTCTGCTTTCCCAGAGGTGGGTTTCTATTGTGTATGTGTTGAATGGTAGGTAGATGGGCTGCCTTTGTGGTCAGAGGAGGGAGGGAGGGATTTCCTATTGCAGAACAAAGCTGAATTATTGATAACAAAACCCACAAACGTGCTGACTGTTGGGAAATGCTGCCTGAATTCTGTGCATATGGGGTTTTGCACAAACTTTTGCACTTAAAATTTTGGGAAATTATTGGATGTCCTTTCTGGACATCTCTCCCTGGTGCTCAGAACAAAGGACAAAAAGGATCTTTTTTCCTTCTTTCCCTCTATGTCACTTTTCAGTAGAGCAAAAATAAAATAATGAACTAGGGACTAGGATCTGGAAGAAATTGTGAACTTCAGGTTGCTCTTGCAAGTTGACAAACTGCTCTGAACACAGAAGGATGCTGCTCCAAAGTGCACTCACCATTAGTATGTCTGCTGTGATAGCCCAGTTTGAAAACAGAAGAGTTTCTCCGATAAAAATGCAAATCTGTTGTAACAAAACACACAAAAAGGAGAAGATTTATTCACTTGACATTCAGAGGAAAAATAACCTGTCACAAACTTTCTTTTGCTGCTTATTTTTCTCATACCTACACAGCACACTCCTTGTTGCTGTTGTGGTTTATCCTGACTATTAACAAACCATGGACTTGTATCAGAGCTCTACAGGGCTGGACTGAAATGTTGTTATTGTAAACTAAGTTTATGATCTACAGAGCAGCTAAATTAAAGGCTGACACATTTGATTTTAGAAGAACATGAAAAACCAGCATGAAGAGACAGCCCCAGGCTTGAATACTTAGAATCACAGAATTCTTGAGGTTGGAAAAGCCCTTTAAGGATCAAGTCCAACTTGCACTATTCTTTTCTAAAAAGCCTATTAGAAAAGCCAAGAAAGCCACAGCTCCCCAAAGCACAGCCATTTCCATTCCTGGGAAACAAGTTATGTATCAGCTCTGTAGCAAACCAGCTGAGGTACTCTGTAGAGAACTGTGGAGGATCCCTTCCCTCCCTGACAGCATTACATGGAGATATCTGTCCAGTGGAGACTGGAATTAAGTGTGGGCTTTGCAACATCAGTGTCTTGTGGTGAAATACAATCCTTGGCTCTGTGGAGATGGTCAGCAAGAGACATTAAAAGCCACAGAACTGCAAGAGTGGCAGCTGTGACATGATGTGACCACTGCCACTGTCTTTCCCACACACCAGTTGAGGTTGTCTAAACCCCTCAGATCACCCAGTCACTGCCAGGAATAATTTGCTTTATTTAGCAAGTCTTACACACTGACCTACAGAAGCTTCCTCTATTTGTTTCTAAAACTGTCTTTGTTTCCCAAATATTTTCCCTCCCTATCCCCTTTTTCTGTGACTGGATCTGCTTCCTCTGTGATGATATTTGAGGCAGTCTTTACAGCCCAGCTGTTAAATCTCTATTTCCATTTTCCCATTGTCCACTGCTCTGCCTCGAGGTTGGCTCTCAGTGGCAATGACAAGTGAGAACACATCCAATAAACCAAGATGCTGTCAGGAGTGAAGCCACATGTCCTGTGGCTACCAGATACCTCCTCAGACCTGCTCTGAAATCTGTCCTGCTGCAGCTTTGCAGCTGCTGTTGCTGGGGTTCTGTGCCTGGAGAGACTAAACTGAGCTTGGGAACAATGGAATCACAATTCTGAATGCAGCATCAATGTGCCCTGCATGCTCCCAGCACTGCAAACAGGCAACTGCTTGCTTTGAGCTGATATGAACTGCACACATTTGAATTGCTACAGGCAGCAAGAACTTTTCCCCTGTGCAGGAATTTAGCACAAGTCCTTTAAATAAATCACTGGAATGCTACAAACTTCAGAGCACACCAGTTCTGAGCTGATGAATGTGTATTTCAAGTAACCCATGAAACACAAGATTAATAGGTGGGTACTGGTAAAAGGAAAAGAGGAACAAGAGAAAGATCAAAAAGCAGGATAGAAGATACTGACATTAAAACATGTCTGTCCTTCAGCTGCTGATGGGGCCTTATAAAAATGAGTTCCCCCACTGCAAAGGGCATGTGAGGATATGTGGCATTTCTGCAGAAAGGAGACTCCAGGGATGCTTACAGCAAATAGGGCAGCCCCAGAGCAGATAATAGCTCCTGAAATGCTCAGTTTTGACTCCTCACACACTTTTTGAAGCTTCATTTTACACTGAGACTTCACCTCTACATATATATATATTTCTGACTCCAGCTGTGCTATTGTCCTGGGTTGCAGTGTAGGATGTACACAAAGTATTTCTTCTATCACCATCTTCATGAACTGTTGAAACCAGGTGGGCTCGTGTTTTCCCAAGCCCCCTGCCTCTTCTGCTAATGGCCTTTGGGGTGTCTTCTGCTAATGGCCCATTAACGCCTGGCCCATGAGTCACAGGTAACTCCCTCCAGGGGTTATCTCTGTTTAATGGGCCATCAAGGACCCACTTCACACTCCTCATGCTATTGTGAGATGCTCTGCCCAGGGGGAGGAGCCAAGCATTCTCACCTGGATATAAGCTGGTATGTGGGACAGTGCAAGAGCACTTATCCACTGGATTCCCAGAGGAGCAGGGCTACCAGACCTTTCTACAGGATCACTGCTTCAGGAAGAGCACTTCACCTGGACTGCTTCCACCATCCTGCTCAGGTTGTATTCTGACTCTGTCAGTGATCCTTTGTGTCATTGCATTTATTTTATTTTACTCTTACCTTTTTACCTTTTTACCTTTCTTCTTATTAAATTATATCTCTGACTTGGAGCCTCTCATTCATTTTGCTTTCAAACCACAACAGCTATGTAACATCTCCCCATGTCCATTTGGTGTTTGATTGCTCATCTGTGCTTTTCTGTTTAAGTGATCAGTTAGCCAATTCTGACTCCAAATAAAAGTAGGTTTCAGAGTGGACACACCAGCAGCTCTTACAGTAAGTTCTAAGCAGGTTACAAATGCCTTCCATGACTGTTTGCAAAGGGTGTATCTGTCAATATCTTCATTATTTGTATTTCTCTCTGAAATGGTGTGTAAGACACTCTCATGTGCTCCTGAATCTGGAGCAATTCTAACTCCAGCTCAGTTCTGGGCAATATTGATGCCTCAGAAGTAGGTAGGTCACCAACAACATGACAACAGAAAGTCCCTGGGGTTGAGACTAAGATGCTGTAAAAGCTCTCTGGCAAGGTTTTACCCTGAGATTTGCTGCTTCTGCAAGATCATAAAATGTCTTTGAGGAATTGAAATAGATGCTGAAATTGAGGAAGTTGGAACAGCGTCAAAGGAAGGCAAAGCAGAACATCTCTCTCCAATCACTTGGCTATTTAAACAAGTGTAAAATGTGCAGTTGAAATGCCTGAGCAGTGTTAGATGATGGTGCCACACATATAATGGGTTTCCAGAGACAGGTTTGAAAACCAAGTTTCAAAGAGTTTGTATTTCAGAAAAAGTGGGACTTGCAGATATGCAAACTGGTGCTTTAACGAGCTGGATTACAACACACAAACCCACATACTGCAAGGAAAACTGAGTGAGAAGTGATTGGACTATACAGCCAAGTAAGATACTTAAAAGAGAAAAATACAGGTGTCTGGGCAGCTAAATAACACAGAATTGTTGTTTTAATCCACCTTGCCAGCCACTTCACCACTGCCAATAATTTACTGGGTCAGTATGAAAAGACTGGCTGGAAAAAAGTCCTCTCTCTACCTGCCTCAGATGGGAGTGGCTGCTACAGAATGGGAATTGCCCCCAAGGACCAAAATCATTTGCAAGAAAGGACTGAGCAAGAGAGAAATGTGTTCAGGAGAGGAAGAGAGCAGACAGCACACAACATGTAAGGGGCAGAGTGATCATGTTAATGGAAATGCAGGTCCTTTTTAGAAAAAATAAAACCTATAAACCCAAGAAATTAAAAAGCAAGGGCTCTGCAGGTTCTTGCTGGAGTGCTGAACACTTCATTTAAGCTGATGCCTGTATCAGTCAGCATTAAAGCTCTCAACTGTTAACTAAAGCAGGGAGTTGGTGATCTGGTGGCTGGCACAGCTCTCTCTCAGTGAGAACATCCCCTCATGGGGACCCACCTAATTGCTTGGAAGTGAGAATTTTAAGACTCTGAGCCTATGAGGGTTCCAAAAACATTCATCGTCAATTTTTGCATGGTATGATCCATGACAGAAGCCTAAGGACAGTCACAGTACAGAAGCTTGGCAAATACCACCGTGCTGGGGGACAGACACTGCCCTGCCCTTCACAGACACAGAACTCAAGGATGTGAGCCAGGACAAGCTGTCAAGGATGAGATCAGAGACGAGAAAATCAACCCATAAATTTGACTGCATTGTTTCCAGAAGGAGATTTTATCCTGGATTTTGAGACGAGGAAGGTAACCTAGCCCATCATTCTGGCCACCACAGAACACTCTCCCCTTCATCATGGACCAATGAGACTTAAAGAGCAATGAGAAAATGCTACACCATGCAACCTGGCAATGCAGGTTCCTATTCTCCTTGAAATACAGGGGAATTAAACACTCTACAAGTTTGCAAGATTGCAACAGCTCCTCGAATGGCATGGAAAAACATGAGTTTGTGTTAGAAACTTGCCTTGGTAGGTCAATTCAGTATGGCACTGCCACTATACCTTGTGTTATGAGACACAGGTAGCTCCAACCCAGACCTGGCCTCTCTTTCTGGGCATCAGGTTTCCAGCAGCAGAGTTTTAGGGCCATGGAGAGGCAGTGCTTCTTACTTCAGCCCAACAGCATCACAAACAGGCTCATATTCCTTATACCCCCCGCTCCATTTGCAGCTGTAACTTCCTTTGCAAATCATTGACTCTTTATTAGATTTACTGCTCATCCATAATAAAATAAATTGTTTCTAGGATTGTTTAAATGATACCATCTATATTTATATACTCAAACAATGCAGAATAGTCCCATGGCTATTAAAGAAAATATAAAAAAATATAAAAATAATATTTTTATATTTTATAATAGCTACCTCCTGCTGCACAATTTTTGAAAACAGTATTTCCAGCCTAGAAAAGGAGAGGTTTCTGTATAAAGAGACTGAACAGCACAAATGAACATGTCTGTCACTAGGTCTGAGAAAGGAGAAAATCACAGCTCTGTCTCACAAAGAGGTGGAGGGAGCAGGTGAGGGGTGTGATAGATCAATGAAAGGAGGGTTAATGATTCACCAACCAGTAACACCCTCTCACAGGTTGTTTGAGGTGATCATTTTTCTGCCAGTTCAAATGTTAGTTCATGGTCACAAACCAGAGACATGAATCTTAAAAGAGGAGGTATTCTTGGCTCTGTCTTAATGATTTTAAACTTCCACTCTCTCTGGTTGTGTTTCCCCATAACTGTGGCAGCTGCTGAAAGACTCACCAAATAACCACAGCAAGCCCAGTGCTCAAAATACAGAGAAATGAGGAACAGCAGTTGGCTGGTTACTTGTAAATGAATTCTCCTTCCTGGATGAGCCTGTGCTGCTGTGTGCAGGTGAAGGGTGGGCATTCAGAAGGGATCCCACTACTCCAAACATTTCATTCTTTCCCTTCATAAACTTCTCCCAGGTTCCAAGCTTCTCTCATTCTGACATTAGACGGGAACCAGAGATTTGTTCAGTGACTGGATTTTTACTCTCTGCTGAAAGCAAGATTCTAGCCTAAGGCTGGATTATTATAGTTGAGCTTCTCTTTCTCCCTTCAGCCTAACTAAGAGAGGGTTGGTTTTGATGAGATGTAAGGAAGGAGTGTTTTACAAAGGTGGTAAAGCACTGGCACAGGGTGGCCAGGAGGTGATGGAGGCCTCATTCCTGGAAACATCCAAGGCCAGATTGGAGGGGGCTCTCAGCACCAAGGTCTAGTGGAAGGTGTTCCTGCACAGTGCAGGGGGGTTGGATTACATGACCCTCAAAGGTCCCTTCCAACCCAAACCTTTCTATATATCTGGATCTATTTCATATCTTTTTATACAATTCAATTCTAAGCACTCAGGGAGGGGCCATATTTTAATCTGTATTTCTGTAACATCAAGTACTGTAGGTTCCTGGGCTATGGTAATGCAGATAACAAATTGAAATTACTGGGTAATTAATACTGGCTTAATGCAATCCACCTAGTTATGGAAATGACTGGTACTGAAAGGTAGCCAAAAGCTTGCCCACAGACAAATTACACTGTAATTGTCATCTGGTACCACTGCAGCTACAATACCCTCACTGCAAGGGAAGCGCTCAATTTTCTTGTACCAAAACATTAGGCAAGAGCAATAAAGGTGTGGACTGAGGTGCAGACAGAAGAGCCCAAAGGCTGTGGGTTTCCATGGAGCTCTGAATTCTGAGGGCAGCAGGGATAAGCAGTTGAGATTTCAGGCACTGAACGCCAAGAGGCAAAAAGAAGGAAAGGCAAAAGCAAGAAAACATCCCAGGCTTTCTGCAGGGGACAGTGCAGCCAGTCTTGTAAGGAGTTTGGAATATGGAAAGGATTATTATACTCACATAGGCTCCCACGATGCTGCTCTTGGCAGCCACGAAGATGAGGCAGATGAAGATGGCAGATCCCAACATTCCAACTGCACAGACCAGAGGATCCGCTCGCTGCGTCTTGGAGCGGCACCACTTGGTTGCTCCTGCCCCTGTGATCACACCCAGGAAACCAGTGAAGCAAGTGATTGCTCCAAAGATCAAACTATTAAAAAAAAAAAGGAAAGAAAGAAACAAAATAAGAAAAAAGGTGGGTGGTTTTGTTGTTTTTTGGGGTTTTTTTTCAGTTTTTCTGCAAAATGGGCATGGTCTTTGGATGAATTATTATGGCAAAGTGACTAATGGAAATTTGCACAATTTGCACAATGGCTTTGCAAATTTTAAATAAAACAAATGCTCGTGATTTTAGTCCTCTTCCCCTGCAATTAAGAAAAAACACAGCATATGACATTTAGCATTGTACACAGGCTTTGATCCATAGTAAAGGGGTGCAGAGGGCTCACACTGCTTCCTTGGGTGGAACTGGGATTCCTATGAAGTGTCCTAAACAGCTAATTATGTATACACAAAAGTAATTAATAACCTGTACATTGATCATGTAAGGAGAAATCATGGACAGGCACCAGGAAGTTTCAGGGCAAGGAAACCTAACAAGACTCTTAAATGCCAGTGATTCCCAACTTTGACTTTATAACTCCTTTCAGGCCACTTCAAAGAAGCTTTTTGCTGTTAGGTTACACATCAGAAATGTGTTAATTTTAATTTAAACCACCAGGAGGGTTTTCCATGTGATATGTGCAGGACTTGGACTACTTGGACTTTGGGCAACAACATTAGAGCAGCTTGAGGACAGTTCAAAATTGAGGTGCCATCAAGGAGGGGGAATTTCTCTTTGCAAACAGCAGTTGGGCAGTCAGGCTGGAGCTGAGTGTTTTGCTCAGTGCATTTTTGTGGAGCAGCCTGAAATTGCCTGCTGGACACTCTGGCTGATGGGACTCCACAGCACTAACTACTTTAATTGAGATGGGATTATGTCTGCTAAGGCAAGAAGGTTTTCCTAATATTATTTTCCCTCATGAGCTAAAAAGCAAAAGATCTGACAAAAGGCTTTTTAATGTCTTTTATTTACCTGGTGAGATGCTTTTATAGCATTTTCTGGTTTGTGCCACCATTGTAAATCACAAAATGAAGAATTACTTTTCACAGCTTATGTGTTGCAAGTGATATTCCATATTCCATAACCAGGACTGAAAACCCAAACCACTGTATAACATCAAACACTCCAGCCCAAGGTGGGACATTCTTCAGCAAAACTCAGCACACACAGCAGTTTACAGAGCAATAAAATAGAGAAGTCCTGCCTCACACAGTAACAAAAGCCTGCAGGATTTGTCCCTGCAGCTTTAGGGGAACCATTCCAAGCTCTGAATTAGAGGCACCACTGGGGCTTCCTAACCTGCCAGCTTATTCTGCTGCTATCACAGATGGGTCTTAAGAACCCAAATTCTCAGCTCTCCAAACATCCTCCTTAGAGGATTTTTCTTTTCTCTTTTCTCCTCTGCACCACAGCCTGGGAACTAAGACAGAGCTGAGGTCATTGCTTCTCCCTTGGTTTGACTCCATGCAATGAAGAAGAGAAATAAAGCCTAGTTTACAATCCCAGCATTTCCTATCATTGTTGCAAGGACCTAGAGGAAATTACAGACATTCTAGTGCCTAGTCTCTGTGGGACTTGCCTGTTTCCTCTGGTAAATAAGCCCCCACCCCCACCCCCTCTGTAAAGCAGCTGACTCTGACTCTCACCTATCTTTGGTGCCACAGGGCTGGGAACTGCAGGTCTCTGCTGTCTTCTGCACCACCTGTGCTCTGTGGAGATACAGAGGGATCCACATTCCAAGTGCCCCTGTGGCAAAGGAGACAGCTGAGGTGGCCAGGGATGAGAACATGTAGCTGCGGCTGTGGAGACAGAAGCAAGAGAAGGTTTAGTGGGGAAAGTGAAAAAGCAGGACCCCCACACAGGAGCCTCAGTGACAAAGCCCAGTGTTCCCCCACAACTGCCACCTCCCTTTGCCAAGGGGCAGAGGTAACAAAAGGCACAAAGGGCTGGAGAATAAGAAGAATGGGATATTCACATGTGATGCTCCACTGATAACAATATACTGAACTCATCAGAGGTGCTTCACAGGACTGTATCAGGGGACTGTTGGAGGAGACAATCAGTACTTGGTCACTAAAACATGATATGTGAATTACAGGGCTTTCACCCTAATGTCACCTGTTCACTTGGACAAGCCGTTTCCGTTCTCCCTCCCCAGCCATGTCACCATACAGTTACTACCTACACAAACTACCAAAAGCAGTAACACAGAAATAATGATAAATTATCTAACATCACTTTTCACAGTCCTTTGTCACTGGATGACAACACCAGGGAGGTATTCCAGCCAGTAGTTCTAAAAATCAAGTTTCCCATCAGAATTTCAAGGTAACCCTGAATTCACAAGTGAAAGTATTTGCACATTCACAGGCCAGTTTTCTGGAAGGAAGTGCAGCTGCTCAAACACTCGTGAGTATGTGAACCTTTATGCACACATACAAGCACATTCAGTTCTCATGGATTCAGTCACACGTGGTTGTTCATATATATTTAAACTTGCCACAGTGCAAGTTCTATGTGTTTTATTATCTTAGATTGCTAAAACTGTCTTTCCCCCCTGAGCAGAATATCTCTTTTAAAGAAGAAAAAGGATCTAAGGAACTAAGGAAAAAGGATCTAAGAAAAAGGATCTGAGCAACAGTGGCACAACAATTAATAGAGGAACATAGCAATTTCTACACTTCAAAAGCCCTGATTTGTGTGAAGTATGAGCCAAACAAAGCAGACTTTTTCTTAGATGTCAGTCTTGGAAAGGTTAGAGCAAAACTTGGAATGCATCATTGTCACAGCAGTTGATACCTCATGTAATGTGATTTTCTTTCTTAGGTCCACAGACTAAACTTCCTGCAATTCCCTGCATGACATCACTTTCCAGACTCACTGTGCTAAATCCAGACCATTGGACGTTCCAATTAAGCATTAGAAGCAAAACATGGTTTTCACTCGTGCTCTTACTTTCTAATCAATGCTTTCATGTCCCTTAGCCACGAAGTCCGAGCCTTCAGCTGCCCCCCAAGTTGTTCAGCATTTCCTCTTTTAGCAGCAGGCACAAATATCAGGATGAGTGTCCCTGTTATCATTCCCAGGAGTGGAGATACCTGCAAGAAAGGAGCAGGGAATTAGTACAAGAGTCAGGGGGGTTTGCTTTGACTGGTCAGGAAGAAGCAGAACACAGAATCTGTTTGGTTTCAGTGGCTGCTCCTCACAGCCAGGCACAACCTGTCAGCATTGAGGCATCTGCTCCTTTCCTTCCTCTATGTCATTCCCTGGACTCTCTTATCTCACTCTGGAAACATGCAGCTTTGAAAATACTCTGAGTGGGGCAGTCCATTGTGTTAATAATAAGTACCACAATTCATCTAAACACGATTCTTGAGTGATGTTTAACTCTTTGGAAACCTGCTCCCAGCTGGGCTCAGAGACCAGCTGGTTTCTGGGTGAGTGCAGAAGCCTTTTAAAGGCAATTAGACCAGCTGAAAGATTTCTGGGTGCAGGGAACATGCTGGCTTTGACATACATCCCTCTTCCAGCTAACCCACAATGGCTCCTCATTTTCATGCATCTTCCTCAGGTTACCTCAGTACAACAGACCAAGAAACATTGAAAATTCAGACTGGAAGACAGGAAAACAACACATTCAAGGGCTTGGCTTCCCAGTATCCAATCCTTTCTCCCAAGCACTAGGCAAAAATACAAAGACCCCACAGCATTTTGTAAGCTATAAAAACTATTCTTATTTTGACACTGAAATTCCATTATTGTCAGAATGGAAAATAGCTGCTTCAGGAAAATAGGAACATGGATTCCACTGAACTACCACCTCATCTAGACATGCTATTTAAAAAATAAATTCCTGTTAAAAAAAGAAAAAGGCTTCCATTATTAACCTGAGAATGGCCTTTACACATGGGTCAGTGTTTCATGTCCAAAGATGACAAGCTCACAGGAAAGGAAAGACAGAAGTATTTCAGAACTTAAAAGTCAGGAAAATGGCTCATCCAGGAATACATTGAAGCCTGATACAGTATCCTTATGACAGCTGAACAGAAGATGCAGCACTGGTAAAAATTATTGGAAATGCTGTTTTTTCTACAGCCAGATGCTTTCAAGTCTCTTTGATTTTTATCTAAAAGCTTAAATACCCACCAGGACAATATCCATGAACACTCAGCAATGCTGCAGTAAAACATTTGCTTTGTTGTTAAATCCAGAGACAAAGCTGCAACTTGCCCATGTGCTCTTCTGTCTTTTTCAGCCCACTGAAGTACAGCTTATTCCTGACATCTTCTGTGTTTGGAGCCCACAGGAGATCATGGAGGGAAGCATCACCTTGGGGAACCATTCCCATCTTGCAAGAGTACAGTAATTGCCACAGGGATGGAAGCTGCTTTACCCTGATGTCTGGATGCTTTCTGTGAGTGCTGTGTGACTACAAAGACTGACATGGTGTCCAAAGCAACCACCAGAGATGTGTGCAGCTCATCAGATTCCCCAGATTTTGTACAGCCAGGGAATCCTGCACCAATGTGTCATTTATAGTGGAAATCATGAGCTGTAAGGGGTACAGTCTTGCAGATAGCCTGGATTTCTCAGGATAACTGTGGAGATGCCACCTGAAAAGTCCTAGTGATGATCTCTTTTCACAGATTAACCATTTGGGTTTTCCAAGGCTGCTCCAGTTGAAGCCACTGACCAGAGGAGGGTCTTTGGGGTTTTCAGTCCTTGTGTTGGCCTCTGCTCAGAAGTTCACATTACTCTTAAACATTTCTGCTAATGAGGCAGCATCCTCTTGGTGGGGAGCTTTAGGCTACTTCCCTTTCCACTACAGGTGCATAGCTGGAAACTGCCCTCCACACTCCCAGTCACAGATGAACTGTTCATGGTGATGTTCCTGGCTTTGCTTACCCTGGGCATGGCCTGTGTCACAGATGGGAATCCCTGCATTTCATCACCTACTGTTACAAACAGTGCTGGCCTCAGCTTCATGAGCTTCATGGTCTCCATGAAGTGCCACAGCCAGAGAATGCACCTCACATGCCACCCACAGCACCAAAGGTCAGAAACCAGCTCTGCTGGGCCACTTCCTCTCAGCTCTTTCAAGACATCTTTGTGTGCAGAAGCTGTTTGTGAGTATGTGATTGAGGTGGATTATCTTTTCAGCCCATTTATCAGGGTCCCAAGAGGTTCAAATAGAAGGAAACTGACTGTCTCAGGGCAGAAAAACAAGCGGAAACTGGAACAAAGTGTTTTTTCCTCAAAGCAGGAAGCCATTCTCAGAGTTTCTTGACAGCAGGGGACTGAAAGACTGTGGAGTTGATTTAAGGCCAATGCCTCGTCTTCCTGTCCCCATCAAGAAGTCATGATTGATTGATTGATAACAAAGTGATTGGAAAATTCTTGCTTCCAAGCAGGGAAAACACCAAAGTCCACAAGCCAAGCCCACATATCTTTGCTTAGAGAGTGCATCTGCCATGCCCTTCACATCCACAAATGTAATTTCCAATCCTTCACCTTTCAAATCTAATAACAGGTTGAGCCATAGTGTGATGGAGCTCCTCCTAACACCAAACAACCAGCTCTCATTAAAGGTGTCACTAAGAGGGACTTACCCGTAGTGCCCAGTGCCAGTCTCCAGCAACCTGTTTCACACTGGAGCCAGTGATGTACCCCAGGCCACTGCAAGAAAGGCCAAGAGGAGAGTTGGTCAGAGCTTTAAGCCACAGTCACAGATGTTCTTGGACAAAGAGAGGCACAGCCAACTGTGTGTCCTCAGCTCTCATCCTACAGGAAGAAACATGGGGATTGAAGCAGATGGTGGCTAGTATGTGACTCTACCCAGCACTGCTGATCTAAAAATGTCCAAATCTGATGGAAATTTGGAAGTTTATAGCTGACCTTTCAATCTACAGTGGATGGAAACAAAGACTTAAAAAGAATTTATTTCCCAATTTAATTTCTACATCAGGCCTTTCTCTCTGCTAATATGAATATTGAACAATTTTATGTTCAAGGTTTCAGTTAAAAAGTGCCCTTCAAGGACAGGCCATATTCCATCATTAGGTTTTTCTCCTTGCCACTAAATAGTACTTGGTTCTAATTATGCAGGAAGAGACTATTTTCTATTAGCTTGGAAGAAAAACCAAGAAGAACTTGCAAAAGGTTTGATGGGAGACCTTCAGCCACATGTAAGAGAAAAGGTGCATCATAAGAGACTAAAGGTGAACACAGTCACATTTCTCTCAACATGAACTGAAGGTAAATACCCTTTTGCAAAACTGCTGCATTTGCTGTTGAGATTGCCTTGGCTAAAAGTTGCCAGAATTGCATGGGAGCAACTGTGAGCCCCCTCCCCAGGCCCCTCCTGCCCCTCTTTTATTGAAGAGCCTGCTAAGCTTTGGAGGTTGTGAGGTATAACCTCCCTAAAACTGGACATTTTACCCAGACAGGCCCCAAAATCAAATTATGAATCATTACATACTGGTCTGGGTTGTAAGACACCTTAAAATCCACCCAGTTCCACCCCCTGCCATGGGCAGGGACACCAGGTTGCTCCAAGCCCTGTCCAACCTGGGCTTTGGCACTTCCAGGGATAGGGGAGCCACAGCTGCTCTGGGAATCAGTGCCAGGGCATCACCACCCTCACAGGGAAGAATTTCTTCCTAATATCCAAGTGGATACAGCCCTTTCCCTGTCCTCTGTGCCCTTGTAATCCACACTGCTGCTGGATATTGAGATAATTAAGTCCCAGAATCAGGCTCAACAGGATGAATATTTGTAATTTCTTTCTAGTTCATTGAATTTTCTATGTAAATACTTGGAATCCTTGGTCCTCTTGCAAAATATTCTTTTAACTAGTTAAAGATTTGTTTCTCTCCTTTTGCTCAAAAGCAAAAGGATGTTTGTGAGTTTTATCTCACAGGAAAGTGTTCCAGCTTGTAAAATGCACCACCAGAAGTTTTTCTCTGAGTTTGGAACATGTTGCCCATGTATTCCCTGCTGGAAATGAACCCACAAAGCCCTTTTGCCCAGGATGTTGTCCATCTCTGAGCATTGGTATGCAAACTATGCAAAGCCACCTTGCTGACAATCTCACAATAGAGGGTCAGCCATTTTTTAAAAAAATAAAAATAGACAGATTCCCTCCCGTCCCAACAATCAGATACTGTGTTGGGCTGATAAAGAAACTCCCCTGAAAGAAAAAGTCAGCTAAAATATTTTTATTCCATTTCCACCCCATTGCTGTAAAAAAGTAGGAAAAAAACCCTAAATAAACCAACAACTAACTTCCCATTAGTTCCCAGAAGTCACACACTAATCAGTAATAAGGACAAAAAAGAATCTAATTCCTGCAACTAATTAGTCACTGCTTAAAATATTTTCCTGTCTAAACCATTCCAGTCAAAGTCAAGAACTATCATCATTAGCAATTTCAGATCCATGTGAGTTTATTTAAGAGAAAAGCCAAACAAAAGGCTGAAGAAGCTTGGTGTCACTTACCTGCCCAGAGGAATTGCAAAGTAGAAAACAGAGAGCATGAGGGTCCTGGTGTTTTTGGTGAACAGGTCCCCAATGATGGTTGGTGCAATAGTAGAATAACTCGCTTCACCAATGCCAACCAAACCCCGTGAGAGCACAAGGAGCCAGAAATACTGAGAAAAGAAATAAAAACATTAGCAGGTCCCCCCTTGGCTTTTTAAATTCAGGATGCACAACAGACAGGGGAATATGAATTCCTGTGACTGGAAAATGATCCTCCTGTATGCTTTTATTTTTAGAACTTCAGAGTTCTTTCATTTGTCTTTTGCCCAGAGGAAAGGGACTGTATTTTTTGTGGAGATTTGTAGGAATGAAAGAAAAGTAATAATAAAATATTTACTCAGTGACATTCAAGAATATATTCTGAAAGAGGCAGAAGACCCCCAGTTTGTTCCCAGATCCCAGCTCACTCTTGTTAAGCCTGAGTTGGGAAGGTGTGGGGAGGTGGATGAGTGTAACAAACCCTGCTCTGGAATCTGGACACAGCAACTCCTGCCAAGCACAAGCCACCCCTCCCCAGTGTGCCAAGGACAGGTTCTGACTGGGAAATCCTAAAGGCTCTTCAAAGTTGGGAAAGGGTTGAACCTGCAATCCCCTCAAATAAATGTCTTCCTTCATTAAAAACTATGGAATAACGGAATCTTCCAAAGTTGCTGAGCACCCATCTCACTCCACCTGCCTTGAACAGCAGCAGATACCTCCCCAAAACTCTCAGAGGAGGCCTGAGCTTTCCTGGGAGCCCCAGGAGCATCCATGTACTCTGTAAGCAGGACCTGCAGGGAATGAGTCGGAGCCACACAGGGCAGGGGCATGGAGGAGTCACTCAGCTGCCCAGGGAACTGCCCCTTTCTGGGTAACAATCCCTCAGAATGAGGATATACTTCACATTCAGCACAGCACAATCTACAATGGTCAAAAAGGAATTGTTTAGCTAATAGAATATTCTTAATGGTCCATTTCAAGCAATACTATCGTGAACAGTGAGGACCTGATTTTCAGCCCAAACTCTTTCACTGCCCCTGCAGCTTTCTGGGTGCTGCTGAGTGCAGGCTAAGGCACAATGCTTTGATGCCTGAATACCTGAAACATGAGCACAAGCAAACTCTCAGCCATCTAAGCAGCTTGAGCTACACCCAGGAATAATTGCAGGGGCAGAAATGAGCCAGTCAATGCAGAAAGTTGTAAGCACAGGGAAATCTATTTCTACAAATGTAACCTCTACAAATCCTCAATTTACTGTCATTATTCTATAGATCATTTGTGGGAAGAACAGCAGAGATTTAAACTGAAGGAAGGCAGGTTTTGATTGGATATTAGGAAGAAATTCTTCTCTGTGAGGGTGGTGAAGCCCTGGCACAGGCTGCCTCATTCCTGGAAGTGCCCAAGGCCAGGCTGGATGGGGCTTGGAGCAACCTGGGACAGTGGAAGGTGTCACTGCCCATGGCAGGGGGTGGAATGGGATGGGCTTAAGTTCCCTCCCAACCCAAACCACTCTGTGATTCTGTGCTTATGATATGTCCTTAATCATGCAAGTGCTTTGGGAAAAATGAGCAATTACCAATTCTCCTTCTTCAGATAGGAAAAAGCCAAGGGAAATGACTGATTCTGTGCCCTCCAGCAAAGCCAAGCTCGAGTACAAGTCTCATTTACAAACATGGAAAATGCCATGCAGACTCCAAGCCACGTGCCTCAGTCACAAATATATCCATCAGCAGACAAAAATCTACCACTGACACGTCTGCCTTGTTTTCCTCACTGTAATCCCTGGCTGAAAAAAATATTTTGAGGATTCCAATAGCCACAAAACCAAAACACTTTTGTGCACTCTTCACTTCCTCATATTTTGGTGTGAATTCTGGAGCAATATACCCATTTTGTCAGGAATACAAGTTCCCTGTTGGCTGGCAGGGTGTGTGCAGTGCTGCTGGCATTCACACACCTCCCAAAAGCTGCACAGACATAACTCACACACGTGGGTGTGAGCAGAAAGGGCACTACTGTGACTCAAGGGATTTAATTTATGTCAGTTTCCCAACTCTCAACCACTCCACTGCAGAAATATGCTGGCAGGCATTGCTGCACAGGTAACCAATGTATTTAGAATGAGCAACAGTAGTTATAATGTGCTGAAAGGCTTAGTCATGCAGAATTAGAAAGCGGGGAACTGGAGGCTGGCTGTGGTTTCTGAGGGAGTTTAGATCTGGATCACAGAGAGGGTGACAAGTGAAGTAGTCACCTGCCTGAGATGAGCATGGACAATGTCACTTACACCTGAACAATGACAAGTTTGTAAATGCACTGGATGTTCCTCAAATTTGAAATACCTACAGAAAAATGACACAGTTTTGTGCTCACCAGCCAGTATTGCTCCCAGTGAATGCACTGGGTAGGAATTTCCTCCAAACAATGTTGTGAGAAGGCTCCTCTTACAATCCTTGTGCAAAGCAGGAAAACTGTACCAAGTATTCCTTTTGTGGTAGAGTGACCCAGTTTCATCAATACCATGGAATCAGATGCCCAATACAATGAAATCATCTGTAACAAGTAACACATTCACTCTTCTCTCTCTGTTCCTCCTCAAATCCTCCTCCCTGGCTTATCCCATGTTGACACATTTCAAATATCTGTTTAATATTTAAACTATGTTCTTTGAAGCAGTGGTATTCTAACTTAAGTAATAAGATTTTACGTCATCTGGGAGTAAAAGCAGTCTTAAAAAGCATAATCCACATAAAGACCTGAATAGTGTTGCCCTTCTGAGATCAGATATTCAAGACTATGGACCATGGAGCCATTATGTTGGGATAACTAGATTAAACATACAAAAATCCAAAACAATTTAGGGAATTATATATAGTAGGTTCTATACTGTGCCTGATTTTGGAGCTCTGTATCTAGGATTAAAGGGCTGATTCCCCTTCTTATCAGTCCTTTGGGATCTTTGGCTAGCACTCATCCTGTTGGAACTCATATAACAAAATTAATTTGTTAAAATGAGCTGGGACCACCCATCTTCCATCTCTAATCAGTCACTCAAAATTTATGTTTTAGTTGTCTCTGACGAGGGACAGCCGGGGAGCTCCCCAAGGCAAAAATGGTCCCAGCCATGACATTTTCTATTTGGTTTTCATATAAGAAGAAAAAAACACAAACAACAAAACAACTCCAAAATTCCTATGCTGCTGCTCATTTGGACCACAGGCATTCCATGAACCACTCAGAAACTGGTTCAGAAATCACTCCATATGCAATACAGACAACTGCTATTCTTTGTGTACATTTATACATATACACCCATAGGAACATCCCTTTTCCTCTCCAAGTGTATGTGGACATGACAACCTGCACAGACACATGGCAAAGTCAGATATTCCACATGCTGAGGAAAATTCTGTTCTCCTCTACAGCTGTAGCAGGACACCTCTGCCATTTCCTCTGCACTGGATTTTCCCCCCACTGCTTTTCCATTTATTTCCTACCTCAAGGTTCTCAGGAGTTTAATGAGAGGAAAAGGGCTGACACCAGCTCAATTCTGTCGGTGCACAAAAGCAGAACAGGCAGCTCAGACTTTAACTGAATTTCACTGTTCCCCAAGCAGAAATTGATATAAATTGAAGAAGCTCGTTCCTTTCTATATGACTTGGTAACTCTGCTGTAATTTGTTCATCTGTGCAAGCAGGTTTCTGGCAGGAAAATTGAAAATATCTGAGTCAGCTTTCAAGACCTGAACTAGTTCCTTCCCCATAGATTAAGTCCAGCAACCTCAACACTTATCAGTAGCGTTTTCCTAAAATGAAAGGCTTGAGACTGAACGGTTTTTTTAAACAAAGCGCTATCAGGGCAAGCAATAATTTGTCTCTAATTTTGGAAAGCTGCCAACATCTCCTGATTTGGAGAGATGCCATGGGTTTCTTGGGATGAGTGCACAACCTCAATCCCCCTCCTTGCCTGTGTGTCAGCCCAAAGTGCAGCTCTGTGGCTGTGCTGAGGTTCTGCAGCCACTGTGCCGAGGCACCAGCCTGGATGTGGCACTGGGAGGGGACACCTGAGCCACACAACGGCACTGCCATGAGTTCCAGGAGCAATTCAGGATGCAAAAGGGCTTCCAGTGCCTTTCTCCAGCTTGTGTGGCTGCTGAGACACAAGCCATGGAAGATTCCAGTACATAATAAACACCAACATATGGAAAGAATGGTGGCTGCAGAGAGCCAGAACTGCCACAGCCTCCCTGGGAATTTCCCTTCTAGAGATGACATCACCAGAAATGAATGCATGGTGAAAGCACTGATACCTATCAATGGGATTACAAAAGGTCAATGGATGTGCTCTCTTCTTCCCATCTCCTAAATATATAGAAGGAAAAACATCCTCTATCCATAAAGCAAAAGAAATCAAATTCCTCAAAACAGAAGTGTGTTTTAGAAGGGATAGAAATCCTTATGCCTTGGGGATGTAACAATAAGGAGCAGAAAACTCTACCCATCAACTTCTACATTTCTTGAACTATCAACAAGCCACAGACAACAAGAGTGACAGATCATGGAGTCCAAGGGACCTGGTCTCATTCCTGTCACCAGTGTCACCAAACTCTAGAAGCTATGGATGTGACAATCCTTCCAGAATTTACATCTGTAAAAAAGCTTTCATGGTTACAGTAAAGTATTTATAATACAGAATCATTGAATTGTTTAGGTTGGAAAAAACCTCTAAGAACATCAGATCCAACAGATAAAACGTCTGATGTGATTTCTATTCACACCTTCATACTGAATTTACTCTCAATCTCCTGCACACAAAAATACTTGATGGCCTAGGACACATGACTGGCTTTAATCATGTTTGGCAAAACCTCCTAATTAGACATTTATCCTACTTGTATAGACCATTCAGGGAGTAATATATGTTTTAAGAGGTCTAATTACAGCTTGAAGTTCTTTCTCCTTTTTTAATTAGTTAACAAAAGGAGTAAAGCCACTGTTCTTTAAAAGATTATCTGCTAGTGGTAAACCTATAATCTGCCAAATATGTGTACAACTCTGAACCACCAGATTTACTGTCTAAAGAATCATATGATCTTTAAGCTTTGGTTATTAAGTATTTGCATTTGAATGTGGAACAGCTTGTAAGAGTCTCAAAAGAAGCTGAGCACATGCTGCTTTCTGATAAGGGACACAGGGACTGAGGAGATCCCACAGAAAGAGTCATGAATTCCTGTGTGTGCACAGCACCAATGCAAACCATGTTTAAAACTGGTCCAAAAGAAGGATCTTTTATACTGCTACAGCACCTGCAGCTGTACCTTTCCCTGTGTGAGCATGTTGAGTTAAACTCCTGTGGATAATGCATTTAACTGGTGTAAAAGAGGACTTGGTACCATTAAATTCCTCTTTCCGCTGAGTTGTGCCATATTTTCCTTCTTTTATTATATAGACATTATGCAAAAATCAAGAATATAGAATCAGGGTTTGCGCCCCTTGAAAGAAGATGTGCCTGAAGTCATTCCTACCATGGGCAGATGGGATTGCCACACAGCCTAAAATGTGGTGACATGACAATAAACTAATGGGAAAGCACTGGGATTGACCTAATTTCCCTGAGTTACACTCCTGTATTTCTCCAGCTGGCTGAGCCTTGCACTAGGCAGCCAGGGCAGCACAGCAGTCACAAGTGATCAGTTATGACTGAGATACTGCTGGTGCCAGATGAACAAAGCAAACCCCACAGGGCTCAAATATCGATTCAGGGGCTGCACAACCATGGTTCCCTTTGGCAGCTGCACCCACATGCAAGAATTTGCCCTCCTTGAGCAGACCCTGCATTTTCTGGCCAGGCAAATACTACTTCCTCCTGTGCTGCAGTAAGTTTTCCCAGCACTTTGCAGGATTTAAATGGTTAATGATGACACACCACACCTTTTGCCAAAAGATGCACTTTAACTATGAGGTAAGCCAAAGCAGGAACCTGCTCTGAGTATCGGGGTGGTGACTAAGAGAACTGACTCCTGCACAGTCACAGCTCAAATTCCAGCTCATAAGCTGAGAGTCACTGAAGAGCTGAGCACTGGAATGACATTACATATTTGTTTAAACACTAAATGCTCCAATTCTCTCAGCCCTCCCAGGAATGAGGCCTCACCTTGAAGAATCTGAAAGTTTCCAAGTCAAACAAGGACACTGACATAGCACGAGAGACAAGCTGACATTAAACAATGAGGTTGATGTTTTGAATTCCATTCTGTGCCTGGATGGGTGACAAAGGCCACAGCAGAACAGATAAGCCTAAATACATTTTCCAACACTGTGCACCCCTAAAGCTTTATGAATTTTGCATATTTATAACCAAGGCACCTGGCTTCTATTGGTGGACACAAGTCCTGGGCCCAAATACTTGATGGGAATACTATGTCAAATCTAGATATGAAACTCAAAATTACATACTTCACCTTCTCAAACATCAATGGTTCTAACTCTTCTCTAATAAAAACAGAAAAAACATTGTAAACAGCCAGAGAGGGGCTACGTAGTGCTGGTGAACTGTCCTATGACAATCCTGAAGAACATGTCCTCCTGTCAAGTCCAGCCCAGATTTTTAAGTAATTGAATATTCATTACAAATTTTGGCCATTTGATGTCTTACCATCTGGGAGATCTTTGAGCAGGAACAAAGGAAGATGAATATTTTTATCTTTATTGACAAGTAATCTTACCTAATCCCTCATGGGAACTGCCAGCCAAGAGAGCAAAACACAAACCAGCACGGGGGCAAAACTGTGCACTGAGATGTTTTGTTGATCAGTACCTTTCTCCCCTGTTCAGAGGTTGGCTAAGTACTGGTTTCAGGATTTCCTACAGCCAAAGGGAGTGGGTTGTGCTCAGTCTCTGGGTGGTACAAAGGGACCAGCAGGGCACATGCTCAGGTGGAGACACACCGATGTTATCAGCTGTGAGTCAAAGCTTAGAGTTATCAGTGTTTATCTGTTTGCTGTAGGGATACATGTGCACTTAGAAGTTCATGCTAGAGTTACCTGTCAGATAAATACAATTATAAACCACCCTTCTCACCTCCACCAAGAGCTGTCCCCTTATCAGCCCTGAGCCCTGCAGGCAGGGCATCCCAGGGCAGATGCAGCTGCTGCTTCTTCTGCCACTTATCCCACTGCAGGGAAGTGATTGGATTTAGATTTCTCTTTTCTTCCCTCACTGTGTGTGTTGTTACTCACTCATGCCTACTTCTCACTCCCCACCTCTACCATCACAACTATTTATAAGTCACTACTGCACACAACATTTCCCAGAACTTCCATCACCACTGGAGTCTATTTAAGTTCTACAGTTTCCTCCCTTCAAATTGAACTCTTGATGCTAAAGTCCATCTTCCATCACCAGTTTTAAACTGCTCTTCTCCTTTGCAAGCACTCACAAAATAAGAGAATACCCAAGACTTGAAGCAGTTTTGAGATAGTCTGGATCAATTACAACAGGCTGATCAGGATAATCCAATTGAATTTTGAGTATCTCCAAAATGGAGGAGCCACAACCATGCTGGACCATCCTCAATGTAAAATCGTTTCTTCTTATGTTTAAGTGTAATTTCCAGTATTTTAGTTTGTGCCTCTTGACTCATCTTTTCACTGGGGACCTCTGGGAACACTCTGGCTTCACCTCTACACCTCCCATCAGGTATGAATATGCTCTAAAGCAGCTCTATGGGCTCCATGGGGACAGAAGCAGTCCTACAGTGAGGCTGCCCCTTTGGCAAAGGTAAAATATTTAAATTCAGTTAAATCTGTATGGCAGACACCATCTCACATTTGCTGTGTCTCTGCCACATTCACGCTAACCAGGTTTTTCTTCACTCCTTTTCCCTTAAGCCTGCTTGGCATAGAAAGTATACTAATTTAAATATTTGTGTCTGGCAAAGGATGCTTCTCTTACCCAAAGATCCTCAACTCTGACAAGCAGGTCACTAAAACTCAAGTGCAAATACCCCAGGCCTTCTTTCTTCAAGTGTTCACAGGTTTTATTCACACATTCGTATTAGTTTTATTCACGTGTACTTATTCTACATATGCTGGCTAGAGGGTATAACTGTGCTAGAGATGAGACTGCTACACCACACCTGGATTTAACACAAGCTCCTGAGTTACTGAAACTTTAGTGCATTGATGAAATCACTTGTTCAAGGGTCAATACTGAAATCCTTTGCATTTAGGAGGGACTTATACAACAGCTCCTAAAGCAGGTCTGAGTCCTCTGCAGCATCCATTCACACTTTGTCAAACACTTCCAAACTTCAGCTCATTTGGATGCATTAAGTGTCTCACTGATTCTCAGCTCTAAACACCTCACCTTTGAACAATTCCCTTTAGGGAAAATTCAGCTGCTACTCAGAGACCTACAAGGAGAAAAGGGACTGCAGCAGGCAGAAAGAGACCAAAATACATATTTAAATATAAAAATGAGCAAGGGAGATGAGGCAAAGTCCACTCACCTTTCCTTTGATTGTCTCTAGTATTTGTTAATGGCCTCAGTTCTCCCAGGTAGCCTGTTCAGGCACACTTAATTGAATGTGCAAAGTTTTATTTGGGAATGCACTTAAGATTCTGGCTGATTAAAGCATCCTTATGAGATTTCTATTATTATTTAGCATATAAAAATAACCAATAAAACTGTAAGACACTCCTCTTTCACTCATCACATCCTTCAATCGGCAACTAAAGTGTTTAACAACTGCATTCCTACAGGGAGGCTCCAAAGTGAAACACCTAATTAAATGCTCTGGAGATAAAAAACAAACCCAAACCACCCTGGAAGTAGCAAGACTCCCACAGCACTTCTTCCACTGAGCTGCTTTGTGCTTCACAGGGACATAAATATCCAAGGCAAGGTTTTCTGAGCTATTTGCAAATGTACAATTCCCTTTCAACACTAAAACTGCAGTGTCTGAAATTCAGGTTCCCATCACTCTCCCCTCTCCAAAGCTGTGGCAGTCCTCAGGGAATCTTCTGTTGCTTTTCAATCATTTTTGAGCAGCACAAAAAAAAAAAAAAAAAAAAAAAAAAAAAAAAAAAAAAAAAAAAAAAAAAAAAAAAAAAAAAAAAAAACACACAACGAGCAAGCCCAGCCCAATTCCCATTCTCCATCCCACTGGATAGTGTAATTACAAAACACTAGGTGATGAAGCAACACCACCAGGCCCTGACAATAAATAGGGTTTATTGCTTATGTATATAAATATATACCACACACACACACATATATATACACACCATATATATGTAACAATAATATATAAACAATATATAAATATGGTTTATTTATAAAATGATTTAAGACAAAGCAGCATTTGGGCTCCCTAACTGAAGGGTTTTTCATTTGATTGACCTGCCCATGGTAAAAATACTACGATATGCAAATGGTGGGATTTACATTCTCCTCAGTTTAGTTTCTTGGCCATTAATACTGGATTAATGACAGGGACCTGGGATGCAGTTGGGAGGAAGGTACCAGGTTGCTCACTCACCAAACCCCATCCAGCAGATGCAACATCGCTGTAAACTGGACCTTAAAGAAAAAAGCTGATGTTCAAATAAATCACAGGGATCATAAAGAGCCCCATGTTTCCAGTTCCTGGTAGGAGACAGAGTTAAAACACTTCTTTTCATCCTTAGCTCTGGTGTAAGGCCCAGAGGAGTCCATGGCCCTTCACATGGCTGAAATAATGGTCATTTATCCCTGTTACAAAACCATTACACCAGAATGTATCTTTCAAAACTGTTCCCCTAAGAACACTGATAGTTCTGGGTCGGAGGCAAGTGATTGCTTTTTGTTCCAGATCTGTCAGGTGGGACACACTTCCCAGCTCTTGCCTCAAATATCTCTGGCATTAGACACTATCACGGTTTCCTTCCTGAGAGGTGCAAACACAGCCAGAATCACTAAAATAGGGACTGGAAGAAATACAATGTATTTTTGCAACTGTGGAAACACTGCAAGGTTCTTGACCCACCCAGGTTCCCAAAGGCAGCTGGAATATGGGATGGCATTCACTGAACCAAAGGATATTCACAGGTAGCAATGGGCTGCTGTGTCCCAGCCACTGATGAGCCACAGGCAAAGCCTAAATGCAAGCAACAAAGAGATGCCAGATTTTTCAGAACAAACAGTCACAGGCATTGATACCTGGCACTAACAACATCTCCACCTCCAGTGATGTCCACAGAAATGTGTGAGATCCAATCCCTTTAACATGATGGGCCCTCTTGGCTCAAATTCTTTGTTTTGGACCAATTCTTAAGCAAAAATTTAGTCAAACCCATCAGACAGGTTGGATTGGAGATTCTTGGAGAGCACAATCTCATGTCCCTATCCCCAAAACCATTGCAGAAACTGTGACTTCTCAGCACCCTTTGAAAAAAGCTTCAGCCAACTGAATGAGACACCCAGGTGTTAAAACTCTGCCCTCACTAGATGCATTTTCAAGTGTAGAACAAGTTCTGAGAGTGGATGAAGGACATATTTTAAGGTTTAAATGAAATTAACACAAAGTTACAGTCCCTGCAACTTTTCCCATACTTTTGGTTCTGCTGATTGTTGGCATATTTTGCTTTGCATATGCTAAAAAGTCAAGTCCACCAGCAGGTCAGCTCTTGCAGGCAGCTTTGCTGAAGAACCATTTAAATAATTCCAAACTCTGATTTTTGTTGCTGCTTTCTGTTTTCACGCTTCCCTGGCTTGCTGACTCAATCAAGATCCAGAGGCCTCCAAGAACAAGGCTGACTTTGCAGTATGTTCGGCCCAGATCTGAGAGATGCCTCACTTTTAGCTTCAGATTTCCAGAGGGAAAGTGGTGCATCCATCAACTTCTTCTACTTAGGAATTGCTTCTTATTCATGATCTTCCTTGAACAGTTGTCACGTTCCTTTTTGAAGTGTTATTAATTGACAAGGTTTTGTCATGCTGTAGCTTAATTCCATTCTTTAAATCCAGCCTATTTGACAAAATGACAACCTATTAAACCACACTAAACACATTTGGATGTTTTGTGACTATCTTCTCATGAGGCTCCATCACTCATGTTTTCAGACCTGATGATCAGCACCACTCCAAGGGATTTCCAGCTCAAGATCTATTACATAGGGTTGAGATTAGTACTCTAATTTGACTTATCTGAATTGCAAATGCAGTGTTTTGTGTAGCCTGGGAACTTTATACATTTAAAAGAAATGTCAACACTTCAAAAGACTAATTTAGCACCTGGTACTGTAAGACATTTCCCTTCTTCCCATTATTTGCACATGACTTAGAACATAATGGTCCTTTTCCCAGCCTTTATGCACAGCCCAGGAAGCCAAAGACTGTGTGGCCACCGAGGAAGCGCTTCCACTTCCCAAGGAGTGACTGATGCATTTGGATCAGCAGGCAACCAGGAGCCCAACCAAAGAAAGGCTCAAATCCAGACTTTTGCATCTGAACAGAAGGCAGAGCCTGAATAACACATTCTCTCTCTCCTGCATCCTGTTTTTCAGGACAATATGCAGCACCTTCAAGAACCACCCTGCTAATAGAAAGTTTAGTTTTGCTTCCAGGCCTCCTAATGAGCCTAAACCTGGGGTGAATGGATTGTTCTCTTTGTGAGGCATCATTAACCAAACTCTGCTCAAGCATTGTGCCTCCTCCCAAGGCATGACCTTCAAGAACACCATCCATAAGCTGCCTCATGTATATCCATGCTGAACACACATCAGTTTACAGCCTTCAAAAATGGTAACACTTCTCCAGACCCATATCTGACCATCCCAGTGGATCATGAAGGCACACGTTGTACCCCAGCCTGGCACCCTCTCTGTACCCTCAATACACAGCTAATTGGGGAGATAATTCCCAGAGCAGCAGGACCACTCAGGCACTGCAGCAATGACTTGCTTTGGCTTCTGAACTCCTTTGGCCAAGCCAGACATCCCCTATGGAAGCCCAGCACACACCCATGGACCCCACATCAGGAATGATTTGTGAGTCCCAGGCCACAACTCTACTGCAAGAATCCTGTCTGGCTGACGGGAAATTTTAAAATTCCTTTATATTTTAACATTTGCTTGGAAACTTACATGCAGCACTACTACTTTTTTTTTTTCTTTGTTTCTTTTCACACCAACTGATTAAAGCCCAGTCTATTTAAGGAGCATTTTCCCTTTCTTCCATTCTTTCTATGTTTTGAACAAGTCTGAGCTTAAGATACTGTCATAATTATTTATAAAACATAATGCTAAAGCATTATAGAGGCTTTCACTTACACAGAGTTAAGAAATAAGACATTATTTGTGTTCCATCAGCATGCCCTAGGGCTAGGCCTCTGCTGCAGCATGACAAGGAGAATATACATTTTAATAGACAACACAAGAAGAAAGAATGTTACCAAGACACACAGAGCCTGGAAATAAAACAAACATGCCTTCTACCCTCTACCTCCTCAGCAAATAACTGGCCCAGGTGAGATTTCCCGCTCAGGCACAACAAAAGCAGGACAGGTGAAATGTTGCAGGCAGGCATTGCTTCCACACCATCCATTAACTGACACAGCAGATTAATTCTCCTGCTCTTCAACCTAGAGACTGTACATTCAGCTTTCTGCAAAAAAAATGGGACAAACCTATAAAGGTCTTTGGCCTGCAAAAATCTTTCATGAACCATGCTGTTGTGTCTATTTCCATGATCCAATGGAACAGCACCAAATGTGTGTTGATGCAGGGCCTCATCTCAGTTGCCACAGACACACAAAAGGTTCCCACAGACTTCCAAAGAAGGAGCTGAATCAGAACCACAATCACAGACCCTGTGATCACAGTTTCAGCACCTCCCAGTAACCCAGATAACAAATGGAACTCTGAAACAGGACAGGCAATTACAGGGGGCCCTCGCTGAGACCCTGTGCAAATTAGCATTGAGCTTTGAGCCTGTTTCTGGATGCTCTCCCAGCACAAACCTCTCTCCACCTGCTCTAGAAAATGCCTGAGCTCTGAGGGGCAGGTCTGACATTTCAGTGCAAGTGACTGTCCTCATTCCACTGAGCTGGAATGGCAGCCTCTGCAGCAGCACACAGGAATGCAGGTGAGTTCTGATGCTAAGCTCTGGAAACATCTCTTCTTTCAGCATCCACAGCGTTTGATTCAGATATTGTGTGATCTCAGACCCATTAATGACCTAAGAGGGAGTGGCAGGGTGCAGGAGGCAGATTTATGGACACACAGCTGGGGTGATTTGAGAGATTTGACCAGGACATGGTGCCAGACTGACCCCACCTGGGGAAGGTGGGACATGGGTGTGCATCTTGATTGCTCCAGGTCTCAGAAGGGAGAGAAAACCATTCCTGTTCCAGACACTCTGCAGATGGGAAATGGAGTGTGTGGTAGAGATAGTTATATCCTTATGATAGTCACTTGAAGTTTATTTTTCTCATCATGGGAGTAAGCTTTCTGAGTAAGCTTTGGAACTGTGCTGTGTCTCTCTCCTGGCAGCCACCACCAGCTGTGTTTTCAATAACTCTTCCCAAATGCTTCACAGATACATGGACACAGATACTGGATGGAAAAACCCCAACACTGAGCAGAAAATACACTTCAATTTCTGATAACACCTTTGAAAAGCTGCTTCTCTCATAGATTGGCTTTTTTTGGGTTTGATGCTCTGAGAACACCTTAATCTGGTTTTCATTTTTAGTTCCCTTGGAAGAGTGTCAGGTACAAAGGGACAAGGTAGCAACATAAAATGACCAGGAGACAAACACATAACAGTAATTCTGCACTCTATCACTATTTCATTTATAGAAATCTTTTCCCAATGCTTCCCTCCTTGGTTAGCAAAATCTGAGGGAACCAAGATTGAAGTGAGGACTCAAGACTGAAGAGTTCAAATCATTGCACTTGTCTGTGCAAGAAAATATCTTCTTACAGAAAAAAACAGTTTCCCATACAGTATTTGAAATCAGCTGTGCTGAAGATGATAGCAGATTTGACAGATACCCAGAGCATCTTAAGACCAGCTCAATGTTCCATTATTAAAGGAATAAGCAATAGTGTATTTTTTCCTATAGTACACCTCATATAATCCATATGAAAAGATGTGACATAGTAAAACTTACAAGAGCACAGGGAACAGCACTTGGAAGGAACAGCATGTGCCTTCTTGCTGGTGAGGGGTCAAAGAAATAGTGCCTTTCAATTCATCACATGGTGGTGATGCTGGGTTAATGGCTGGACTCGATGATCTCAGAGGTCTTTTCCAGCCTTAACAGTTCTATAACTCCAAAAGGGGCTGTGGGAACTGTCTCTCTTTAAATTACTCCTTTCAGACATACAAGAGAGGGACAGTGAGGCAAAATCAGCCCGTGCAGAATTCCACTCTGCAGTGTAAAGCAGAGATGAGAGTCTTTATCCTTTCCCTCTCTTACTGGGACTTCTGAGGCACCTAAGCTCAGCACAGCACCTCCTTCACCTGGCACCCACCGACCCCAGTGCCCCTGGCACAGCAGCTCCACTGTGGGGAGGAGGGGATTCTGATAGCTGGAAGAAGAGGAGATGAACAGATTGCCCCATCTCTCTCCAGAGGGCAGAGGCAGAGCAGGAGGCCGTGGGTGTCTTGTGGTGTAGGGGGCACTGGGGCAGCACAAAGGACCAGAAATGCAGCTCAGAGTGATTTGGGAGCTGACAGCACCCACACAGAGAGCACCAGCACTCACCTGGCCTCCTGATAAGAGAGTCCACAGGAGGTAATATTTTTCCTGAGCAGTCTAGCAAAGAGCAAGTGTGCACAAATTCAAATGTCAACAGCACGTGCCCATCTGCAGGGCTCCTGTGCCACATCAAAGTTGCCAAAACACAGCAGAGCCAACCAAGAGCTTCAGCCATGAACCTCTTTGTTGGTTCCAGCACCATTTCTGTGACAGCCACAGGACTGCCAGGAATTGCCTCTGAGGGAAGGGACTCAGTGCACATGCAGCTGACTTCCCAAAGTTGCTGGGAGAATCCCTTTTGCCTTTTTGCTACAAGAGAGTTCTGCTCAAAAAAATAATAGGCCGGAACAGTGGGATGTAGACATTCCAGTAATTCATGGTGACTTCAAAGACAACACTCAGTCTCCTCCTTACATATGAAATGATGGCTTGGTGATTTTAGTTTTATTTGTGTTTTTCAAGCTGTGTATTTGTCTTGCACAGTGGAACCACAGGGATAGGAGCTGTATGTTTTATATTACAACTTCTGCCGGAGCACTTAAGACTAAAGGTTTTTTTTTCCCTGTAGTGAATCATCATTTGTAGGGGGTGGCTGGATTATGTTTATGTTTTTTAAAATTAACCCAGCTAACCATTTGTTCCATGCTGCACACAATTTGTTGCTTCTCTTTTAGAAACTCCTTGAAAGACAAGCTTTGGAAATAAAAATACATCTGGCTAGTCTGAAAGACAGGACTTGAGCGAGCACTGCAGACTAACTGGAACTCCACCATGGACAATTTGCTTCCTCTTCCAGAGGTAAATCAAAATAAAAGGAAAAGAAAACAACACTAGGAGAAATACCTATCCAGAGGTAAATTGCAGTGGGAGCATATATCAAAATCACATCCTGGTTTACCTTGTTAATTCTTTGCTTTTCCATTTCCCAGCTTTCTAGCATGTGCAGCTCTGGTGTCTCCCACACCACCACAGCCTGCTCTGGCTGCACATTAGGTACTTTTGGTCTCCCAGTCTGGTGGAGCAGAAGCCTCTGCTCATTTGTAAGCCTTTTACACAGAAATATGCCTTAGTCAAGATATTTACATAGACATAGCAGTATTTTAGAAGACTAGAGAACAGCCTGCAAATTTTCACCTCCAAGCTCCTTGCTCTAAGAGGTGCCTGCCTACGAGGGAAAGGGGTCCTGATGTCCCAGAGGTTGTGCTGAGAGGGGCAGGGAGTCTAGCACCAACCCCCAGCTTCATCTAACACAATCTGCTGCTCAAACCAACCAGCTGAGAACATTTATCATGACCAATAGATGTGGATATCCAAGCAGCCAGAAACATATTCTCAGCATGAGCATGAGCACTCCTGATAACCAGGTTGCTTCATATTAAGCTGTTCAGAAAGAGAGAAATGGTGAAATTGGGATTACAGACCCTTTGCAATGACAGCTTGGAATATAAACCACCCCAGGGTGATCAGCCACCACATGCAATCAGGCACTGTGCTCATGGAAATGCTGCCCAGGGAAATAAACTGGTCACTTATTAAATCAGAGTTTATATTGATACGGATGAAGACAAACATATATTTAGCTTTCTGTGTGGTTGGAAACACATCTGGGTAAAGAAACTCCATGAAGATTGTGCACTTGGTTCATTACTTTGGGATATGACTCTATACCACACAGAAGGCTACTGATTTTTTTGTTGATTTATTACAGTTCACGAACCAACAACCAGCAAGTGCTTTCCCCAAATGCTTGGCAAAAGCCAAAAATAACACAAGAAAGGATTCTGCAGGTGAAAATGCCAAAAGTTGTGCCGGTAGGTGCAGAACTGATTTAAAGTCAGGCTGAAAGGGAGAAAATCTCTATGCAGGTGTTTGTACTTAGGAAATAAAAATTAAGATACATACATTATTTATTGAAGCTTCTATAAATGGAGTTAATCTGGAGATATGTCTAAATATGTGCCAACTTTACCTAATTTTAGATTATGGAACAAATTTGTTAATGATTTCTTAATGGAACTTTTATTTTGGGAAGTGCTAAACAGTATTATAGAGCAGGAATGTGCAAGGTACCAAAGCAGAGGAGGCCTCATGTCTCATCCTTCTATAGAGAAATTCTGTACTAACATAAGTTATCAAACCACATTAAAAAATGAACTTATCAATATTATCTCAGTCTTACTCCTTCTGATGATTTTCTTTAGTTAAATTTACCATTAGCTGTTTTTATCCATGGGAACAGGTGTATTTATGGAATCACTCTGATGCAGTATTTATTTGGTTTCTTACTATGATTTGATTCAAAATTAATTTAAGATCTCATGAACAGTAACCAAACTTTTAAGCATGAGTTGTCCTGTTTCTATTTTGCTGTGTGTGGCATTCATGCATTGCTGTTTTCTATCAGCCCCTATATGCACTGGAACTACCCCCAGATTTTGGCCTGATTTTCTTTTTCATTGTAAGAGCCTATTTTCTACCTATTTAGTAGCTACCAGGAGATAAGAGATTAGTTCTTCATTTATTTGACAGTCATTATTCCATGTTAGGAACCTGGAGATACTTGATAATAAATAACTAATGATAATAAAAAAAGGCAGGGCTCTCTAGCAACTGTCTGCATGGCACACATATCCAATTCCTGATTTACTTGCTGCTTTTCAGTCACTTTTTTTAACTCAAGAAGAACAAAATAGCATTTGGACAGTGTCTGAGATGAGCTGTTTAGTGTACTCCAATCCTTTTGTGCTGTTTTTGGCTGGGACAGAGTTAATTTTCTTCCCAGTAGCTGGTAAGGGAGCATGTTTTAGATTTGTGCTGAGAGCAGAGCTGGTAACACACGGATGTTTTCATTGCTGCTGAGCAACTCACACAGAGTCAAGGTCTTTTCTGCTCCTCACCGCCCAGTGAAGAGCTGGCGGATGAAGGAATTGGAGAGCCACAGCTGATCCCAGCTGAGCCCAGGGATATCCCAGGCCACAGGGCATCGTGGACAGCAGATGAAGTTGTGGGAAGACAGTAGGACAAAGGAGAATGAACATGTCTCTTTCTGTAAATATGTTTGCACAATAATCTAGTCATTGACTCAAACAACACCATTTTTCATGGCTTCCTTTAGATGTTCAAATTTTAGCCAGGAACTGACACACTACCAAAGAGCTTTACAAGCTGGGTGCCTTCAGAGTTCACCAGCTCTGGAGCTGCTTTCAGCCTTTGTAAAGCTGTCTCTTTCCATTTGCACTACAAATTTGAGCTGTGTGCCTGTGCATTCTGTTTAATTACACACTGACAGGATCCATGAGGAGCCCTCAAACTTTGAAGAAAGGCAATCCCTGAAGGCAGACTGCTGTTCCTGCTGAATGGCTACTGTTTCTCACCTAATTCAGGATTTTTGGGGCTGCCACATAAAGGAGTTCTCTAATGGGCTCAGCCTGTGTCAACTTGCTCCTTCCAGCCCTGTGTTCTCATGTCAACCGGGATGTGAGAACTTTTCTACTCACAGTAGTTTTACTACTGCTTTTATTTGTGCCAGCAAAGGGTTTTTGATATTTCAGCTCCCTGTCCTCCTTCCCAACAAATACACGTACTGACTTAAAAGGAAAAAAATATTGAGAGAAAAGGCAACATTTTACTCCTCAAATGAAAAGATCAGGAAAAATGCCTACATTAAATTAAAAAAAAATCTCTTTTCTGACCCTTTTAGCATGTCAGGAATTCATCTTGTTCAATGTGGCACATCTTCCCAATTAGAGACCAGGCCTCCAACATGGACACCAAAGTGGGAGGGAGAACAAGGGAAGCTGGATTATTCCAGGTAGAGAACATCCTCACAGCAGCTGCAACTTTTTCCATTACCTCCTGGAGTCAGTGACAGGAGCTGGGCATGAGAACTCTGGATTAGTAGCTAAGTCTTCTGGTGGAGTTGAGGATTGCAGGAAAATCAGGGCAGGGGATTTTTATAAGTATTAGGATGGTTTTTGTCAAGATGGTCTTTGGGGTCCAGAGTTAGTACTGATGCATATCCAGGATGACTTAACACAGGTCTGACTATTTTGATCTTGTCTTTCTTATGAGTTCCAAAACACTGGGGTTTGGATTGCAAACATATGCTAGTGCCACTCTGAGGCCCTCTGTACAAATAACCATATATATTAATCCCTGAACTACTTCAGCTAATGAGCCCCAAACCCTTAAACTGAAATTCAACTCTGAAAAGATCAATCCAGTTCCAGTGCTCTCCTACTTCCAGCTGTGGGACCCAGTTGACTGCAGGGAGATCAGTGAGAACCTAAGCATAAATATACGTCCATAACACAAGAAGTGTTTATAAAAAGGTCATTGGTTCTCTCTAGAATACTTCTCCCTTTGGGCTCTGATCAAAGCTGCTTTTGCAGAATGTTATGACAAACATTTAAAGAAAATATTATAGAGAAAACTAAAAAAATCCTTCTTTATTTTAGATGAGAGAGATTCTTTCTCTGGAAAAGGTGCTTCCTGGCCAAGGGTAACCCAGAACAATTTACTAAGTTAAAGGCTTCCACATTTTGTCACATGCATTTTGCTTTAGAAATGCAGCAACAACCAATCCTGGGGAAAGCCAGACTGGATTGAGTGCCACTGCCTGCTTTAAGTGGAAACTCTCTTTTTATAAAAACTGAAGAGCATGTGGGTGGGCAGGATGGAGAAGGGTGGAGAGGTTTAATCCCTGGGTGTCATTCTTTAGGTGTGACCACAATGCTGCAATCTCTGGAACGCAGCTGGACAGAAAGGATGAGGAATGCCCCTGCCTCCCTTGGGAAAATCAGCCTGATGATGCCAGGAGCTCTGATTTGTCTCTCCAGGAATGCTGCCACCTGCAGCAATTAAATCTCTGCTATAATATGATTTAAACAAGAGGATATTTCCCCCCAGAAACTGCCAGATCATTGTTTCCTCCAAATGCCTCAGACAGACAAGAAAATTAAAAAGCAGTGAAGAGTCCTCAGAATGGGGCACTTGCAGCTGTCCTGGGAGCAGGGGAGAGACAAAATTAAGTGAGCCTGACAGCTCCATTACCAGTTTCCCCAGACAAATCCATGGACAAGTGTTAAAGGAGCTGAAACTGTGCCTGATCTCCCTCCATGTTATAATCCACCTTCTCTGCCTTGGTGGACAGAAACCAAAGTGCATCTGTAAAACCACAGCTGGATGCCTTTTGTTATTGCACATACCACAAGCAGACCTCCTAACAAAATCCAATGGCTTCAGTTACATATCAGAAGACAAGAGAACCACTGTGTAGCCATGGATTAATTTTCCCAAGACTTTTGTAAAGCCTTTTAAAGCTTCTTTAGGATCTCCCTCAAAACAAAGCCCTTATGTCAAGAGAAACTCTTGCTTGGACATGCTTCATCTGTTACCTTTTATGAATATGCACAATCAAAGGATGACAGCTTTCACAGTTAAGCAAATACAGTTACACAGAGCACACTCCTGCCACAAAAGGTCAGATAATACAACATGCTAAATGTTAAATACACAAGAGAGGGATGTGTTCCCCTTAAGCACACTGAGATGGGGAGTTATTTAGGAATATATTGTCCCTGCAAAGTGTCTTTGCAAAGATCTTACCTGTTCAGTGATGAAGGAGCTTGAAAAGGTGACAGCTGACCAAAAGAAGATCCCACAGCTGAGAATGATCTTTCTGTTGAACCGGTCACCAAGGTAACCAAAGATCGGTGCCGCGACCATGAAACTGCAGATAAAAACTGCAAAGGAGACAGAAAGGAAAGAAACCTTTAATAAACATCAGACCAAGAACAGGAAGAATAATTTTCTGCAAGCCAAAGCCTCTAGAGAATGGTTCCAAATAATCAGACATTCTGCAGCCCTGCCTCGCAGAGCAGTGCAGGCCGACAGCCTTTCTGAAGTCAGGGTTTCCTTAATCAAACAGATTTTTCATTCCCAGAGAAACTTCAGACCAGGGAACTCACATTACTTGAAAGCACTAGCCCCTCACAGTCAGGTGAGCTCAGACCTGGGGATGGCCAAAACCAGGACAGAATAAATTAAGGGCTTCTGCATAAATGTTACTGAAAAGGTGAAGTGGAGGTTGGAAGGAGTTTCAAGGAAACACAAAACAAGCCAAGGGCTCCTTGTTGGCTCTTGCAGCAGAGACCTGAGAGAAATGGGCCACAGACGCTGAGGTTCTTTCATCCTTCCTAGCATCCTTCCTATTTTAAAGGAATTATGATAGTGAGGAAAACCAGTAAACACCACGATCATCCTACTGACACCAGCCCTGTCTCCTCACTAGGTCCATTCACCATCAATAAACTTGTATTTAAACCCATCACTGAGCAACAGCTTCACTAGAACAAAGGGTTTTAACCTGCAAAGTTCAAACAGGCCAGGACTGTCCCCACCTGAAAGGCTTCAAGTTCACCCTTTGTTCCCTCAAAACCCCCAAAGCATTAACCTCAGACCTTCTGTCATGAATGAGGAATGAGGCTCCTGACAGAGTAACTTCTGCAAAATCACCTCAATTCAGACTCCACTCCTCTGCCCACCTCAAAATAATAATCCATCTCAATCCATTCTCTGCCCATCTCAAAATAATCTGGCCTGTGAACCCCCTGAGAACACCTCAAATGGGGCATTCACACCATGTTCCTGATTAATTTGGATTTTGGCAGAAATTGCCATGTTTTAACCTGATTTATACCTGGCTTTTTTCTGTCCACATTAGAGAATTGGATAAGGGCAATTACATGGATTTTATTGATGTGTAGTATGAACTATGACTATAACTGTCTGTCTTGGATTCAGCAAATCCAGAAGGATTTGGGTGGGACACCAGAACACCTAGAGGTCTCTCTTAAGTCACACAGTCCTGACACTCATTTTTTATCAGGTAGGTTTTGGAGGGCACTGTGGGCTTTTAGCATAGCCTGACCTCTGTCTACTGTCTACTGTTGATTGTATAAAATGGGGTGGGGGGGATAGAATAGGTTAAAAAAAAAAAAAAAAAAGACAAGAGCAGAGGACATCCCTTTTGGGTGGAATGTGCATGTAAAATTAAAATGGTTAAGACCCAAATAATGAATTTTTCATGAATGATGACATAAGACAGTTCAAAAATGTGCAGAATGTTGAACTATGACTAAATGTCTTTTCCCTTTTAGTATATTAAGATATCAAAGCTGCTTTATAAATAATGCATATCCATTTGCATCTGTGTTTTGTGACCCATGTGAGTGTGCATTTTGCACTGCGATATTTGAACTAAATTACAGGATTACTCTTTTTACATTTAGAGTAAAATAAATCGAGATAATAGAAAAATGCTAAGGCCTGAAATGCAGCACAAGCAACACATCACACAGACCTCAACAGCAATGCTATGAACAGTTTTGATGTTTAGCTCACACATAAACACTACTGATAGAACTCAGTCCTGTATCTATACCCAAAATCCTTGTGCAAACAAAACCTACGAATAGAACTATGAGCAGTGTTTTCATCTCTGTTTTACAGAGAAACTAGAGCAGAAGTGGCTCACAAATCTCTGTTCAGCAAGGGCACATCTGCACTGGCCCCACTCCAACAAGGCACTTAAGCACATGCTTATATTAGGCACTTTAGAGTCATCAATTCCATGATTAAGTGCTTTCCTGAATTAACACCAAGGGCTTGGCACCTTGCAAAGCTGGTGCAACAACCTGGCATGAAGGAAATGTGGCTGTTTATTGGGAATGAGGAGCAGAAAATGACTGTGACTCGTCCAGACCAGTGTGACCACTGCAATCTATCTTTCTCTTGGAAGGACACTACAATTCATTCATCTCAGAATCCCATACTCTGCCATTTTTACAATGCAAAAAGACACAAAACTGAAGAGGCTCCCAATTGAAAATTAGAAACATCCAAGTCAGCATCCCATCATTTCAAATATCAAATAACATGGTTAATTCAACTCTGAGACATGCAGGGGGTGATCCAAAACTCACATTAATCAATGGGATTATTAGCTTCAGTGACCTCTGGATCAAAAATGAAAAGTCTAATTCTGGAATTTGGGCAAAATGCACAAAGCTCCTCTTTCAAATTAAACAAACCAAAAAAGACTGTCCAATGACTTTCCAACAACATCCATCCTTCTGCTGCTCAAATCCCTTTGGAAGATTTATTTTTGGAAGACTCTGAGCTGTGAGCTTTGTCAGTGGTAAGCAGCTGACTTGACAGCTCCACAAGGTGTAAAACGAAAGGACAACAAAGCCAAATAAATATCAGGTAACGGAACACAGCTGTCACAAGAATAAATGCAATTTATCTCAGAATACTTATGACCCAAATATGCACCAGAGCATTGATTGACTCCAATAAATGCTGAGTATGATGGCTGTGTGGTCTGTCAAAAGGATTTGCCTGTTAGAGGCATTTCCCATGAATCAATTTTTGCAATTACTCCTGCCAGTGACAGCCGAGACTCCTGAGCCCCAGCCTGGGCTGGCAGAACAGAGGTGGACAAAAGTAGGGGATGTTCCCAGGTAGGATGGAAACCTGAGCTACTCTAGAACAGGAGCTGAGCTTCTGTGACAACTCAACACCACAAAGCAGACACCTCATCCAGAAGACAGAAAACTGCAGCATGTTCAGCTGCAGAGAAGGGCAGCAGAGACATGTTTAATTTGTAGGGAACAGGGCTGAGCATAAGGCAGAGGGTTGCATTCCAGTAAAGGAGCCTGGCACTTGTGCCAGCCTCTTCCTCTCTGGCCTCTCTCCCTTCTTCCACAGCATTTTCTGATCCTTGCACTCAGCCTCTCCCAAATTAATAAAATTGAAATGGCACCACAGCAGCTGCTGCTTCAGCTCAACCACAGCCACAAATCTTTTCTATTAGGGCAGCAGTGGGACACAGGTTGGCACTGCACTTTCCTCTTCCCAATCAACAGCTCCTCTTCCCATTTTCACTTAGAGATGTCTGAGAATATTACCAGCTCTTGAAGAGATGTAAAGTGCAAGTCAGGGCAGAGTTAGAAACCCACTGGGATTTAAGATGAGCTACTGTGAAGGCAGTGATGGCATCAGGAGCAGCTGTGGGCAGGTATAGCCCTGGCAGTCCCATTATGGATGTGTATAGCTAATTTCTCCTGGTAAATGGTCTCCAGCAGTGCCAGCAAAAGTGGCTCAGTCCCAGCACAGGGTGGAGCTGAGATACATTTCTGCAGGAGTAAATTATCATGTGAGCAAATGATGAATAAACAGACACATAGTGAATGCCATCAAGGAGGGAGGTTCTTTTAAGTACAGGTATTTTCAAGAGGAGAACCCATTTGTCTTTATTCCTCCCTTTGTGGCTGTGGTGAGCGGGCAGGAAGAGTGTAATTGCCCAAACAGGATGGCTTGGTGTCTATTTCTGCCTCTGGGTGCCTGTCCCACCCTGTACAGGTGCACGAGCACTTTCTCAGCCAGCACTGCCCAGCTTTTTCTGTGCATGGCTGGAATTACAACAATGTGCAGCATAAAAAGCCTTACATGTCCCACCCAAACACCCACCAGACATGGAAATCATCCTGCCAAGCCTCTATTGCTGCTGCATGTACTGCAGCTTCAGGGCTGTTTCAGGATTATGGCCAGGGAGCTGCTACTCAGAACACACTTTCCCCTCTCAAGAGCTCCCTGTGTGCCCAGGGGAAAAGTAAATCCTCCAATAGTGGAAGCAAAGGAGATGAGAGAAGAGGAAGGAACTGTAGACTTTATATTGAACAGTCACAAAAAGCTCCTGCCTCCTGGAACTAGACACCATCACTCTTATTTTTCCTTTTCTTTCTCTCCGAACAAAAATTTACCAGCTTGACTCTACAGCTGTTCCCTGAAAAGGCTCTGACCTGTGCTTCCAAAGACACTTGCCTCCATCTCACTTGCTCTTTTCTATAGTGGACTTTTGTTTAGTGGACTCATCAACCCAGAGATAACCTCAGAGAGGGGCTTCTCCTGCCAGCAGGTCATCCAGAGAGTGGAATCAAGGAAGAAGAGAGGCAATGACAGGGGCACACACAGAGGCTGCCATCCCTCAGTTTCTGGAAGGTTGAGTGGATCACAGGCTCCTCTGAAAAAAGGTCCCTTCTTTTGGTTTTGACTTTAAGCACACAGGGCTTATTTTTCCCTATCAGGAATAATGCTAAAAAGGTTCAGGGTCAGGTGAAAATAGCTTTCTCTACACAAGGATGCTCAACAAAAAAAACCCTAGTGGGTATCTTTGAGCTTTGAGTCAGCACAAATCATGTGTACACATCTAATTGAGCGCTGACAGTGAGCTTGGCTCTGTGGAAGGCAAACCCAGACAGCCTCTGCCTCAAGGGACTGGCATCCACTGAGACACTGCTGAGAACTGTGTGCTGAGAGGTTGATAACATCTTCTCAACAACAAATTTCCAAACAATGAGAACACCTAAACAGGCAGCCGGCCCTGGGTGGGATAATTTATGGGTGTGTACAAGTACAACCCTGGGATTTGGTCGAGCCACTTCTACCACAGGGACTTTCAGACATTAGTGCATGTGTTTCTCTAATTGTGACACCAGTTACCATCTACCTGCAATGGTGAATAAAATTCTCCAACAGCCCAACCAGCTCCTCTATTCCAAAGACATCTTTTTGCAGTGCTTCCCTCTTTTAATTTTATGCTATAATAATACCACTCAGCACATACAACACAGCACATTTAATCATGGTGAGGCATGGAACAATTTAAAAAGAAAGTTAAACATTACTTTCTACTTTAGGGCTAAGGAAATTAAGGCACAGGAAGGTGACATGCCCATGATGAACTACAGACATCAGGAACCCACACAGGTCTTGCAGCTTCAGCAGTGTCCTGTTTATAGGATCATCTCTATGCTGGGGGGATTTCTGAAGGTCTACAACCACAATTTAAAGTGATTTTTTTTTCTTACTGCAGCATTCGAGCCAAAAAGGAACAAAGATCCTTTCATGCTATTCAACCATGCCACAGTTCAGGCACAAGGTGGTGATGGTCAAGCATTGGAACAAGTTGCCCAGGGCAGCAGTGGAATCACCATCCCTGCAAGTGTCCAAAAACTGTGTAGTTGTGGCATTGAGGGGCATGGATTAATGGTGGAGGTGGCAGTGCTGGATTAATGGCTGGGCCTGATGATCTTAGAGACCTTCAACCTTACTGACTGTATGATACGACCAAGGTAAAACTGATACCCAGTGGTGGGACAGTCCAAGGCCCTGTGAACTTTACAACATGATTTAAAACATTCATCCTTTGAAGGAGGACGAATTAATTCAACACAATTTTAGAAAATATCCCCCTGAAACCATCCCTGTCACCAACTTTGCTATAAGTACTCTATTACATCACTCTGCACAGGGGCTTTGTTTTATTTCATTGCTAATTCAACAGCCAACAGATGGATTCTGTTAGTGCACTCTGCCGGGTGTAAAACACCAGAGCCCCGGGTTCCAGACTCCCATGCAGACGAGAAGCTTCTGACAAGTGTGAGGAGCTTTGAAACACCATCAGTTCCATATGTCATGCAAAGCTGTCACACAGTGACAATGTTTAACACAGGAGTGCAGCCCTGGTTTGTGCCTGAGGTGTTTGGTTTTGTGAAATTTCTTTCCCAGGGAATTTTCTGTAAGCAAGAGACATGTTGTTGTAACGGTAAAATTGTTTACATATTTCCCCTAGGAGGGGCTTCTTCTTGATGTCCCTCTGGTCTGACCAATGTGATTGAAGAGGTTTGTCTTCATGTCAACAATCAAATTGGTCTGTGTAGAATGGTATAAAAGGGGAGACACTTCCCAAGAATAAAGGAGTCACTTTTTCAGCCTTCTGAAGTTAGGGTCTTTGTGCTGTAAAACAGTGTCATAGGAGCATTTAAAAAATTTAAAAAAAACTTGAGAATGCACCAAATCAATTGGAGTAAGGTATACAAAGGTTTGGGTTGGATGTGGTCTGAAACATTCTCCCAGGACAGACCACAGGACAAAATGGAGAATTTTATAAACAGCTTGTTGTGTCCTTGTGCTTGTGTCCTCAGCAAGCTGGGTCCAATAAGGCAAAGTGACAAGTCCTGCACTTCAGTCACAACCCAAGGCAGTGCGACAGGCAGGGGACAGTGGCTGGAAAGCTGCCTAGTGGGAAAGGATCTGGGTGTCCTAGTCAACATGAGTTGAACACGAGCCCAGGTGTGCCCAGGTGGTCAGGAGGCCAATGGCATCCTGTCAGGAAAATGTGGCCAGCAGGACCAGGGACACTGTCCCCCTGTTCTGGGCATGGGTGAGGCCACACCTTGAGTGCTGCATCCAGTTCTGGGCCCTTCCCTGCAAGAACATTGCGGGGCTGGAGCATGGCCAGGGAAGGCAGCAGAGCTGGGGAAGGGTGTGGAGCACAAGGATGGTAAGAAAAAGCTGAGGGAGTTGGGAAAGGGGCTCAGCCTGGAGAAAAGGGGGCTCAGGGGGGACCTTGTGGCTCTGCACAACTCCCTGACAGGAAGGGGGCACCCAGAAGGGGTCAGACTCTGCTCCCAGGGAATAGGGACAGGAGGAGAGGGAACAGCCCCAAGCTGTGCCAGGGAAGACTGAGGCTGGACTTCAGGAGGAATTTCTTCACTGAATGGTCAGGCATTGGAAGGGGCTTCTCAGGGAGGTGAAGGATGTTCAAGGATCAACTAGATGTGGCACTCAGTGCTCTGGGCTGGGTGACAAGGTGGGAATGGGCCAAAAGTTGGAAAGAGAGGAGAGTAAGTGTTTTAAAGGTGTGGCCCTAACTACTCACACAGTCTGAGTTTTCCAGCATGTGTTTCTGTTTCACAGGACACTCTAGGTCGTGTTTCCCTCACTGCAGATGCTACTCATCAGTATTCAAGCTCCAATCTTGTCTCCTCTATAGGGAGTACATTGCACCATGAGGTGCCAGGTTTTTCCTTAGCACAAACTGATACAAAATGTAAACAACATGTTTAGGATGAGTATGTGCACACACAGCTGAGACATATTTACACAGAGAAGGAGGCTGTTGTACAATCCACTCAGTTCCATTTTGCTGAGACAGGGTCAGAACCTGCTTACAAAAACACCACTTATGAAGCCAGACAAGGCCTGAACACACTTTGCCTGGCAAGTTCACAGTTCACTCAATAATACACAAGATGCAGTGCTTGGAAGAGTTCAGTAGTGATAATTCCTCCCCTTTTCCTCACTGCAGAAACGAGAGTCTTCCAAGGGTTTGCCCTTATATTCCCAGCAAAGGATATCCTGAAGCTTGCTTTGCTCACCTTAACTAACAAGAATAATTGCTTCAGTGGGAATTGCTGGGAAATCCACTCCTTGGAAACAGAAAATAAGATAAGAATATCCAGGAACCCAGCACTCAAAATTTTAACTGCTTTTTTAAAATTAATTTCCTATATTATGTCCATTGAAGCTGCAGACAGCTTAAAGATTCAGCCATTCATATCTTCCTTACTGCTGAAGTCATAAGGAGACAGTTAGTCACAGTTATCAATTCACAACTCTTTTATACACGGAAGTTCAATTCCATCCTGCTGTACTTTAACATTTTTTACCTAAGTGTACAGTGGAAAAGCCAGAATTCTACTGTACTGTTTTATCTCTCTGGATGTCCAGAAAATTTACTTGGAGCAGGAGCCAACTTGCTACAAGACTAAATTTTGAACAGCTGTACACAGACAAATATCATTTAAATAGAAAAGAGTAAACCTCCTATTTCTGCTTTTCATTGTGGGAATTAGTGATTACATTAGCACTGTTTTAAAGGGATTTGGGCAACCTAAACATCAATAAAACCATTGCTGTGTTCCTAGAGATGTGCTCTGTAAGACACTGCAGCGATCCCAAAGAACAGTTCCAGTGTCCAGCTCCCAGCCCATCACTTTCCTTGTGCCTGACCCTGCAGTGAGCTGGCTCTGGGAGAGCAGCAGCCATTCAGCCCCAAGGAACAGCTCTTCCAATGAAATAGCAGTGTATTTGTAGCAGAATGTCTTCTGTGGCTATGAGAACACTTGAGGAGGAGCAGACACCACCTCTCCTCACCAATTAAAAATATAATATTCACAGTTCAGTTCCATAATCTGGTTCATTCCACGAAGAGGGAAGAGGAGGTTGTGGCACACTTGGGTTTCCATGGCACAGATTATTGCCTAAGACAGCATTGGATTGCTGGCACTTGTCAGCAGATCCCAGCAGACCACTCTTCTGGCAGTGTTTAAACTCTGCTTTTGCATTTCTTACTCTTCAGAAGTGATGGATTAAATAAGCCAAGGCCAATTCTGTTTTACAGCCACTTCCACTTTGAGCTGTTTTCCTGCAAAATGCTTTCAGTGTGGTTTCATTTACAGTCCTGACCAAAGCTGATGGAAGGACTCCTTGATTCAGTGGGCATTACAGCTGAGAATTTTGTTTGGATAGAACTGCTTATGACTTCTAATTGCAGCAGAGATCAGAACCTCTTTGCCAAAGAAACCACATCCATACTAGTAAGTTTACTGCATCCTTGTAATAATAAAGGTTATTACTGGGAAAGGCACAGCAGACATCAAAAATAATTGCCAAAAGGACAAAACAAGTCCTTTTACAGTAAAACATGAAACATCTGGAAAAGGAACAACCAGTGTGGGATATGGAGGAGATCTAACACCATGAAGAGCAAGGAAAAGGGGAAAACTGAATCACCTCCTCTCTTAGAAGAGTGACCAGCCAAGGTGGCATCAAATAAGACTGGCAGCTGAAAAATGCAAATCAAAGGAGACCTTTCATTCACAAAACTTAACTAAACACTGGGATTTTATCACAGGATGCCCCAGGAGCGTATGTTTTCACAAAACAGGACTGTACAAAACCCTGTAGGAATACTAATTGAAAGGCTGCTAAAGGTAGCTCCTCCTGTTCAGGACATCTTCAGCTAGCCAGCTGATTTAGTATACCCAGAAACTACCACCATAATCATGTCCTGTTCATCTTTTTCTTCCCTATATGTGTGATCACAACCAAAGACGGCTAATACACCAAAAGGACGTGTGGTCTGGAAATTACAACTATTCCCACAGTATTCTGAAGAAAAAAAAAAAGTTAGGAAGACAAAACTGCATCTGCATCATTTCCATCAGCCTGATCAGGTACTAACTTATTATTAACATATCCCCAAGCTGCACCTAAATTATTTCTAAAAGCCGGAATGTGGTTCCCAGATACACTTCTAAACCCACTACTTACTGTGACCCTGTACATACACAAGGTGCAGTTACAGAGTTCCCAGTCAGAGCTTTGTCCCCTTGCAGTTTCTCCTCCATTTACCGTAAGCAGCTCTGAGAGTTTGAGATCTTTGTGGTGACACAGAGCAGCAGGAGGTGCCAGCCCTGTCCGGCTGTGGAGCTCACACTGTGCGTGACAGGGTTGGTTTGATGTTGTGCAATCAGTTGCAGGGAAAGTTCATTAACTTAGTTAGCCAGTTAGGATGGATTTGTATCCATTCTGGTCAATCCTGAATTAGACATGAGATCCCAGAGGTGCAGAGACTGGTCAATAGCTGTGCAGCACTGCAGCATTGTGAGTGACACAGCTGTGACACGACTAAAATATACCTAAACCAGTCTTGGCTTCTGTTACAGACACAGGCAGCAATCACTCCTGGCACTCATGAAAGTACATCTGAATAAATAGCAGTTTTACCTTTCCCTTTCTGTGCAGTTTTCCAGGATGTTCTGCCCCCTTGCCATCCCTCTGAGAGCCAGAGTCACAAATAACCCTCCAGCTGGGAAGAGCTGCTCCTGTTTGCCAGGAGAATGAAACACCTATCCCAGGGCTCACACCCAGAGAAAGGTGTCTTAAAAAAGTATTTAAATAACCACAAACCCCAAAGGAGCTTTATTTTGTTCTGTTCCTTTCCTCTACTTGAAGAGCTGTTTCTTTTGCCATTGCAATGACGACTCCAGGCACACACACAGAGCCACATCTGCCTTGGGAAGCAAAGGTGAGATGTCCTCAAGGACCTGGTCAGACTTTCCCTTGTGCCAGTACAGAGCTTGTGTGACCATCTGGAGAGCAGAATCTGGGGCTGAGGGCTGAAAACTAATCTTGTCTCTTTTCTGGCAAGTTCCCTGATCCAAGAGAGGCAGCATGAGCTGGTGGCTACAACTACCCCAGGTCCCTTGGGGCAGGGGCAAGGATGTGCACCTTTGTCCTCAAAGCCTTTTCAAACAGAGCAGACACTTAAACACACCAAGAAATGACAGCCTAAAGCTGGTAATGCAGGATAATCTAAATCCCTTGATCCTTGAAATCTGCATTGAGTACCATGAATTAGATTTAACTAGCAATAAAATACTTTAAATATGTTATTCTCATAATAGAATGATGCTTCATTTGTATCTGGTATAAAGAGAAATAATGTTCCTGGTTCCTAATCTGAGATAGAGAGGGAAGGCTGTTTTCATCCAAAAATGAGCTTTGCCATTCTTCTTTGCAACAGCACTACTAATCCTGCATCCTTCTTCAACTAACATTTTCATTTCAAATAATTAATTAGGATGCAATAGGAATTATTCTGTCTCAATCTCAAAACCTACTTCCTACAGCAACAGAGAACAGGATAGAGAGGAGACACTTGTACTGGGTATTACTAATAAATTCCTTGCTACATGTAATTTACCAACAACAGCAGTTTCCTAAGAAAAAAGAAAAGAAAAACAAGGCAATAGGAAGTGCTTCCCCTTCTCTTCAGTGTGGAATCAAGAGCTCCTCATGTTTTTGTAACAACTTACTGTGGGAGATCATCTGAAATTTCTCATCCCACAGCTTTCAGACTTAAGGTTTGTTTGGGTTTGTTTTTAAAATGAAAATCCTAAATAAATTACTATTTCTCAGTGAGAATGCCTTGCTGGCCTCTACACACAGGTCTCAATATCTGCTGGTTGCATTTACAGTTAGAAACTCTGCCGTAACCAAACATCGGCTCCCCAAATACACCACACGCAGCTGGGGCACAGGACCTGCTCCATCATGGAGTGAGGGATCTAGGGAAGGCTGGAGCAGGTTTTGCCAGAAGCCTTGGCCAGAAAGAGACCTCAGCCATTGCCTTCCACCAGGGCCACAAGCCCAGGGGGATTTTGGAGCTACCAGTCCTGATGGCTACACTGCTGGGAGCCAAGCAAATGCTGAGAGTAGTGAGGAAAAACTACATCAAAGCTTTGAAATCCACACGGCTCTGCTTTGGGAATGGGCAGGGGGACACTGCTATTTGCTGTCATTTTCCTCAGGCTGGCACTGGGACTGATTGATTTATTTTTAATTATTTTTACAGTTCTTTAGGGGGCTGTACCATCTATAGTGGGCTTAGCAAAACACATGCTCCCTCTCTGGAAGGGAAAATGGTCATAGTTGCATTTTAATGATGGAATTGGCTGTCAGCTACCACAGCACCGACAGCCTCAGGACAGCATCTAATCTGGTAGGACACAGGGATGAAATGAGACTTTGCTCTCAATTTTCATGTCTATCACTAGCACCCACCCAAGTTGTCCTAGAGTCAAAACTGAAGACATTTCTGCAGATTATGTGCTCCCAAAACTGCTCAGGAAAGCACGTAAGCACAGGCAAATGGGCAGGAAATGCTTTGGGGTGAATGAAAGACATTCAGGGCACCCCAGATCTTCTTTCAGTGTTATCACCATGGCACAGGAATGAAGCACTGATGTCTGCACAGGGAAGGACAAGGAATCACATTCACAGTGTGTGTCTGTATATGTGCAGATAAAAGTGTGTCAGAGTTTGGTGGCCAACTCCTTCCACACGATTTTTCACAAAACTATTCCCTTTCCAACTCAAGCCATACGTCTGCAAGAGTGCTTTTAGCAGATCAGTAAAATGCCATCTTTTAAAATCAATAAAACTCAGTAACTAAGGAAATTATCGAGGGAGAAAATATAGATTCGTCTCTGTATTACGGCTGACTCCCTTCACAGGGGTCAGTTCACATCTTTCTGGATTTCTAAACACATTGACTTCACCCAGGTCTCACACTGCCTGCCTCCAGATATCTGGAGGAAGGCAAACTTTATCAAATTAAACTGAACTCTAGGGGATGAAAAGATATTATTTCTCATCACAAAAACTTCAAGAGGACATCTAAAAGATCTGATTTTTATTCACTTGCTCTAAGATGCAGGCAGTGCCAGCAAGGGGTACTGCTCTTAAAATCCTGCCATCTGCAGCCTTATGCTAATTCACTTTTTTTTAGGAATAGAAATCACTGTGGAATGGGAATATGCTAAAATCTACAGAAGATATGGATATAAAAGCCATTGTGGGTAATTGCTTTGGTTTGATGCTAATCCAACAGCCCAGAATTGTCTTATTTTCCTCAAAGATTTCCCTCCTCCCAGGGCTGTTAGTGCTATTGATAGCTTCACCTTTATTTGCAGAGGAAACCCACACATTTCATAACACTGCCCAGCCAATCCTTACTTCTAAAGAGCTGTTCGCTGCTCACAGGGGGGATTTCAGTATTTTGTCCTGCTCAATTACCTACTTTTTTTTGAGTTGCCTGTAAAATGCAAAGTGTCTTGTGCAATGACAGGTCTCTATATAAGCTACCACCCATTAGGAACTGGCCCAAAACCACACTAACTTTACAGGGGAAATCTCTGTAATGCTGACTGGGTTTCAATTCAAAGTATCAACACAGAAAGAGAAAAACAAATAATCTCTCTGCGGAATCTCATGGTTTCTCCCTAACAGCCGCGTCCTTCTTTCTGCCTAAGGCATTGCCAGTGAATAAATAAGTCCCCCAGTAAAATACCTTTCATGTAACCTCAGGAGACCACTTCCTAAGAACACAAGAACAATGACAACAGATCAGAAAACCATGTAGTCCTGCATCCTGTCTGTGACAGGCACAGCAATCAGATCCTTCCGAGGAAAGTACACAGAATTCCTACACAGACAGCTGAATTACTCAGAGACTGGCTTCAGCACTCCCAAGAATTATAACGTGTTATCCTCATAAAGATCTGATCTTTTAAGCTCGGGTCCTGACAATATTCCTCGTTACATTCATTTCCACAAGCTTTCCACCCTTCCCTGATAGGTTTTTGGAATGCTTTCCACAAACTGACCCCCACTGATTGTTTCTGCATTGTGAGGAAAAAAATCAGAAAACCCTACATCCTTTTCAGGACATTCATTATGTTATGTGATTTTTACTCCCCTCTCATTTTTGAGGACAAGCAAATTAAAAATAATAATTTTTGAGACTTCTTCTGTGAGAGCGAAGTGGGGTGTATGTGAGATGATGCGAGTGCAGCACGGGCTGGGGATAGAGCTGGTCTGGGCCAGACATGCTGGCCCAAAGTGTGGTTTGTGTGTAAATGCACTCTCTGTCTGGTTTCATTATGAATCACAAATCCTCTACAAAGCAGGGAAGGAACCATTTGCTGTCACTTACCCTGCACCCTGAGCTGATTCTCATTTATTACCTATCATTAAACTCACACAGCCACAGAAACTGTGTGCTCGGACACAATCACCAGCAGCTGCAAGAGACAGGGAATAAAATGCTGAACCACTTCCTATTCTGATTAACAGCACTGTGAGGGTCAGAGAGCAGACTGAGCCACCAGACAGCAAGATCTACCTTTGGCAGAAAACAAGGCTCCAGCCTCTCAGCAGTTGTCAAGCTTCTTTCTCCTGTGTTAAAGTACACGAGGTAACTCAACCTATTCTCCTCTGAGAGTCGGCACCTAAACTACAACATAGATGTAGATATAAAAAACTATCTTTCAATTTATCTATCTTGATATAGATATATAAATAAAGACATATATTTATTTTAAAATACAACAGGCTTCCCAGACAACCACAAAACCCCATGTAATAAGAGCCACAAACGAGCCAGAGGCATTTTGAAGCTGAGCTTAGGACATCCAGAATACCCTCATCTCCCACAGTTATGTATGTCCAGGAAGCTTTAGACAGAGTCTCACCATCTTTCAAGCCCCAGTGGTCTGAGAATAGCTCAGGGACCATAAATACTTTTTCCTTCCTATCCAATGCCACACAATGCTCATCAGCACTTGAAGAACTCTCTGCCAGGGTACAGAGCCATGGGCTGATCCATCTATTTTTCCAGACGTCAGTGACATTTCAAAAGGCTTTCGCATCACAAAGTAAATGCAAAGAAACACCATCATTGACTGCAATCTGCAATTTGTACATTGAGGACTAGGACAAGAGCTGAACCACCAGCAGGCCATGAATAAACACCTACAGTGAAGAGCAGCCTTCATCCCACAATGAAGAGACATCACAGGATGTAGGGAAGCCTCTCACACCATCATCAGTGCTATTTGACAGAATTTTTTGCCAATTCAACGTTGCGTGGTGTATTTAGAAAAGCTCCTGCCTCTTGCTATTATAAATGGCAATTTAGACAAAGAGCAAGTGTTTCACAGTGGCTGGGGGGCCTTCAAAAAGGGACAAATTAGTTTAAGGAAATTGTTGAAATACTGGCATATGCCAGTGTTTAACTTGCCATGGTTTGGGAAAGGATCATAGCTACAATGAAACTCTGCGTGTCTTACAGAATCTCTGTTTTACAAGATGTTATTTCTATGATTATCACCCATGTGTCATTCCTGACTTGGAAAGCACTCCAATGCCAAGCTGAGCTCCAGTTCCAGGAGAGAGCTTTACAACTGAACTTGCCCCCTGGATAAAAGAACACGACATCCGTAGAAGACTCCAGGGTTAATCACAGTTTCAATAGCCATGGAGTGTGACTGGACCCTGTTTTAAATAATCCCTCAGTTTAAATTTCTTTGGACCAGCATCTTTCTGGGAGCACAAGTACCACTGGGAAAAAACCCATCCTGAAACAAACACTGCAATGTGCAAGGTTTGCAAATGCAATTCCTTCATGCACCATCAATTACATTAATGGAAAAAAAGAAAGGCAATATTTGGTAAATCCAGGGATTGTCAAGGTATTAAAGAAGCCAAATTCAATTAGGTCTAAAAATGTAGAAGATGAGCTTGATGAGTGACCAGTGGCCCATCTGGTGCTGGTGTGTGCTCAGTGCCTGTTCCATTCCCCTCCCAGGAGACCAGGAAAGCCCTGAGGTGCCAGCTGAGCTCTGCTATCAGAGTCCTTTTCAGCTGGAACTGAACCCTGGGGGAAAACCTGGCATGGTGCTGCCAGAGGTTTATTTGTCTGGTGATTAGACAAGAAACCAGTTTCTGGATTATGAATCCAGAAAGAATAAGTTCAGTAAGTACAAACAAGGAAAATTAACACATCATTTATATACAGTGCAAGTATTTTCTCTGCTCAGTGTGTCATATACTGCCCACATCCCTGGAAGGTGTAACATTAGCAGCTGGTAGGAATATCTTACTGGGGAGTTCTTAGTGAAAATTCAATATCTGTTATATAATATCCTATATTATACCTCTTCTGCCATAAAACATCCTTTATGAGAGCAAGAACAACTTTGGACAATTTGCTTTTCAGGAAAATGCTCTCCACATTTTTTTTCCCCAGAGATATTTTCTTTTAATATTTAATATTTTCTCTTTGTTTTGCCACCCTCTCCCTCAGTTTTGACATATTTGCTGTCACACTCTCTAATAATTTTCCCCATTATCACATCCATGGGTTTCAAAGCAGTTGGCAGGCAGCAGGACTGCTACAGCAGCCAAAAGCTGCAAGTAACTGAAAACTCTGGGTGGGTAAAGCAGGAATGAATCCACCTACACCTCGATAAGAATGGAAGAATTTTCTAAGGAATGCAACCCAATAACCCTTAGAGACAGACCCTCTTTCCTCGAGAGCTGAGGCAGACTCAGCTCCCTGAGCTAGAACAACCCCAGTGGTGCTCCCAGAGCCCTGCCCAATGACACTATGGGCAGCAATGTAATGGTGGGAGATGCCAATTCAAAATTCAGCAGGGGATGGTGAGAACTCAACCAGCAAAAATGATGAGACATTTTCAAGCTCCTGTTCTGTAATTTTACTTCCAAGAAGACAGATAAAGGAGATGGATTTATCTAGTGAAATATTGCATGGTTCTCACCATAATATCTGTTTACATCATTACTTCTGAACTAATATCTATTTTTAGTATCAGGCTTTTAAAAGATTCTTAGCTCAATCACTAATTTTGAGCTTTTAATTTACCCTGGGAGCAATTTTTTCTAGTGGAATTAGTGCCACTTCACTTTGATTTGCAGGCAGAGTTAGTAAGTTAAGCATTTATCTATCCTAAACTACACCTGTAAAATGGAAGGCTGCTTTTCAACAAAGCCCATATGCTTAAACTGAATGGAACTCAATAAAACTTTTTTTCCTCTTCTTCTTCTTCTTCCTCCTCTGTTTTTCGTCTTTTCCTTTTTAAATTGGTGGTAGTTACTCTTTAACTCACCCATCTTTCTTAACCTGACTCATTTTATCACAAAGGCTCTCATGAAACAGTACCTTTCTTTGTCAGACTTTGTCAATGATTTCTAGTGCTCAAAAGGTGTGGCCAGGGGCACTAAGATAATTTTATTGTTATTTATACTGCCAGGTGGGTTGGGCAAGACCACAGGATGCTGAAGACACAAACAGTGCTGACAACTGATACCATCAATTGCTGAGGTAATCAGGACCCCTCACATCCCAGGGTGAGGCAGAGCCAAGGAAAAATCCAGTAACTGTGAATTAGACAGAATTAAAACCAAAGAATTCAGAGCCCATTTCAAACATCCTTCAAGGAAAACAAAACAAATCCAACCCAGCCCCAGACAGACAAATCCTCTGCCGAAAATTTCACTGTGTAACTCTTAGCAAGGTCAGTTTTAACAGGTGTTCATTCATCAGAGGCTGACAGGGATCATCCTGCCTCCACAAAGTGATGATCCAGACAAAGGAAAACGGGCAAATCACCCAGGGAAGAGAGTACCCTGGCCACCACTGTAAGTGAAATGATCTCAGACACAGGGTGGGATTGTTGGGGTGTCTTGTGCAGAGCCAGGAGTTGGACTTCATGATCCTTGTGGCTCCCTGCCAACTCAGAACTCTCTGTGATTCTGTGAATTGTAAATTCATAGAATTCACGAGAAAGAAATCAAAGCTCAAACGGTTTTACCTGTACTGCCTCCCTAATTCACTTCCAAGTCCAGCCCCACAGTAATTTATTGTAACCATCCATTTAAAGTTAGTGCAGCTCCAAATAAGCCTGTTATTTCAACTTCTTAGTTTTTTAGGGCAACTCTTTGCAGGAAATGTGTATTACTATTAATTTTCTCACTTCAACACCACTGTCCCACAAGGAAATAAATTAGAGGTGCCTCATCTCCAGTTCAGCTCACCTACAAAGAGCAAGGAGAATGATGCAGGAGGAGAATATGTAAAGTAAGCCTTCTGTAAACATTAGTGGATGAAAAGTTTGGTAAAAACTGTTCAAATGTTTAATTACTAATAACCTAATGTATAACTGAGTGGAGGAATAAAAGACATCAGAACTGAACTTTCCCTAGAAATATCCTTTCCACTAGAAACCAAAGCACTTCCCTGCATGCAGCAGCAAAGACCACAAGAATATGTGTGAACTCCTCTACTACTCATCCCATCAAAGAACTGTTTGTTTCTCATCTGTGATTTAAAAACCTGAGCCTTCCACAGTCATTTGACTACCTTAAAAACAACTGAAGAGAGTTTTAGCAAAAAATGTTTATATACATTCACATAAATGTAAATGTAAAGTGAATTAGGGTAAGTAATGGATTATGATCAGTAATATTTCCTCTCCAAAACTAGGTTCCCCACATAATTTAAGCAGAAAATTTGTCTTTGCTCTATAATCTTACATCAGCCTACAGGAAATATCCCCAAATATGTGCATGTACTGGGGGCAAGGGGAGAGCATTGGGAGATTGATACAACAATATACCATTCATGCAAGTCAGGCTTACTTGTGTTAATTGGAATCTAGTTCTGCAGGCTGCTAACACTACCCAATACTATGAAGAATGTTCCCTTTTTACGTAAGTGATGCCCTGGAATTAATTTTCAAAGCCAGGTACAAGTGTCTATGAGTGAGTCACTCCACCTCAGGTGCATGTGGGTCTTTATATGGGAATCACTGGAGCCCTGCTGACCTGTTGTGGCTTCTGCCATGGCTACAGTTCCCAAAACTGTGGCCCACAACAGCCAGACATGTAGCAATGCTACTTTTATAGTGGTAATAAATCACTGTACAAATTTGATTGGAAGGATGCAGAGTGGTCTGGTACATGGCCCAAAAGATCTGTGAAGCACTGGTTTAGAGGAAAAGTCACCTGGAACTCCAGATAGAACAACAGAGAAGCAAAATAATTGCATGGACTGGTTCAGGATCCCCAACATTCCCACTACTGCAAACACACCTCTGCTTTTCCAGTCTTCTGGATGCCTGCTGTGTCACAGCAACCAACCTCAGAGCTCTTCCTTCCCAAATAGCACCTTCAGTGCTCCAGAGTCCTTCACATTCTGTCAAGGCTATTTGGGTTATCCATGTGATCTCTCTCTCAAATCCAACACCACCTCCAGCAGCAAAGCTTCCAACAGTGCTGTATCACCTTGGGGATCTCCCAGTGGGCACAGACCAAGCCTGATCTCTTTCTCACCCTGCTGTTCACATCCTCACTACACCATACATTACCCTGCAGAACTATAGGACACCTCTTTTCAGAGAGAGCACTTGAGGCTCCCCTGGGGTGAAACATGTTAAATATATAAAATGTACTGTAAATGTACAAAATGCACTATTAAAATTAGGTCTATTTTCTCACCCCCAGCTCATAGAAGACCCTGATCCAACTTCACTTAAGGTGAAGGCAAAAACACCCCTTCCCTTCTGAGCCAGCACTTCCCTTTACATTGGGCCCAAGATGTATCAACAGCAACTGAGACCATACAAAAACACCCCCCTGGTCACCACACTTGAAAATTAAACTTATTGGCACAGTGAAAGCAAGAATTAAAGATAAGCAGATTTTCCACCTACTACCAAATGCTTTTAGTGCCTGAAGAAGGGGAGGAAAGAAAGTAACCTACTTAAAAGGTTTTTGAATATAAGTCCATGCTTCCCTTCCAGTAACTGATAGCCGTTAAATACATAATAACTGAGAGTGTAAATGTTCATCTCCTTCTTCCATAATTACATCTATGGTGGTAATGAAAAAAGTCAAGGGAGCCAGACCAGCCCTTCTGAACTATTTGTGCACAAAACAATGCAGATACCAGTTACATGACACTGCACTGCTGGTACTAAGAGGAAAATGTTGTTTGAAAATATTGCACAATACCAACAAATATCCTGTCTTCCACTATACAGTGCTTGAATCAAATTCTGAGGTCTGAGGAACACATGGAGGGGATGGACAGTCTGTGTTAAAAGATGTGGGGACTTTGGGTGGAATAATAACTACTTCTCTAAAATCTGTGGGAAATCTTTCCCCTCATTATTATAATAAATTACAGAAGTGGAGACAACCTTGGCAAGAGGTGCCTGAACTACAGCCTGAGGGAAAATAGGGCAATTTCTACTGATAGAACAGATGTGCCACAGGCAGCACAAGTTTCCCTTGCAACACTCAGCTCAAGTACCTGAAAGGCCAATAGTGAGGACAAACTTTCCTTGTGCAAAGCAGAAAGACAGGATGGGGAGATGAATGGTTAACCTGTGCTACTGGCCATGCAGTATCATAAAGTGAAAATACTAATGAAGACAAGGCAGTCTGGAGAGTTTCCCTGTTCTATTAGCCTGCACTCACTTGCTGACATGAAGAACAGACAAAATACAACACCAGCTGAAGCACTTCCCTCCTCTCAGCAGGAACCAAGGACACCTTCCCTTCCCACCCTGACCATTTTATCCCTCCCAAAGAATATTTACTTTGCAATCCAGGGCTCTCCAGTGAGAACACGGGCTGTAAATGACATTTTTATACTTCAGTCCTTGGTGTGTGGGGACTGGGCCAGGGCACAAAGACATTTTCCTCTAACCTGCTCACTGATTCAAGACAATACTTTCATTCTTGGCTGCAGAGGCATTTCCAAATAGGTTTAACTGCTTTCATGAATCAGAGCCTCAGACTGCCATGACTTCTCAGGATATCAGACAGCTTTCTAGCACACAGGAAAAAAGGACTGTCTGAACTTGTAAAGGACTTAGGTGGGAAATAATCAAGCTCTGGACTATGTCAACTCAATGCAGTAAAATAAAACCAATCCTTGTCACAACATTAATTAAGGCTCATATTGAACGAGCCCTGCTTTCTCTTCATTGCTTAAACTGACCTTGCTTAATCCCTGCATCAGCAGCATCCTACAGAAAGTGGAAAAATGTCAGAGGAAAGGACACAGAGTCAGGTATGGAGGGGGAAATGGAGAGAAAGGTTTTGCTCATTGTTGAAAGGACTTAGAGCATCTCCTGGCAGAAAGACACATCCACGTTGTCCTGCCATTTTGGGTACCAGAATGCCAGAGAATAACCTGGATTTAAGAATGCTTAGTGTTGTTGGAACCAGGGAAGAAGGCAATGGGTAGGACATGGTGGACCAAGCCATTTGCAGTCATAAGAAGAGCAAGCACAAAGCATTCTATAAGCTTTCTATCTCACCTCGTGGCCTGGACAGCTGAGGAACCATCTCCTTGGGAAGTGCTTGGGTGCAGGAAGACATTCACCCAAAAGGAAAGCCCATGAACTTGAAATAGAAAATACAAAGTGTTTGGATGATGATTTTCTCTGTTCTAGCAAGAAGAGTAGTTAAGTAGGTGCAGTAGGAAGCAAAACATGAAGCTGTAGTTCAGTTCTGCAGAGCACAGCTGAGGAGAAAGACAGTGTCCATTTAGGGAGAAGATGATACAAAAGAGACAAATTGCACCTATAACTCATGTAATATACACATATTCAGGCGTAGCACCTGGAGGATGTGATCTCTGCATGGAATAAATAAAAGGTTAGAGCTGTCACCATAAGCCAATGACAAGAAGATGGGGGTCAAAGGGAACTGAATCCATCAAGTCTGATTTATCCCACCATTGTGTCGAGACCCCTTCTCAGTGCAGGTGTTCATAGCTTGGGAACAATCACAGCACACCAGAGCTGACTGTGTATTTGCAAGGCTGCAACCCCCTGCAAGGTTACACTATCTCAGCTCAAGAGGTAGGGCAACACAGGCAGATAAAAGTTCTACTCTTCAAATGAACAGAGATTGTAGATAGAATTGACCCTTACAGGAAAAGTGTAAGGGTCACAACAAGACTTACGAAAGTATCTGGCTTACAAAAAAGTACCTGGCATTGCTTGGCTTCCTGGGAAGCCAGGGGCTGAAAGGCATCTGGGGGAATGCCCATCTCTCTGCACATGAGGAAGACAAGTTCCTTCAGAGCCCCAGTAATCTATGATTATTCACCTTTAATGAGTCCTTGCAGACCTCTCACCACGTTACATTTCCTGGCTTGTGACCTTACACTACACACTTTTACCTGCCAGGGTTTCCTTTAATAACATCTCTATGCTCTTCCTGAAGACAGAAACTTTGCCCCTCTGCACTTCCATGGAATCCTTGCGGTGACCTCCATTTGATACCTCTCGGTTTCCACCTGCAGAAGTCCCTGAGCTGGAGCTGTCTGGGTTGGAGGATTCAGGTGCCCAGTAAAAAGGACCAAATCTCTGGGTCTAAGCATTTACGTTGTTAATTAATTCTAATTAACACTAATGCTGCGTGTTCAGGAACTGCAGTTCTCATCCTGGCTCTGCCTCGGACCTGCTGTGCCCCTTCGGGCAGGTAATTTTTCCCATTTGGCCTTCTTGGTTTCCCCATCTGTAAGGCTCAGCCTTATGAGCCCTCCCAATATAAAACATCTTGAGATCTTTGGACAACAAACTGTACCACAAGCCAGCCACTGCTATTATTAGAGCTCTTGTGTGCTACAGAGACACAAAAGCAAAATAAATTCAAAGGCACAGAGAGCAGACAGAGCAATAAAATACAAAAATTGAAGAAAGAAGGGGGAAAAAAATCTAGTCAAAACCAGAGTAGAGCACTGGGGCATTACTCCCATGGTATGGTGTATATGGAAGGATAACACTATTTTGAAGCAGTTCTACAAATCCAGTTGTCCACCTTCTTATTCTTTGTGTTCCTAGTGGCCTGTAGTTCTGTAGCTACTCCTGCCTAACTCCACACATAGATAAGACTTTTTGTATGGTTTGGTTTATGAATGTATTGACTGACTACAGCTGTACACACAAGCAGGCACAGAGATGCTCTAACACCTTCTGAGTTCAGCCAGGTTTATCCTTCCTCTAGCTGGGAAAAGCAGCCTGTAAGAACTGAAAAGCACAAGAAAGAAAGCTTGGATGCAGACCTGTGGGACAGTGAGCTAAACCAACATTTACACAACTGCATATGCAGTGCTTTAAAAAGGAACATCGGCACACAATTACAGCATCATGTGGAGATGAGTGAAGCTCAAACCACCACAGTTTTATGTGTGCTACTCTAGAATGCTCCTGAGCAAGCAACAGTTGTGCTCCATCTGTCAGCGTGTCCTCTGCTGTCACAGGATCCTTGCTGTAGCGACAACCATGGTCTGCTTCTTTTCATTATAGATGAGGTTGGATTGTCCTCTGATTTCTCTGCACAGGGAGCTACAGTGTCCCTCTAACCAATTTGCATTATGTCTTGGTTAAAGAACAGCTTGTATGTCAGGATTAATATGAAAGAAGACAAAAACTCTAATTGTTTCTGCAGTTCCTAAGGAGCAAGTCAGCTTTGCTTTCCAGCAGCATCAGAAGCTCAGAGTGTGGATTGGTTTGCAAGTGGTTGGAGAGACAGAGATACCAGATCAGCTGTGGCTGCAGAGTGGGCTGTGGGATGAACACAGGGTCAAACATTACCCCTGCTGGATTTCTTTTCCCCACTTTCTGTTTGGATTTTCAGAACCATTTCCCCCTAAAATATTGTGCAACCTTGTTTCTCAGTTAAAGGGCTTTAAAATATTTTTTTAAAGTTTTTTATTTTATTGCCTTTTTGATGAGTGCTATGAACTGCCAGAAAATACTATATTTCACTTCCCCTCTTTAACATTGTAAATTAATTTAGGACTGATTTAGATGTAGGATTAACAACCTGAGGACTAATCCACTCTGTATTCAGAGGACATAATCGGGATGAACAGTCTTTCGTCTCACATCACTCAATTAGTTTGCAGGACCATCTCATGGGAAGCAAACAACATTTGTGTCTCCACTGGCAAAGGAACAGTTCAGGGTTAAGGCAGAAGAGTGGGACACACCTGGCCTGGCCCCAGCTTTGCTCCAGGCTCATTCTGCAACCCTGGGCAAGTGCTTTTACATCCTGAACCATTTCCACTAATTTTAACATTGAGAATCAGATTTAGAGAAAAGAAAAAGATTAGAAGCAATGTTTGTGGTGGTTTAGGGCAGCATCTTTTCTTTAACCAGGATTAAGTATACCTGGGCCATGGACCACCTGCCAACACAGAAACTTGGTAACCTGGAGTAATGGAATTAATAAGTTATGTGCCTCTACCCTTATTTATGTGAAATGGTGTTCTATTTTCTGAGCACTCTTTTCCTCCAATAGCACTGTGATTAGTACGTTATTATCTATACTGCAGAAGCAAAGACAAGCCCTCAGTTTTCAGATCAGCAAAAACACCCAAAAGAAAACACTGCTTTTCTTAAAGCAACAATTACCTGTTAGAAAACTTGACACACTCAAGAGCAATCCTGTAATATCTCAGTGATGCTGTTTTCAGGTGCCCTGTGCGTTTGCTAGAGAAATAAATAACATATCTTGCAATTAACAAATGAATATCCTGTTGAAGTCAGCTTTTACTGGCTGTCAATGAATAATCTTCAGAAGGATGAAGATTAAATACATGCTTTGGCAAGTGTCCTTTTCCACCAGAATATTTTCTTGAAAGCACTTAGTGTCTAATAATAAACTGAGGACCTGCTCCTCTGAGTACAATAAATAAATACAAATAATTACTGTAGAAAAGAATCTGACAGACAACCAGTGCCATTTTGGGCATAACTGATTGATGCTACTTATAATCAATGTCACTTGTAAAGCTGAAACCTTCTGTTCTGGACACATGCTGCTCACATCAGCTGAGCTGAGCTCTGCTGTCCCACAAGGGCAGCATTTTTCAACCATTTAATACAAATTGTAATTAATTGTTTGTATTAAAACATTACCAAGAAGCTGCAACCACAGATGAGGACCCTGCTGTGCCATGGGCTGCAGGAAATAAAAAAGGAGGGGATATTACAGTGGTTCACATAGTTTGAAATCAAAGACCAATTGACAGAGCTCCAGAATAGTCTCACCTTTAGTGTGATCATACAGAATGAATGATTTTATACAATTCAGTGTTGGCCACAATTTCACAGACAAGCTCCTGACAGGTGTTTGGTACCCACTGTGATGGCATGGGAAAACATGTCTTGCTGGCAACACTATTTCAAAATCTTAGTGAATTCTCACTCTTTCAGAGATATAATTGTTCCAGTGTGGTTCCCTCAGACAGATGACAGTGACAAGACAGCCACAGCACCACAAATCCGTGACTTTAGTTAATAGCTCAGTAGGAGGTTTTCAAACCAGACTGTTTTCTTAAAATACTGCATTTCTTAAAAAAACCTGTACTACTAAAAATACTGCTGTTCCTTTCAGCTCTCCATGAGGATCAAACATGCTGTTGTGTCTACATGAGACTGGTACTCAGTGTCACCCTGTGCAGCCCATGGATACAGGCCCTGCTCTGAGCGACCTCAGGACCAGAGCCCAGAGAAGTTGGGGCTCTCCTGGAGTTGTTCAGCTCTGCCTGAAGATGTTTGAGACATGGAAATGTCTGTTCCTTTAAAAGGACATCAGAATTGCAATAATCCTTTCTTGAATTATTTCTCTTTCTCTTAGCAAGAGAAATGTCAGAAGCTAACAGCACCACAATTCTAGGGCCGTTGTTAATCCATGAGTTCTCATGGATTGTTAGCCTTGCCTACAGCTTTCATCCTCAGGTTCTTGCCCCGCTGAGTTTTACATTTTCATGCCACACCATGTTCCCAGGGCCTGCCCAGTCAGCAGATTCTCTGTCAAGCACTTGAAGGGCAAAATACATCACACTTATTACCAACCTAAAGTAGTGAACAGGGTCCTGCTGTTGGTTTATCATGAGCTTTCTGATCATGGGGAAGTAACTATCTCCTGTTTGAATTTAGTTCTTGTAAATAAAATCATTAGGTTTGTTTGCTTTTAGTCCATTCTACACTCAAGTCATTCTGAGACCCAATCTCCTGCCCAACAGCAAACCAAGGCCAAAAAAGCCCCTGATGTTCATTTAGTTTCCCAGTAGGAGTGTATTTATTCACCTTTCTAAGAGCAGATTTCACAACCAGTGTGCCTATGAATCACAATGAAGAAATCTGTAGGCACCCACTGGACAAATGGAATGTCACAAAGAGCAGTGAGAGAAGAAACACTTTCTTACCTGTCTGTAACAAGCCAGCCCCGCTGTCCTTGACTCCAAAGTGCTGCTGGATGTCCAGTAACACACCTACAAGGAAAACAGAGAATATGCTCAGTGCCTTCAGCCTTTGAAAAGCATCCAACTCAAACCTTTTGTGTCGTATCAGCAAAGCTTCAAATTCCAGTTTAAACACATAAAGGTTGTACCTTTTTTTTCCCTATACATGCACACTCAGTAATTTTGGGCTACTGCGATAAAAGCAGAGATGGGCAGATGTAACATCATGTAATGAGCCTGGGAATTAAATCCTCACGAATGGAAATTGATCTTTCTTTTCTACTTAAATAAGATAAAGCTTTTCTTTTTGTGTGTTTTTTGCATAATCCAGACCTCTTAATTCTGTTATTTCACAGAAATAAAGGGAAACTGATTCTGCACTTAAGGTGCTTAAATGGTTCAACAAGACAGACAGATTGAATCCAAGACAAGTTTTAACAAATCTCTGCTGGGAAGAGATATGACAGATTGGCAATGAGGAAAGATTTCACCTTTAACTAGTTCTGGGGAATTTTTACTTTCAAAGCAAATATAACATATATTTAAAATACCTTAGTAAAGGTGGGTAAGTGACCAAATGCTCAGATTTAAAGCAACTACAAGCAGAACCAAACCAAATCTTCTGTCTTCCTTAAACCCCAAGACATTAATTGGCACAAGCAGAATTAACAGGTTTTGAAGTATTTACACATTCAACTAGAGTTAACATTTTTGTACCAAACATTTTGGCACATTTAACATCAGATATATGGGACATGCATGTTTTTGTAACCAACAAACCAACAGGAAAACCCACAGCAGAGCTTTAATAACTCATTTAGGAACACACAGGTTTGACAAGCTGTACATGGTCCAGTGGTCTCAGATGCAGATCCATAGGCCTGAATATTTGTCAATGGTGACAAATGACCAGCATCTGACTTCCTGGGTCTGGAATAGAGGCTGTTGCTCTCTTTAGATCTGGGACTTCCTTATTTAGACTATTGTCTTCCCCAGACCTGAGGATATGCAAGTTTGTTTTTTAAAAACAAGAAGACCATTCTCTAACGACACCAAACACCCACAGAATTCACTTCCAGCTCAAATTCTGATCCAAGGCTTTCCCCAAAGTCATTCTTCTCATCTCTGCCGGTTACAGAAATCAACTGAGCACCAACCTGAATCACTCACCATAAATGTCCTAGCTTTTGGGCCGGCCAAGAGCACACTAAATGACAGAGGGATAAAAGACTCAGAGATAACTATTCCCAGAAGACATCTGGGACAATGCCAAGGGAACAGTCATAAATTTTATAGATACTAAAGGAAAGAAGATGATGGAGAGAAGGAAAGAAAAAGCAAGAAAGCTCATGTGAGCTATTCTGTACTACTTGTACATCACCATTTACTCAGGACAGAATTCAGGTGGGTTTTAGGCCTCAATATCTGCCCAGAAACATTAGCTCAACCTCCTGCAACAACTCCCACCTCCCTACTCTCTCACCAGACTGTTTAGCCTCAAACAAGAAGGCTGAGGGTGGGGAAGGGTGTGAACCTAATTCATGTATGTCATTACTGATAAAAAGGGGGTAGATGCAGAGCCAGGCTCTTCACACTGGGGCCCAGTTAAAGAGGCAAAGGGCAACAACTGAAATCCAAGAATTTCCCCCTAAATATAAGAAAATTAATTTCTACTGTGAGGGAGGTGAAGCACAGATGTTCAGAGAGGTTGTGGGTTCCCCATCCCTGGAGATACTCAAAACCCAACAGGACATAGTCCTGTGCAGCCTGCTCAAGCTGACTTTGCTTTTAGCAGGGGGCTTGGATTAGATGATCTCCAGAGGTCACTTCTGACCTCAATTATTCTGTGATTTTATAATTTCCTGAAGTACTAAGTGCCTGATTACATCCATCCTGACACAGTGTTCCCCTGGCCTTTCTTTTCCTTTGGAACATTGCTGTTCAACACTACAATTTCAATAGGAATCTCTTTGCTTCCTCTTGGATGGCAGATTTAACTCCATTTACGAAGTGCCCTGGCATTTCTTGACTGTGCTTCCCTGTTTGCTCCATTAACAACTGAGACACCATTATCCAGGCAGCAACTGATGAACAAAAATTAATTTGCATTTGCCTAGCAAACCCCTCTGTGGTGAAGCTGACTTCCCTGCTCCCCTTGGTGTTCCACCCTTCCACAAAAAAACATGTTTCGCATGCAACCCTACTTAGAAACCTCACTGAGCTTAACCAGCCCTGAGCATTTTGTGCTCCAGTCTGACTGCTTGGAGCATCAGGGAAAGTTCAACATGTCAAAACAACTCCTGAGCACTATAATCTCAATTTTAGGGACAATAAACTCATCAACATCCTCAAGAGCAATGTGGAAGAAGGGAGGAAATACTGCCTACAATATTTTCTTGTGCTCTCCTATCATCACTCAGTTCTGCTACACAGAAATGAAATATCTACTCATTGCTTGCAGCTGAGCAGGGGATTGGACTAGATGGAATATATTCCACAAGGGAATACACACACATGTCGAGAGCTCCATCCAGCACCCTGAAAGGTGGCTCTCCTGCCTTCAACAACATATTCCCAGCCATGACAGAATGCCAGGCACATTAAGCTTCTAAAAGTTCTGAGAAGCAGGAGCCTGGGATGCGATGGAAAGCAGACTTTTATGGATTTGCATGAGAAACCAGAACAGAAAGCAGAGGGGAATATAATGGNCAGACCTCAGAAAGAACAGTGTTGAAATAATCATCTGCCCTAAATAGTATCTATTAAAAAAAAAAAAAAAAAAAAAGCAGAGGAGTTTCCAATTTATGACAAGTTATTTGTCCAGTGACAGTGGTTTCATAGTCCTACAGACCATAATGAGTTTTACAAGCTCAAACTCCTGTAGCCACAAATTAATACATTTAGGACACAGACCTGCAGACACTTGGATTAATCCTACAATTTTATCCTGGTGGTGGAGAGGAAAGTGGGTTCTGTGGAGAGCCAATGCAACAGGACAATGCAGAACCACAATTATAAGTCCTGTGTAACCTTGGAAGAAGGTCTCAGATGATTAAGAGAGATCTGCATGTCTAATTGGCATGGATTTCCTACTCCAAGTTATTTTATGTTCTCTTTGCACTACAGGTGTTTTGATTTGGGTTTAGAGCATTAAATTAGAGGCAACAGCAGGCAGATGATGCAACACACCTATGAAGTGATAGTAGTTCCTTGCTGTGGGAGTTTTCCTGCCCAGCCACTCACCTGGGAAGACACTCCTCCTCTCTTCAATTCCCTCTGCTCTGTTTCCACCTCACTGTGGCAATACTTAGCCCAGAATTTAATAAGATTTAGGGATACAATTAAGCAATGATAGACCAGTGGAGAATACAGGAAAATGATAGAGCTTTTGACTTTCCCTTCTGTTTCTAGATGATGGGAAGGGAAGGAGCTGGAGCCAGGCTCCAGACAGTGACCACATTGCTTGCAGTGCTGTGTCTCACAGCACCGGACGTAACCCAAGAGTGAAGCCACCACACTTGGCAAGGCCTTTCTTGGATTGAAGCTCACACCTCTGGCCCAGGAGGATCTCAAAATAGCCAAGAGCAGCCAGCAGGCACCAGTCTTCCTGAGAACCTCTCTGGAGGGCTGGGGCCATTTGGGATGTCTGTATATGGCACCTGGTGTGTTCCCCCTGTTATTTCTGAAGCACATTCTGTGTTTTCAGGACTGAGCAAACACACAGGAAACGTGGTGCCAATCTCCCAAAGCATCTCAGCAGCTGAACCAGATGCTGTTAATGCTGATGTAGATTTGGTGAGATGAAACACAGGCAGCACCCAGCTAATCAAGATGGGCACAGGAACAGGACTTACTGGGAACCCAGAGAGAAGAGCAAAGTCTGGTTACTGCAGCTGTCTCTAGGGGACTTTCACCAGCCCTAATGTCTGAGCACCTGAGAGAGACCAAGGCAGTTATCAGACTTTTGTGGGCACTGGGCATGAAGAGGACTTCTAGGAGCAATTTGCAGGGTAAAAGGTCATGGAGTGCTACAGATACAGAGGGATGTGCCTCACCTCACCCACTCACAGGGTCAGAAGGTTTCTAGGGTACTGCTGATATTTTTAATGACCATTTCACAAACAGTGATTGCAAAAGACCTGATTCTGAGGCTCTTGGAATGCAAATGCACATTTAATGGCCCAGGTTATCTCTGTTTTAGGGGAAATACTTTGGGAAAGCCAGATTTTCCTGGAAGCATGCAGTTCACACTTCAAACAGAGAGGTAGGATTTACAGATGAGGCATGAGGCATGAGGCAAACTGCTTGCGCAGATAGCTTTTGTGTCCCTGATCTGAGCTACAAGAAATCAAAAGCTGCAGGATTCTACGTGGGCTCTTCACCAAATACTGCTGCCTGTATACATTGCCACATTAAGAAACAGTATCCATAAGCTAAACCACAGTGAAATGACAATTTCAAAGCAAAAATACATTAGAACTTCCCTGGCTCAGCCCCATTTTCCAGTCACCAAAACAAAATATCAAGATTTGCTTTCAAACTGCTTCCAAGGCAGGTGCAAAATGTAGAGTTGGCCTGTCCACAGAGGGCAGAGCTTACAGAAATATAGGCACAGGTTTGCAGCTCACGTTCTTTAAATACTCCGTATGTGCTGCAGCACCACTGGCCAACATAGCTACTTACTTAAGAAAGCATGTTCACTTTTAAAGGCATTTTTTAATGCGGAAAAATGATGGTGCTTGAAAGGAACCAGCACATGGTTTTGCACAGGGTACAGGATGTGTGCACCTGGCACCCTGTCTCCTGCCCCACTGCAGGTCTGCACCTCTCTTTAGGGAACCCAGATTCACACGCTCAGCTCCCTGAGAGCCAGCACAGACTCTGTACTGACAATACAACAAAACAACTGTTTCTTCTATTATCTCTTGCTACCTACCTCTCTTCTTTATAAAGACATTTTCTTCCCAGACTGTGGTCCCTGGTACTTCCAGTACCAGCTTCCTCAGGAGGAGGGAGCTAAGCAGGGATAGCCAAGCCTTGGCCTTCTTTCCATTAAAGACACAAACCACCTTCCTCACATCAGGCTCTTCCTCATGCCTGCAGCCATATTCAACCTCCTTCAAATAAAGCATTAAGGAGGCAGAGGAGTGGTGCAACACACCTGTCTCTTCAGAGACATGTGAAAAGATTAGGTGGAGAGAAGTTTATTCTGAAGTCTCTGTGATTACATCTTCACTGCAACCCCAAGGTGTAGCAGCAGTTCACACAGCCATCCCTGAGCTTCAAACGAGCTGCTTCAGCTCAGCCACCCACCAGCTATTAAACACCAGCGTCACAATTTGAGCCCCATTTAAATATTCAGCTGCAGAAAACCACCGTGGTAGCCCTACTGATATTTGTACCTCAAGATAAATTCCCACTCCTGTCAGAACAAGCAAGTCTAGAATATAAATGCAGTACTGCCTTCTTTGGATTGCCATGAAAGCATTCCCTGCCTGCTCTTCAAGTACTGATAAATGCCTGGTGACATCTGGCTCGAAAACATTGACACGAGCTTCCTTAGGACATAAACATGACTTTTCTTTCTGCAAAACTAGTTTCCACTGCTGCATGACACGACACTATACACTGGTGAAACAGTCTTTGGTTTCGAAATAATGCTGCAGGATTAAAAAGAAACAAACAAAACAAACCCAGCAATTAGACAAATCAAAACAAGGGTTTCCTAAGATCTGCTCACACTGGAATGCATGAAGCCCGTGACCTAGAAAGCGCTGAAGAGCGACTGCCAACACCCACAGCAGCGCTCCGGAAGGGGTTTCCCTGTGTAATGAAGTCGAGTGCTGGGAAGAGACAATCACAGCAGCTCAAGCTGAAGATCAGAGTGAGCCAGGGTGCTGATGTCATTCACAGGACACAAGACGGCTGCTTAAAAATCACAGAATAGAATCACAGAATATCCTGAGCTGGAAGAAACCCACAGGGATCATCCAGTCCAGCCCCTGGCCATGCACAGACACCCCAACAATCCCACCCCGTGCCTGGGAGCATTGTCCAAACACTCCTGGAGCCCTGGCAGCCTCGGGGCTGTGGCCATTCCCTGGGGAGCCTGGGCAGTGCCCAGCACCCTCTGGGGGAAGAAGGTTCTCCTGATACCCAGCATAAACCTCCCCTGACAAAGCCCCAGGCATTTCCTAACAAAACCCCAGAGAAGCATGAGAATTCAAAGCCTTCACAGGCACTGGGAGCCTCCCACCACCTGCAGAAGGTGATGAGGTGGAGGCTTGTCTCATATCATGGTGTTGGACTGCCAGGGCACAGCAGAGGAATTGCTGGTTACTCCAAGCAGCATTTGCAGAGGGTTTTTGGAAGGACAGGTGCTGTGAGCTCTGCAAAGCACACACTACTGCTTGGGAAATGAAATAGAAATGCCTGTCTGAGGTGACAGTCCTATTCTGAATCAACTATCCTTGGAGACTCACACCACCTGTCACACCCACTTTTTCCATTCAATGTTTTTGTCATTATTATAGTATCAGCAGGGAAGTATCTGAGCTGTTCATTTATTCCTTCATTCCCAAAGGCTACTACTGGCTTACCTGCATAGCATGTAACAAGTAACTAAGCATCAGGAAAAAAAAAATAAGGAATGCAATTAATCAAGAACATAGAGAAGTAGTATATTAAAAAAGCAACTTCTTACTCTGGCAGTAATAAATGATGGTTTCTCTAACTCAGCTCAAACTCCACTGTAATGTGGTATGCAAAGTCTGAGCACAAAATTGCCTGGAAGACTGGGAGGAGATAAAAAAAGTTCATCAGGCGTAGAATCGATTAGCACAAGGCATCATTAACACAGGGTCAGGGCGTCTAGGGAAGGCAGCACAGGACAGCCAGTCCTGTTGTGATTAGAAAACAAAACAAAACAAAACAAATGGGAGTTTGGATGCAACCATGGCTGCCAGATGCTGGGTGCCTCATTGGTAAACCCACACCCTAATCAAATCCTTCATCTCCTTAATTACAGTGTATGTCTGTTCCCAGGACTGTGGCTGGGAAGGATGTCCTTGTCAAATAGGGAACATGGGATACTCGGCCACCATGAAACAAAGAGCTTAAATAAATTCCAAAACATGGGAGATTTTCCATGTATGACCCATTCCAACAACAGCTCTCAGCCATAAGACTCAAAATGATGTGGGCCAAATCTGAGGAGAAACAGTGTCACTTCACTCTCCTCTCCACCTGGGACACAGCTCCCTACAAGGGGATCCCTGATTTCACCCCTGCCTCATCTCACTTGCAGACTCCTGCTCAGCCTATCTTAATCAGCCTGGCAGCTCCCACAAGCCAAGGGAAGACTTCAATTACAGATAAGTGACAGGATTTGGCTCAAAGGACAGATTAAAATGAATTGGCACCTAGACCTGAACTTAAAACCAAACTTACTCATTGAGACTTGGAGCAGTTCCTTTATGTGGAATGGGAAAAATCAGAAGCTCCTACAAATCTGAAAAAAACAACAGAAACTGAAGTAGTAGCTGAGGTTTATATTAGTCATCTGAAAGGATAGGAATCATTAACAGCTTTCAGAAAATGCTGGCCAGACCCTTGTCCCACACCCAGCATCTCTAGCTCAGGACTCAGTTTAGACCCAATTTCTGAGTTTTTTTATCTCATGCAAACATAGAATGAAACACAATCTTTACCAGAGGAAAAAACTACTCTTGGGACACTTTAGATCTAAGCCTCACCAGATTTTCACAACAAAGAGGAGAGGCTTAAAAAAATGTTATTATTTCAATTATTCAAATCTCAGAAAATTCAGATACTCCCCCAATTCACATTCTCCTCGTGGACTCTGCAGCAGAAAAATTGGGCCTGCCACCAAAAGCTCTACTTGTCTTCTGCCTTTCTAATCTTTAGACAAGACTAACAAGTTGAGCTAATTCATGCAGTGAAACATATCTCAGAGACTTTGTATATGAACTAATTAAAATAAATACAACCAGTATGGATAATGATAGAGCAAATCAAGTGCATATGAATTCAGTCAGTGACTCACTGCTCCCTTCTTTTCCTTATTGGAAAACTTGGCTTATCACCATACTGGGGTGACGATGAGTCGAGAAACTGGCATGACCCACAAATTGCAAGGAAATTAAAATAAGTATCTACAAAATCTCTTTTTGGAGAGATTTTGGAGATTTTTGCTGGCTTTGTATGCATGTGGTTATGGACTTCACAGTTCTAACCTCATAGTTTTCTGACCAGATAAAATCAAGAAAGAGGCATTTATGAGTTCTAGAGACAATGCATAATGATTGGGCTCTTGTTGTCAGAATCAGTTTGATGTTTTTACTTTTACAAAAGTATATGTTTTAACCAAGAACATTTGAAGATTATTACCATATTCTACTGAATGCCTGATACTACCTTATCAAGTAAATAGGTGGGTATTGATCACTTGGAACCAGTCAAAGCACATGCAAATATTTTAAAAGCACTAAACTGAGAACTAGTAGTGTGCATGGCATGAGGGTAACAGTTCCTCAAGTCCCCCAACAGTTCCTCAGTTCCCCAAGTCTGTGCAAGCACAACCACTTTGCTGCCACCTCACTCACACAGACCATGAGAACTTGCTCTGTTACACCTTCTGACATACCACCTGTTGGATCTGAGGTTTTCAGGCAGGTTGGGAAGACAAATCCCATCAAAAAGCCTGGATTATTATATGCACTTCTGTGTACAAGCAGCTGTGTCTCTGGACCTCATGGATATTATTTCACAGTAATGAAATTAATTTCAAACTGTTAAACAAAAAAAACCAAAACAAAACAAACAAAACAAACAAAACAAAACAAAACAAACAAACAAACAAACAAAAAAAAAAAAAAAAAAAAAGGAGAGAAAAATTTGCAAATTTCGAGGTTGTGAAGATGAAAGGAATGTTCTTTAGTTCCACACTCTAGCAAGTGAGGGGTTTTTACCCACTTCCTTTCCTCCTACAGCCATGCACATTTCTGCGACAGGAGACTGAATGAACAACTGGGGTAATTAGTGACTGATGATTTACAATAGATGACAGCTAATTTCTCCAGTTAAGAAGATTTCTATCAAATCTGTAGAAATGTGCACTCAGCTTGGACATACTTCCAAGAGACTGCATCCCATCTCTCATTTGCATTTTGCTTCTACTTGGCAATGCCTCAGAGCTATTTCAGAACATCACAAGCTGTCCAGGGCACATTGGTATATTGTATGTAATTGTAAGGGGCCTCCTATTCTCTTTTTTTACCACCAAGAATGTTTTACAAAATACAAGGGAGATGGCAGATGCAGAGGTACCTCGTACAGAGAGATCTGCAGAAGAGCAGCAGCCAGGAGAAAAGCAGCCCATCAGGGAATGTCAGGCACATTCCAGGCAGGTTTCTGCAGAGTACGACTGTCAGATTTCAGTCAAAGAATGAAACATCCACTGTCACGGTCCTGAGCTAACAAAGAGCTCTTGTCATCAACTTCATGCCAGTCCAGGGGTGTAAGAGCTCACCTTCAGTGCTCCTGCACACTGATTTTCACAAGTGGCTGTGCAATGTTAGTGTCCACTACACAAATCTCCCTCTGTGACCTAGATCTGGACTGGCTCATGAGGCTTCAAGTGCACAAGCAAGAAAAGCTGGAATTGTTCATAGCTTCTGCTTCACAGATTAAAACCTGGATAAAACTGTGGTACAAACTCAGTGCTGTTACCCACTTTTATGACAACAGGAAGTCTGTAAAAGAACCCAAAGCCCTACTATTTCAAGTAGTTACCTAAACCTTGTTTAGAATTCCAGATGAAGAAGCTTTTCGCCTGGACAAAAATACTTACCCTAACTTTAGTTATCCCAGAATAGCCTTTACTCTTAGACATTTGCTTTAAACACCCCTGAGACTCTGCTGCTGAACATGGGAGGCAGGTTCATGAATCTGTCATCCTGCATAAAGAGTCATGGGATGGTTTAGGTTGGAATGAATGTTAAAGCTCATCTTGTTCTGAACCCCTGCCATGGGCCAGGGACACCTTCCACTACCCTAGGTTGCTCCAAGCCTTGTGCAACCTGGCCTTGGACCCTTCCATAAATGGGGCAGCCACAGCTTCCCTGGGCAGCCTGTGCCAGGGCCTCAGCACCCTCACAGCTGAGAATTCCCAGTATCCCATCTATCCCTGTCCTCTGTGGTGGGAAGCTATTCCCCCTTGCCCTGGCCCTCCAAGCCCTTGTCCAAAGTCCCTCTTCAGCTTTCTTAGAGCCCCTTTAGGCACTGGAAGGGGCTCTAAGGTCTCTCCTAAGCCTGATCTTCTTCTGGCTGAACAAGCCCAATTCTTTTAGCCTGTGTTCATAAGAGGGAGGATAAGAAGGGAGGCTAAAGCTGCTCCAAGGCCACTGTAACACAATCCTTCCTTTCATCCACCTCTTTTCCTTGTTCTCTCTAGAGCACCATAATTAGGACTTTTGGGGTCCCCTCACTCACCCTGATCCAGAGGGCACTATGATCCCTACAGCAGCTTCTCATATCCAACATTCCCTTCCTCCTGTTCCTTCTCTCTGTTCTGGTATTTGGGGAACTCTCTCATCACAAGTGCACTGATCTGCAGGAATCCTACCACCTGCATGATGTAAATAAATCAAAAAGTCCTGTTTTATCCTCACATGCTCTGAGGGAGATGTTTTTTCCCACAGATGAGGCCAAATGGGGGTACATTCCTACACACTGCCCATGTTGGTTCCTGGAATCACCTTGAGCTTTCTGCCACATGTGCTTAAAGCAGCCACTGCAGAGCTCTAACTATAGGGATTTTTTAATTTATGTATGAGTGGAAATGCCCTCCTGCCACTGCCTGCTCCAACATCTCCCACAGATTAAGACACCTTTCCCTGAGCACAAAGCAATGTGACACTCCTCACATGCATTTATCTCCCACAGGAACACAGTGAGTGTTTTTATTTCATTCTGGGTCCTGGTCAAGCTGTGCCAGTTCACAACTGAGTGTGGTGCCCAACTGTCCATTAGTTAGTCTAAGCAAAGTTCTTTAAATTCATCTCACTGACAGGGCAAGTGGCTTTGTACAGGTAATTAGTAAGAGCACACAGGCATTTAAAGACCTGTGCAGGACACAAAAGCTTGTTAAGGAACCCACAGCTTAGCCACAGCACTATTAGAGAAAAGAAACCAGCTTTGGAGTTATCACAGGAGATATTTAAATGCATCAGTCTAGCTTCTTAAAATGATCCAGTAAAGCATTTACTACGTTCTACCATAGGTCCATAGCTGATACAGCAAAAATCTGTGGATAAAACCTGATACCTGCATGAGAGTGTGTACTCAGATGAGAACAGGGGACACCAAAATCAGCACGACAGAGAGGGCTTCTCCAGAACTGCAAGGAGTCAGTGGTGTGGGCATGTGGCTACAGCTGAGACCAGGAAATCCTCACAGCACAAAAAGGGCTTGTCCTGGTTTTTTAATAGAGTGTTTTATTCAGTGCAAGTTTCAGCAGTTTCTGGAGATAAAATACCCTTCACAGCAAGGATTTTGATTTGCCAAGCTGCACTGCCACAGGACCTCCATGAGAAGGGCTGTGGTAACAGGACAGTGACACACTCTCCTAGATGACAGGGCAAAACCTGAATTCAGCCCTGAATTAGGAGACAGGGCTGTTCTGTTCTCAATCCTGACACTACATCACTATTTAACCTTGGGTACTTGATCATGCAGAATTTCAGAGTCTGCATTAGCCTAATGAAGATAATAACAATAATCATGTGTGTCACAGATACAGTTGGGCTTGGTTATTATGTTCTCATGAAGTGCTTGGAAGAGCCCCAGATGAAAGAGAAATTAGGAGAAGGAAGATTAATTATAAGATGTGCATCCCAAATAAAAACCAGACAGGAACAATGTTGTCGTTGTTATTAGTGGAGAGTCTGTCTGATTTAGGCCAGCTTTTATTTCTCTGTTGGTAAAGCAGATCCATTTTAACCACTTTCCACGTTCAAATTTTATTTGTAGATGGTGGGTAGGTGATAAAGGCCACTGAGCTTCTCATATTGCAAACATGAAGGCCTTTGATTGAAGGTCTGATTTCACAGCAACCACTGTCTGTGATGACAGGCCTGCCTTGTGTTTTTACTGTTGTGAGGCAAAACAAGGAACCAAAAGTTTACTGCCACTCTGAAGAAAAGACTAGGACTGGAGAAAAGGAAACATTTCCTGTGGCTAAACACACCATGGTGAGCACAGTCAGTGGGAAACATTGCATCGAATTTGTATTAACAAGCACTTGATTATGCAACAAAAACTTGTGCAAATGGAAACATCTTTTCTACAGTGATTTTGTCTCAGGAAGTACCAAGTATTCCTGATTTTGGTTGGTATCTTTGTCTGTTTCAGCATGGGGAAATGGACACAGGGAAAGGCACAGTGATGCATCTGAGCTCACATCTAACTGAGCAGCACAGCCCAGAAAGAGACCTGAGTGTTTCCTCAAGCCCCAGTCTGGGCTGATTTCCCCTGGAGCTCCTTCCTCCTCTGCCAGAGATCAACCCCTCTTCCTCCTGCAGCAAGCTGAAAGTGTCCCAGACATCCCAGAATCACTGAGGATGGAAAAGATGTCCCAGATCATGGAATCCATCCTGTGCCTGATTCCCACCTTGTCACCCAACCCAGAGCACTGAGTGCCACCTCCAGTTTTTGTTTGGACACCTTAACGGATGGGGACTCCATCACCTCCCTGGGCAGCTCCTTCCAATGCCTGGCCACCCTTTCCATGGGGAAATTCCTGCTGCTGTCCACCCTGAGCCTCCCCCGACCCAGCCTGAGGCCGTTCCCTCTCCTCCTGTCCCTGTTCCCTGGGAGCAGAGCCCGACCCCCCTGGCTGGCCCCTCCTGTCAGGGAGTTGTGCAGAGCCACAAGGTCCCTGCTCAGCCTCATCTTCTCCAGGCTGAGCCCCTTTCCCAGCTCCCTCAGCCACTCCTCATATGATTCACTCTCCAGACTCTTCCCCAGCTCTGCTGCCATTCTCTGGACACACTGCAGGCCCTCAATGAATGCCAAACTTAAATTCAACAACATCCAGTGACAAATACAGTTCCAACTCTAACTTCATTGTGATACCAAATTTCATTAAATATCCCTTGGGGTAATCAGTAATGACTTCCTTAAAAAATAGATGAGTACAGGAACCTGGGAAAAAATTAATAATTGCACTTTCTTTTCAGGACAAGCAAACTCCTTGCTTTCACCTTGCACAGAAAGTTTTCAGGTTTTTTTAAAAAATAGGGTGGAATTGAACCTTTCATTTCTCAAGAGTCAGATTTTTGGAAATTGCTGTCAGCAAGTCACCTACACCTTAATTTGTGATAATTACCAATGCAGTAGGAGAAATAAAGGACATAGCCTCCACTTGTTTCAGGAGACACTGCAATACAGCTAAAGAAAGAGTTTCACCCCTTAACTATAAACAGCAAAAGGGTCTAATTTGTTCAGCTTCTGCTCATGAAATGTGCATTAATTCCTTAATAACAGGTACACCTTGGAGTCAGGACAGCTAATCACTAGATCAAGAGTTAACCACAGTACAGGGCTCAGAGAAGCCCACATCTTTTTCAAAGAAAGCCTTGGCAAGGTCCCACAAGCCAGATCACAGCAAGTTTATAGCAAAAGGTTGTTCCCTAAAAGTAGAAATAATGATGCCTGTTCTTCTATGGCTTTATGCTCGAGACAGCAAACTCCAAGCTTTTTCAGAGGTGGTGGAGATTCAAAATCTTTTGCCTTTGTGATTTCTTTCACATCTCACAAACATTAAGTTCATGTTACAGGGACTCCCTCCTTTCCTTGGCTCCAAATGTCTACGAACCCTCCAGCAGTATTGTATTCTGAAGAAGTCTTCCTTCAAGTGTGGCTGAAATTGCCAATGGATTAAAACAGTTAGGGAGAAGGGGAATAATGAATAATCCAGAGAGAGACCAACTTACAAAACACTCTCTGTTCAAAAGAAACTGCTTCCATTGCAATTCATGTCTCCATTTACTGGAATTGCTAAAATTCTTTTATTTTTTTATCCCACATTCTCTGCCATAGTGACTTTTCTGTTTCAGAAAAGTCACTGTTTCTGCCTTACAGGACCAGAGTCAGCCACAGCATCTCCTCCTATCCATACAGAAGCAAAGCAGCAGTATTATTCCACTGCATCTATAAACTTGGAAATGTGTGCCTTATCCCTTGTCTCCCACAATTCTCTCTTCTGTTAATCAACACTCTCAGTAATTTTGTGAGATAAACACCACATTGCTTTGGAGGTGGTTGGCTTTTGGGGTAGTCCCTAACTCCCATTCCTTGTCTCAGGATGTTATGTAAGAAGTGGAAAGCTGTTAAATCTCCAGAGATAATCAAGATCAGTCACAGGTGCTGCACACAAGGGACTAACACTGAAATAAAGCAAACAGAATCTTTCCCTGCCTGCCCACACCCTTCTTTTGCACAGAAATACATAAAGAGATGAAGACATGGGGTCAGGAAGAACATGCTTAGCCACCAAATGAAACACAAAAAGCAGAGTCTTGATGAAGAAGCCTGTTGGTGGCCTGTGAACTTCCATTCTCACTGAGAGAAGAAAAAGAAAAGATCAATTTCAAAAGTAAAAGGTAACTCAGACCTAAATCTGGACAGTCAGTCATCCACACACTGATCCTGCACTTCAGTCACTGGTATCAAAGGCACTTCTTTCAGGACACATGTCAATCCTTTTGTTCATTTATTCTTGAGTTAGACATGAAGCAGAAAATAAAGCACCTGAGTTGTATGCCCATTAGAATGCTGCATGATATCGAGAGAAGGAAATAAAACCAGTGCCAGTCTGAAGCAAAAGGGAAAGGCAGCCTCAGTGCTGTTTGGGCATTGAAGGCGAAGCACAGTATTGCAAAATGCTTGTGTGGTCAGTAAATTTACAGTAAATGAGGATTCAGGAAGAACCGCAAACTCTGGGCACCAAAATTGATACCATCAGATAAAGTGATATTGGATATAAGAAACTCTACATGAAGCATCCTGCTGTGGGGCATGCATGTTGGAGGGAGAGAGCAGGCTGAAGGTCCTGCCTAAGTGTGGTGTGTCCCACAGACTTTATCCTGTGTGGGCCTGATATTTCCAGGTCTGAGAGATTTTAGCCAGCTAGCAGCTGCTAACTTTTTCCCAAGGAAAAAATTCTCAAGAAAGCTTCTTCTCAAAACAATCTTGGCAAATAACTCTCCTTTCTCAAAAAAATCTTTCTCCAGGTGGTGTTTGCTGTTTCTCTGGTTTAATCAATGGGATTAGAGAGGTGTCATTCCTATTCACCAACCATTTTAAGTCTGTATCAGAACACCTTATAAAAGGTAGTAAGAATTAGACAACAAAACCTTTTTTCTATGCTCTTTGCCTTCTGAAATATTTGGAGTCTTTCTTTCGTGTCCTACAGTGACAATCCTGCTCCTGACACTGGAATCATGGCTGGCTCCAAGCACCCTCATGGTGCATGAGGGGTTTGCTGGGGTCTACAGCACCTGCTGACCACTGCTGGCCTCAGCCCCTCTGTGGTGGAGGAGGAGTTTACTGTGGAGAGAAGTGCAGAACCCAGCGTGGTGCAGATCCAGGTCCCACTGAACATGTTGGAGCACATAAGGGCGGCAGGTAAATCCAAAAGGACTGACAAGACAGACAGGTGAGCTGCCCCAGCACAAAGAGCTGTTTCCAAACAGGCCAAAGCCAAGTTGTGAAGGAGCTTTCAAGTCAGTTCAAGAGCCCGCCGTGAGTGCCACCCAACGCCAGCAGATAAATCCCTGTGCAGGTCTGAACAGGCAGCAGGTGCTCCCAGGAGGGATGCACTCCACCAAGGGAGCTGCAGCATTCCTCACCAGCCCCCACACTGCCATGGTTTGCAGCCAGGGCCCCAGAAGGAGTTTCTTCTCTAAGCTCTCCCCGGCAAGGTATTGGGGATGATGGAAGTGAAAACGAGAGAAAATTAATACTTTTTTATTAATTTAGAAAGATGCAATTCATGACTCATTGTGAGCTTGTATAAATAATGACATAGTTTAAATTATATTTGTAATTATACTTAAAGCCGGAGACTTTCAAAGCTGCACTGAGAATAAGGCATCCAACTGTCTAATTTATTGTTATTTTAAGCAGGTACTGTATGCCCAAATTCCCTTGGCAGATTATATCTCAGCTTAAGTGTTTTGCTAGAGGTAATTTTCACATGTTCATGACAGCAGCAATGAGAGGAAGGAAATCAAACAAAAGAGAATTCCATTTTTGTCATCCAATTTCTTCCTCTCTCTGGCAAGCCTGGAAGTGCTTTGTGCATGACTGAGAAACTGCACATTCCCTGTGCTCCACCTGGTTTGGCAGGGAAGAGAAAGTGGAAGTGAGGAAGGACCAAATGCAAGTGGTTTGGGAAAGGAAACAAACCAGTAGGCTTTCTTTATCTGCTGTGCAATCTTAGAAAAATGAAAAACTGCTCTATGTGCTACTTCTCATTCTGTGAGGCACCTGTTCATTCATTACAGCAATGGTAATAAAAAACACAAACTGACAAGCAGATCACCTTGAAAGTCTTGTTCATTCTTCCTCAGACTCCTGCAATCCCCAACCACGGGCTTAAATTTAATAAAGATCAAAAAATACATAGAGAAAACTAGAAGTTACCAAGGGGAAAATAATTTGTGCTAATGCATATATAAACCTGGAGCAGCAATCTGCCTAGGAAATGAGTCTTATTAACACCTTGCTTGAAATACGCACGGCATGCTTGGAGGGCACTTGGTGATCCTCAAGGAAATGGATGCAATTTGGAGGACCTGTCCTATGGCTGGTTGATCTGGAAAAGTTGGACCCAGAACAAAAATGGTTGGAGAATGTATCTACTGCTTTTAAATACTTATCATGGTGCTGCACTTGTTGCATGAAATCCAAGATGTAGCAAACATACGGAAAATTATCTAATATACATAACTGCTAGTAGCCAGAAGGATCAGAGTCACACATTTATTCAGTACAGAAGTTGGGCTGGGAAAGAGTTACCATTCAGCTTTCCTCAAGACACTGTTTAAACCATGAGAAATTTCTACATGTAAGTATAATCAAATCCTAAAATCCTATATTTACTAGGACTGCAGGACATATATTGTATCTTCAGAAATAAATCAGTTAAACTATTTTCTTTCCCTGCTACTAGGAATCTGGGCTGCTCCTCCCAAAATAAAGAAACTTGCCTTCCATGTCAACTCAAATTCCCATGCAATGGATTTCATTTTTGTCTCCTGCTCATTTTGCTCCCACTTTGTGATTGAACTGACACTGAGGAATCAGAGCTGCTCCTTGCACACTGAAACTGAAACCAAGGAGAGCGGGTTTTCCTTCTGTGTTCAGAAACATGATCAGCAGTTTGACTTTTATATGGCCGTTATTTAAAAACACACACAACCTTTTCCAACCTGGAACTGACTTTCAGTTTCTTTCTTGACTTAGCTGTGTCCCTATCAGTGTCTGCTACAGGTAAGAAAATACAGCATGATATCTTCAATGGCAGAAACTGAGAAATCTCTTGCAATTAATGCTTTTTAAATGGCCTATAATTTCAGAGAACACCATTAATTCATCTCCTCACATGCTGGGTCACAAACTGCTCTTCCCTCTCTTCTGATACACTAAGGGCCCAGAGGAGGAGTGCAGATATTGAGGGACAATAGACATTAGATGTTAAAAATTCAAGTGTTAGAAATGAGAAAGGCATTTATCACATGAAGACACACTCCATTCTACTCCTACCTTCTTTTTTGTATAATTTCCTCTTTTTTATATTATTATTAATGCCACTTTTGGGGAAAGAGTAGGAAAAAATATTCACCGTGGGCACACAACTCTAGGATACTGCCACAAGAAAAGACTGCATAAAACATCTATAGACATAAGGTTCCTGCTGTGTGCTGGAGGCAGAATATATCACCATTCAGCTAAAATGCTGCAATAGAGAAGTGCAGAAAAACTACAGAAATTGCTTTGAAAACAAAAACAAAAAACTGCTTTCCTGGAGCTATCATCAGGTTTGCTTGTCAGATCGGATGCTTTTTTTCTGTGCTCCATTCAAATGCAAAGAAAATGCTTGAGGAAAATTGCTGGTTCTGATATTTACACCCTTCACATGCGCAGCTGGAATGAGATTTCTGCTGTGGTGGAGCAACAGCATCAACAAAATAGTCTAAGCCTAATGGCAGTCACACTGCAAGCACTACTTAAACATATGCAAAGGATTTCCTGAGTCCCTGCTACATATTTTCTAGTAAACTTCATGCTTATATAATTTTTAAGTGCTTATTTTTTCAACAAATTTTAGGAAAATGGGCCAACTCAGTGTAAGATGAGTTTGAAAGTAGAACTGGAGGAAGGAGGTTAATAAAGGTAGATGGAGCAATCTGTAGATGTGGGGCTTGGGGACATGGTGACCTTGGCAGTGCTGGGAATACACAGACTTGATGATCTGAAAGGTCTTTTCCCGTCTAAACATTTCTATGATTCCCTGAAAAACCTCCCCACTTCAGCAAGGAAAGCAGAAGCTTCACAGAAGTTCCACATAAGGCAAACCTTTCCTGAGTCACCAGCAAATATTTGTCGTGTTTTAGTTTCCATCTGATGGCAGCACACGCTCTGCCTCATGCCATGGCTTTCCAAGGAAACACAGAATCAGCTCAAATTTTTAGAGAAGTAGGATTTAAGAAATGCCATCCCCCATAAGATTTGGCACTCTCCTTAAAACAGCTGATACTGAATGCTTTAAGACTAAGCTCTACAAACCCACATGGTTGTACAAAAAAATCCCCCAAACAGGAAAAAACCAGGCTCCAAATCCAGAATACTCTGTCACATCCAAAACTTACTTATGTCTAAGTTTCATAGCAAAATTGAAAGGTCTACTCATTATTATGGCCACAGTTGTGGCAATTATTATCTGTAGGGTGTAAATTTCCATCAGAACATCAGCGCCATATCTTTTATTTTTTTGCAAACAGAAAAATTATGATTCCTGACACAAAAATCTTGCTCAGACATAACACAACAAGGCCACAGATTAATAGAGACACAAATGAAAGGAGAATACAAGACAACAATGTATAATTTCTGTCTCTCTGACAAGTATGCAGAGGTTTATGTTGGATATTAGGAAAAAGTCTTTACTGAAAGGGTTGTCCAGCCCTGGCACAGCTGCCCAGGGCAGTGGTGGAGTCCCCATCCCTGGAGGGATTTAACAGATGTGGGGATATAGCACCTGGGGACATGGGTTAGTGGTGGCCTTGGCAGTGCTGGGGGAATGGTTGGACTCGATCTTGGGGAATTTTCCCAACGTAAACGAATTTATGATTCTATGCTGATCAACTCAAGGCTCTTTTTGTTAATAACTGGCGCAAAAAACCCTCTGCATCCATAGAGCTACAAGTAAATAAAATCCTCTGCCCTTTGCTTTGTTAACAAAATACTACTTTGCCTTAAGGATGTTGTCTGGGGTTTTACCCCCATAAAAATTTAATTGCCTAATCTCTCTTATCCGATCAGCAGTGTCGCAGTACTTTGCTTATCAGCTGCTTATTCCCAGAAACCTGCCCTGCCCTGATCCTCTTACTGCTACTCCCCAAGTCACCTGCCAAAGCAACTACTTGTGTGGCCTGCCCTGAGTAGAGAGGGAGCAAAATCACCTGGAAGGGAAAGGGAAAGGGGGATGTGTGTTATTGCATTATTTTTCCCTCCTTGCAGAAAACAATGACTGATGTTGGCACTCAGTGCCATGGTTTAGTTGAGGTGTTAGGGCTGGGTTGGACTTGATGATCTTGATGGTCTCTTCCAACCCAGTCATTCTGTGAACTCCGTGAATTTGCCTTATAAGACAAAATTAACAATACTCCTGCCTACAAATGTTCCAAAAAGCTTTCAGAAATGAGCAAATACATTATTCCAGCTGAAGCATCTCCTAATCCTCACCTACATTGCCCCAGCTGGATACAGGCTGCTTCCAGAGCCTCCTAAGGTGGTCTGAGAGTTGCATCAATTTCTTCAAGTCCTTTATACCAACTGATATGTTCTGAAACACATCCATTTCTGTCACAGTACAGGTATTTAAAAGCCCTCCATCAATACATTTTTACTTACAGCCCTTGCCCTCTTTCTGCTTTTCACACACACACACACACACACTCTCAGAATAAGCAGAGAAAGCTTCCTCTTTTAATGCACACTTCCATCAGTTGCAAACAAGAGGTGTGAAAGGAAATTAGGCATGCAGGTCAGCTCATTCACAAATTAACTGCCTATTCATTTGCAGGAGCACTGGAAGGCCCTGCCAAATAACAGGAGGTGAACAGCAGTGCTTTTCTGACAGCCTGGAAACAACTGGAGCAGGTAGATGACAGATACCTCCATTTCTCTGAGAAGCCATTTCAGGATCGACTCCTCCTGGTTGCTGTTCCCAGTTTCTGAGCACAAGGCAGACATCAGCATCATCACCAACACTACAGTATTAATGATAAACAACTAACTTACAGGGCCACTGTGAGTACTGATTATTTAGGGGGAGTTTTTACATGCCAGAGAGGCTGTGCTGGGTGGGAAAGCAAATCCAGAGAGGCTGTGCTTAGTTATCCCCAGGGCACAGAGCAGGTCTGAAGAATGGTCTCCCTGGAAGAAGGGCCACCTGTGAATTCCACGTGTGCCTCTGCAGGACCCTGACATGACTGAGCCTCCCCTCTCTCCTTTCCATCCTTGCTGTCCTGCTGCCACAGCACCACTGCAGCAGCTGGAGAGCACAGAGACTTCTGCAACAGGATCTGCCCCTGTGGATCTGTGGGCTCTGTGATAACACAAACAGCAACACTTCATGGCAGTGCCCAAAACCAAGCTTGAGCTCTCTGTCCCTTCGCCCATTTATCCTAACACAGGAAAATAAAGTAGTAAAATCTAGATCTCAGTTGTACAATACAAACACTGCAACTGCCCTGCATTCACACTAATGTGAAGAGACTTAAGCCCAGATATTTGCCTTCCAAACTTGACATTACTCAGCTCTGATCAAGATATGCACATCCTTTCCTTTCTGAAACTTTACAACCCAAAATAAACATTCCTCTTTCACAATTAAATGCCTTTAGAGAAACCCGCTACTAACATTTCACAGCACATTTGAAAAATAGATGCTTGCAGCCTATCAAGTAAAACATTTTGCTTAAATTACACACTCTCCTTTCATGAAATTCCAGCATGTGGTTTTGCCTTCTCTCCATCCCTGGGCCTGCACAAGAGAACACTGCAGGCCTATATTCTGCTTCATATGAATCAACATAAAACCCCATTAGTTTGTTGAGCAGCTGATAAAGATGGTCAGCCTTATCACTGAGGGCTGCCAAGGGCAGAGAGATTGAGGTAAGGAATTTCCAGTGAAGGAATCCATGCCTACAGCTGTGGCACAGGTGATCTGTGTGCTAAGCAGAGCTCCAGTCTCCTGACATAACCAGTGGGACGGTCCCCTTAACTGCAATTCCCAAGTGTAAATGGAAACAGTTCATAACTCCTGTATAACCAAAGAGCCTTCCCCAGGCACTTCAGACTCAAGATGCATCCGTGACTACTTTAGTAAGCATCAAGACTTCAGTAAATTTTAGAGCTGAGCAGAAAAGTAAAAATACCAAGAGCTGAAAGTACCTTTGTACTTTGAGACTGACCTCCATCAACAGCTTCAGTTACCTCATAAGCCCCTGGAGAGATGAATAGTTGGTTAATTGCATTTACTTGTCGTGTTTTCTTACTTGAGAGATCCATACTAAGGCTATGAGAGTATTAACAGTCATAACAACTGTTATGCCAAGATGATAAAATTTATGTAAAAAGCAAACAACAAAGAGTAAGGTTAAATTTCTTTGGACTCCTAAAGAAACCCCAAACCCAACAAAACCAAGATGAAACCCAACTGAAATTATGAAAACCAGATCAAAGTGCAACTCATATCCATCTCTCCTTTCATCTCAGCATTTCAAGTTCTGAGATTTGATAAGAAATGATATATTCTTTCAGTTTATGACATAACAGTTAAACATACGGCACAAAATGAAGAGACTGGGTGCTAGCTGACCTCAAAGCATGTAGCTAATGATTTCAAACCAGCCAAAGGCTCATAGCAGTAGCTGATCCTTCCAGCAGCTGATAGGAATTAAAGAGCAGGGCACATTATTTGGAAAATTCTAGGATTTTCCATAACAAAAGCCTCAGAATTGTTCCCGTAGTATCTTGATCTCACATATTGAAGTACTGCAGAAGAGGACAGCCTGTTTGTCCAGCACACCCTTCTGCTGGATGGTTGTTCCACTGCTTTCCAAAGGGTACAAACATTACAGCCAACACACAACCCCACTGCTGCCTCAGCACTCACAGCAGGTACCTCCTGCACCCCTGCTCATCCTCAGCACCTCCCCAGGGCTTTCTGTCCCAGCAAACCCAGAGCTGCTCATCCTCCCTGCAGAGCAGGAGCCTCCGCCTCCACCAAACAGAGAAAAACCATGCTGAAGAGTGTTCAAAAGTGCTCAGAATTCCAACTCAGAAAGAGAGAGCTGCCCATGGCCAACATATCTAAAGGCAAAATTACAGCATGCGGGAATTACAGATCTGCAGACAAACTAGTAATTTGTGAGGAATTCAAGCCACCAGAAGCGACAAACAAAATTAGACACAGTCTCCTTTTAACCTCATCTCTATTTTAGGAGCTTTTTTTCCTTTTTTTTTTTTTTTTAAAGAGGGTTTGTATATATTTTGTTGTTCAAGTTTCCATGAAATTGGGCTGAGACTGTTTAGGAACACCTTAGGATGTGTAGAATTATGCCCATGCCTGTACAAGGAGGTTTCTCTCAGCCATTTAACAGTGACAGAGGCACCCAGCAGAGATAAAATACAGTAGCCACATAAAAATTTCCATCATCTGTGCAAACATGCTGCTTGACTGGAGGCTGTCAGCTCTGGGATTTTTTTTTTTTTTAGGTACCCTTGCATTCTTTCAGTCTTCTCCCAATTGGTGACTACTAAAGTCAAAAGGCAGATCTTTCCCAAAGTGACTCTCACTCATCTACATGTCAATAGACTGAACTATGGAAAAACAAAACAAGAACCAAGCCAATTTCCACCCACCCCACTCAATAACAATAAAATCACACAACAGCCTCTTTAAAGTCATGCCTGTTCATTTGGATAATTACTCTAACAGCCCATCTAAGCATGGCCTCAGCCCTGTCCCCAATGGAGAGACCAAAACCTGAAGGAGAAGGAGGAAACAGCTCATCTGCTGAACACAATGTTAGGAAATGTGAGGTGAACATTCCTCACCACAGCAAGATAAATGTTCCCACCCCAGCACAAAGAAAGGGTTCATATTTCATATATTTTCCATTGTTTGAGCTTGCTTGTACATAAGCAACTACGTTTAGCAATTACCAATGGGAGAGACCGAGCAGCTAAAAAGATTATCGTGTTTTTAACAATGCAACAGCAGAACCAACGAGGGAGGCTGCACCCTGTTCAGCTCCACTAATGTTCTCCAGTTCCAGTAGAGAGACACCCTTCCATGGGTACTGTTACCTGTAACACTCACTCATAGGATGTGCATCATCTGCTGCACAAATGAAAATTATCCATCCATGAAAAGTTGCCCTCAGTGGGAGGGCTGCAGCAATGAACTCCAAAGGAAGCCAAACACCACTGTTTAGTGCTCAGTCTAAGCAGGACGCCTATAAAGAGCCCCTGAGCTCATCCTGTCTCACTGGTCTTCAGTGGTAGAAAGGGAATGGATACACATCTTTATGGAACTAAAAAATTCTGGATTAAAATCAGTCAGTACTTTGATACATAAAATATTTCAATGAGATGGCTCTGTGACATAAGGAAATATCCTGTAGGTAGTGATGGAGGAGGTGGTTTAAGGCTGATTTGACTCCATGGAGTTCATCAGGCAGTGAAAAGCACAGAGGAAGGACTTGCACAGCCCTGGCAATCTCACAGCCTGGTGCCCGTTCCACACCCGTGTGCTGCTGCATCTCCACCCTGCCCAGACAGCAGCTGCTGTGGCTGGCACCGGGTCCTGCACGGGGAAAGGGCAGCAGCCTTGTACCCCAGGGAAGGCACAATGCCCAAGGATCTCAAAAGAAACAGCAAGAAAGGCTTTACCGACCTACAAAGGCTTTCAAAGAGAAGTCTGCAGTGTTGCATGAGTGACTGCTCCAGCTCCAATGACACAGCATCCTCACACAGTTATCACTGCCCAGCAAGTGCTGCCTTTATGTGTTTAACAGAAACCTCCTAACACTGCCCGCTCTAGCTTTCATTATATGCTCTGAAAGCACTCTTCTACTGGACCTTTACAACAATAATGCAGAGTGTTTGCGGACAAAGACAAGCTTTACAAGGCTGGAAAGGAATTAAGTGTCCTTAAAACTATTAATGGGGATGGAAGGAACAGGGAACGCTTATCAGTCCGGGCTGCTGGCACGGGAGGTCACAGCAGCAGCCAGACACGGCAGGTGCAGGCGATGAAATCTGTGCGCACATTCTGGAGGGACAGCTTCAAACAGAGCTGCTCTTCTCTGCTGCCGCTGCCTAATTTGATTACACACAAGTGAGAGCCGGGGGGAGGGCGGCAAAGGCAGCAGCAGCAGGACCCTCTGGGCACCCATGCGGAAGGCACGGGGCGCCCGCAGCTGCGAGCTGAGCGCAGGGCTCCGAGCGGGATCGCCCTGAAATTACAGGAGCACCGGGCAGCGGGCACGGCACGAGCCTCTGGGAGACAAAAAGCGACTTGCCTTCCCCTCAGCAAACCACACGCCGCACAGCAATTTGGGCTGGAGAGAGGCTGCTCTGGATTTCAAGGGAAACCGATCTTTTCAAAGGGACGGGTCCCAGGGCAGGAGGGTCTGGAGCGGCTCTGTGAACATCCCTCACACACACCGTGACACCTCGTCCCCAATACTTGTAGGTGTTACATTCTTTCAGCTTTCCACCAACCACGCCTTTTACCACCTGGCTTTTTAAAAAATGCCAAGAGACTCTTTTGTAACAATAATCTCTAACCCAAAATTATCCAGAGTGTGCTCTTGGTGCTCCCTCTAGCCCTGAAATCTTACAGAAGAACCCTCTATAAGTCCCTCTATAAAGGGATCACTCCTTTAACAGACAGAACAATTCAGTCTCTATTGAATTATGGGTTAAAAGGGAAAAAAAAACCCAAAGCAAAAAACCCAGAGTCTAGGATTAGGTCCTCCAGACTAAGCCCAAGAATATTACTAAAGAAGAAAAACTGCTCTTGTTGGGATATTTAGATACAAGATATTTTTAAATCTACCTTAAAATTGTTATGACACTAGCTACCAGAGTCTAATTATACTTTCATAATTATATGTATTAATATCTAAAGTGTGTAATTACAAAGGACTCAATATATTTTAGAAACATCATACATATAAACCTTTTTTTTTTAAATAGAAACTTCCTGCATGACTATAAGATCTGTATTTTAGTTCTCCTGTCTTGATGACTCAATACTAGCAGAGGCAACTGGAGTCCACATGTTTGAATAGCAGCTGCAAATAGGGATCTTCTATACTATGTCAAAGGCATTGATCAGAAAAACCACCAAAACCTTGCTCCTGCAGAATAAAAGAAACACCTGAAACTAGTGGAGAAATCAAATCAAATCAAATAATTAATAATAATAAATTTTCTTCTAAGCAGCTTCCTTCACTAAAGCAAAAACTTTTCTGCATTTGTTTTAATATACGAAGAGAACTGGAGCATTGGAAAAATAGAGGACTTGCCAGCCAAAAGAGTGATTAACGGAATTTACAAACATCTTAATTATCAGATCAGTGATAGAAATCTCCTAACTAGTGGTGTCCACACCGTGGATGAGCCTGCCTGTTGTTTTCTGGCAGTCTCTGGGCAGAGAGCACAGGCAGAACGTCTATGACTGCCTGGACAATCCCAGTCTCCACTGCTGGGCTCATGCCGCACACACAAACCTCTTCTGCAGGTAATAATGGCCCAGGAAATCTCTCCCACTCAGGACTGAAGTGGTTTGTGCTTCAATTGCACAAGTCTGAGTGAATAAAACCAAACATCATCAGCTTACAAAGCCCAGTAATTTCTAAATGGTGATGAATGCATTTCCCATTCACCAAGAAAATGAGAAGGGATGGTATAATAGAGCTTGACTAAATATTTAAACCAAAAATGTTAAATCCTGATTCAGATTTTATTGCATGTGCTTACAGTCAGAGACCTTTCCCCAGCCACTCACATAACTTCTGGTTTTATTCAAACATCAGCTCCACTTCTAATTTATTCTTGTTAAGTGGCTTTCAGCAGTGCAAGTGATTGAAATGCACACTTGAGAGGCAAACGTAAGCTTGCAATAAAGTGGAGTTTGACATTTAAACCATTACATATCTTTGAACATAATATGACTACAGAAGCATTACTAATTTCAGTCACTTCCAGATAGAAGTTTAAAAAACACAATGAAATGCAGACCAAAAGTGATCTACCTCTCTTTTCTCCAGCAACTCTTGCAACTCTCTTGATTCACAGCCCAAAAACTTGAAAATTTTGGTGGCTTTGTAATAACATAAAGCACTTCCAGTGCACCTTAAATAGCTGACAAAAATGTGCCTTAATACCATCACAATACACCTTTATGAACAAACATAATTATAACTTGACTTGAAAAAGTGTTTTAGCTTCTAAGAGTGCCACTTCTCCAATGCCCCCAACTCCAGCAGCTTAAGAGCATGACCCAAAACTTAAGTCATGGAAAGTTCTGCCTTCATGGGTGTTAAAGCACATATAGAACAGTGCATGAGCTTCCAAAACTGGCCCCAGCTTAAAAAGTAACAGAGCAACATTCATTTATGCCCAGCTGGAATGGTAAGAGGTGAAAATTTCAACTACTTAAAAATACACGTTTCATGAAGGAAATAGCAAGTGACCCTAAACTTAAGCAGATCTGCCAAGACCCTGCTATAATGAAGTAATTAAGTGAAATCATTAATTTTATTGCTTTTGCAGCTTCTGTACAGTTCAAGGTACACCCCAGAGCTGAAATGCACACAGCAACATATGCTGGGCAGGTGTTGCTAACTGCTCCTGAGCATCCAGCATCTCTGTATGTGTAAAAAGCAGATTAAATAAACACAGAGGTAAAGAAAATAAAGTTGGTTATTTCCTCACTGAGTAAGAAATGCTGTTGCTGAGAAGGGCAAGGGAGGAGAGCAGGAGATACACTCACTTTGGGGGGCACCAGTGCTCAGAGCCCAGTGGTCCCAACAACTTCATGTTCTGAACACTGACTCAAGGTTTTTCATTAGGGATGGAGTAATTGCTTGTGCAGTCTGTATGTAAGTGCAGATGAACAAAAACACCACAATTCCTCTCATTTAGAGGGGGAAAAATTATCTTCCTTGTCTTAATACCAGTTGGGAATAAAACACACAAACATATTAACTGATAATCAGAAGCTCAAAGCTCAGGAACCTCAGCACTTCGTGCTTACAGTCAAAAATCAATGACTAAAAGCCAACACTTGGCATTTTCTGTACCTTGTTATAGGAAAGTCATCATGGAGAGATTAATGTTTGCCCTTCCAAGCACTATTACTCAGGTACTTTGGTACTTCTGAGTTACAAATTCCTGAAGAATTGCAAAGGAAAAAATCAAGTCTCATATCCTAATACTATTACATTAAATAATTTTTTGTCCTCTGTCTTCTCTTCCCCACGAGAAAAGGAACTAACACATCCAAGACGGAGCTGATCAGGAACTGTCAGTTTTAATCAGAACACTGTTGCTGTCAGTCACCAGTGGCCCTTGGGTATTTTGTTTCCTAAATATATAAAAGATTGTTATCCTGACAGTTAGTCAGCATTTCTGGCTGCAAGACGGAAATAACAAGACTATTAGAAATGTTTTAACATTGCTATAAGTGCAGCAGTATTTGAGTTCTAATAGCTCAGCACACCAACACAGGCAATGACCCCTCCTGATGAGCCACACTGCTGCAACAGAAATTACTTCTCCTTATTGCATACTTTGCACACTTGGTATTTATTAATAGTGTTGCAATTCTGTATTAATTATTATTTAGCACTGAAACTGCACAAAATTAGTGCCTGGCCCAAAGTGTTTAAGCAGCTCTGATTCAGCATCCCATAAGCAACATTTCATCCACCAGCCTGCTCAGGGAATAAAGCCTGGACAGCAGTGGCACTTGGTCAGCTGCTGTCACATCAAATTATTTACATCCTACAGCTTGGGACAGCCAAGCCCCAGTGGGTCTGGCTGGGGCAAAGTTTACAAGCACCAGTCTGTTGGAAAAAAATCACCCAGCACTAAAGGCAATGTGAAAATGAGAACACAGCATCTTATGCAAAATTATTAGAAAAGAAATCCTGTCATAGTCTCCTGTTTTCAAATGAAAAGTCCCACTGAAGAGGAACAGGACAAGAGCACACAGTGATTTGTGAACTTCCCAAAGTGCCCACCTGGTAGGAAAGCTGCGCTAAAGCAGCTGCCTAAGCCAGGATTCAAAGCAAAACTTCCAAGGTCATCACCACCACACAGGCACAAATCATGAAATGAAAACGTGACAGGCAGAGAGAAGTGAAAATTGCAAATCAACAACAGGGCAAGACCCCCCCACTGCCCTCCCTTTCAGATCCATACTGCTTTGTTGGCAAACCCTCCTGAAGGATCACTTCTCTGAAATGAGAGTATGCAGAGAGCACAGATCAGCAAATCCCAGGACAGCCATGAGAGTCAGAGTCAACCTTCAGACAGGTTTAATTCAGGCCCTGCAGACTTCACACAGACATCAGTACTGTTACCACTGTCAGTTCACCCATTTTTGTTGTTTTCCACATTGCCAAGAACACAGAGCTGAATTCTAAGACAATAATAACATGTTACTAATACAAATAGAGAAAATAGGAAACCATGAAACAAATAATTAACAGTGATCTGTTATTTACATAATTATTGGCAGAAGCCTAAACAAGGAGTAAGATGGATTACTGCAGTTTTGGTTCAAGGCAGCCTTAAAATAAAAAATAATAAAAAAAAAAATTAAAGAAAAAAATCATCACATGCCAAGGCTGAAAGGATTTTCATTCCAGCATGGGATTCTCACTCTGCCAGCCAAGCCCCAAGCTGTTACTGCAGCTATTCTCCATATAAACACTGATCTTTCTCCCTGCTCTTCTGTTCAGCTACTACAGTTGCTGGCCACCACCAGAAGCATAAGAAATGTATTTTTAAAATCCCCAAAACAAAGAAACCAACCAAAAAAATCTCTAGGAGATAGTATTGCTTACCAACAACATAACCCTGGTATGTTCATATTGCTCAAGCCTGAACTTAGGACAGGCAAGGCATAAAGCCTGTTTTTTCTTCTGTATTTCTCTCCCTTCTCTAAAGCTAGAATTGCTCTACGATTTCAGCTGTGGCGAGAGATCAGTTCTGGAGAAGGAGGATTGCTACTTATCCCCTCAAAACCAGAAGCACAGAATAGGTGGGGGCAGCTATGCTGCTCTCAGGACATGCTCCACTGCTGGCCAGAAGGTTCAGCCTGACAGAAGAATTCCATTCCTCACTCCGTCATCTTATATAGTGAGAAATAATGTGGTGATTCCAGCCATGCCTTGTGCAGAGGCTTCCATGAAGGACACAGCACCATGAAGAGTGGAAAGAGCCATCAGAGCATTCTGAACAGCTCATTCAAGAGCCTTCCAAAAGAAACCTTCAGCCACTCCTGAGTCGTGACAGGTCCAAAGTCATGACCGCAAGCGGGAAGGATTCTACATCCCTTCAGTCAGCCAGGATCCCTTACATTCTCATCCTCCTGATTTTTTATATACTGTTGTAAAACCAGGAGCACGGATATTAGTGCTCCCTCCCTTTCACTTCCTTTCCCTGCAACCCTACAGAAATAGCTGGGTTACATCAGACAAAAACACACACAAAATAACAATGAGAACAGATGTGTCAAGAAAAGAAAAACCAAAACTGCCTGCTGTGCTCAGCAGTTCTAGGCAGGGACTTGTCCAGTCACAGGGTGAGATGTTTTATACAACCCAAGTCAAAGGTCGCATCCAGTAGTTAAGAACTCAGTAGCAATGACTGGGGGATCATTGTTTGGTTTGGTATGTTTGAGGGTTTCTCTTATGTTGCCCCTACCTGTCTCAGATTTGCCTCTTGATTTTCAGACTAAGAATTTCAGACCAGCTCACCAAAAATGCAATTTACAGGAGAGGTCCATGCCAAGATCTGTACTCCAACTTCTCTGGAAACCATGAGGTGTTGTTCACCTCACTTACACCTCTCTGGGCTCTGAGCCCAAGCCCATTTTGCTCAATTCCCATTAACTTCCGTGGCCCCTTAGGCACCTCACAGGTTCTTTGCAGAACTCATTTTGCACACACATTATTTATTCTGGAACACTCATCACTCTACATCCATAGTGCCAATTTCCGCAAAACTCTCTCAGCCAGAAGGGCATCACCCTCTGTTACCCATTTCCAACAGACATCTTCATCCTTTCTCCTGTGATGCTCATCCTGTTTGGAAGATGCTGTTTGTAAACTCTTGTTGAAAGCTGCCCTTTTCTTCCCTCAAATCTCTCCTCACCCCTTGGCTGTACTTCCTAACAAAAAGCCCCATCTGCTCATTTTCCAGGGCCTCTCCCACTGACCAGTTCTGTCTCTTGTGTCCCTCTGACTCTCCATCCTTGGCCTGCATCTCTCTGATATATTTTGGAGATACGGAGATAAATGTGGATTATAAGTACTTTGGGTGTACCCCCTTATTCCATAGAAGTTGCACAACAATGTTCTGGTCTGTAATACACATCAAACAATGATGATGAAAACAAGTAATTCAGAAGAGTTCTGACTTTTAGGGAAGAAAAAAAAAAGTTTTTTTTTTCTGATAAAAAACCTCTGGGGTTCCTAATTTTTATCTGTCAAAAAAAATCATGGTTTCCCATTGAATCTCCTGAAAAGGTACCAGGAGCTTTTCCTGATAGTTATAAGGAACCTCATGACCTTTACAGACCTTATTTGATGTAGGGGATATATTATAACACCTTTCAACCACAAGTTCCTCAGCAATTGAAATATCAAGCAAAAGCTATGGGATTTTGTATTACAGGAAAAGTCATCAGTTTTTAACAATATCTGTTCAAATTTATAACCCACCATGCTACATCATCAGCAGCTTATTTGCTTCTCATGAACAGTGTACCAGAAAAAATGAAGAGCAAATGTTCTCCCTTATTCCCATTTATTATACAAGTTGAGTGATAGAATTTAACCCTATTGCAGCTTGGTATGGTATTTCAAAAGTCTGAAGGAATGATTACAGATTTCCCACACTTTTGCCCAGAGAAAGTTTATCACAAAGCTTCTGGTATTGACAGTCACAGAGATCAAGGGACTAATGAGATCATTACATTATTCTTAAGAACACACTCAATGTTTATGAGTATATTAACTCCATGTAATAAAGGCCACATTCTCTGGCTGTGATGACTTGGATGCTTTGGGGATAAAATTAATCAACATGCATGAAAGAGGATCTCAGAGTCAAACAGGAAAATCTGCACATAATAACAAAGATAGTTAGTATCTGGCAAACCTACAGCACAAGGAAGAAAAAAATACTATGATTAAACATAATAAGACTTCACTTGAAATGTAAAATACTCTGGAACAAATCCTGCCAACTCGCATAATAAGCAGCAAACAGGAAGCAGCAGCCTTTGCAATAAAGCACAACACAGAGGGAAAATAGAACACCAGGGAACAAGATGCTATGGCAGAGTCCCTGTCACTGTGCTGCAAAGCACTTTCTGTCTCCTGCTTTTGAAGCGCACCAGGTTCAAGTCTAATTTCTGCTCCCAAAGCAGCACCTGTTGAATTTTGAGTCAGTAGCAGGTCCCTTCTGCCCAGGTAAAACACTGTCATCCTTTCACAGATTCTCACATGTGTGAGCTGCTGGCACTACTGGCTCGAGTGCATTCTGTCAGTATTATTTTCTAATATTTTCCAGCATTACATTCCTTCCAGAGCTCTGTCCTGGGTGCTTGCACTGCCTCTTAACGCTTCCCTCTCTGAAGCTATAAGCACAATCTTGTTAAAAGGGGAGAAGGGGCTCTTTTTATCCCATTCCATGTGAATTCTGTGACTACATTCACTAAAAAACACTCAATGGGACACTATGTTACTATCAGAAATGTGAGGTCACAAGAAAAAAGATGCAGTTTTGGCTCACAACCTCTTGAATGTCTTTGCACTTTAGTTAGTGCTGAACCTTTCCTAACCCTTCAGCTGGAGTCTGTACTACATAGCTGTAAACTTGACTTTCAACTTTCAGTGATCATTTGCATGTATGTATCTTCAAAGAATGGCATTTGATTTGCAACTATGTGTCGTAATGAGAGGCTAATTAACACAAATACAGTTATTAGCAAGTTGCAGACATTTAAAGGACAAAACCAGCAGACCAAAGTCTGTGACATACTGTGTGACAGGGATGGAGAACCTCAAGGATGAACTGATACCAGCCAAGGCTCTGCCACTACACAGGCAAATCACTGATATCCTGCAACTTGATTTCCCCTTCTGTAGTAGGATAGTGAGACTCATTTACTTTGCTGGGTAGTTCTCCAGCTTAATTAAATCGTTACCTTTAAATTAAAGCACTACAGAAATGCCAGGAAGTAGCATCTGAATTAAAGGTGGAGGTGACACCCTAATGAAGCAAGACTGTTTTCATCGTCAACAGCAGGCGCAGTAAAAGGTCACCCATGGTATAATTGTGAAACCACATTCCAAACTTCTGAAGGCAAGATGACTTTTCCCAAAACTTCATTAAGGAAGAAGATATGTCTCAGCATCGTGGCATGGCTGCAATCCTGCAGTTTCACAGGAAATCTCCAATGGTTTCATTACTTTTGTTTTCCCCTTGTCCTTACTTGTTTGCTATCCCAATAGCAGTGAAATACCACAGCTTTTGAAAGAATGCTTTTTCCACGGGCAACTGTTTTCAGTATGATCAAAGACCTATTAAGAAAATTGCAGAGGATCATTTCCCTTCAAGTTGGTAATGCTCAGCACTGATTGAGTTTTCAATCTTTTCTTTACAAAAGCCACAGTAGATGCACTTGTATTTTTTTGTCTAGGACAGCTTCTCCTAAATACCAGTATATTCCAAAACACTCCACATGTACTGGAAATTTCCAACTCTTTGTAAACATAAGGACCTTATTGAAATACCCACTAGCGCTGTGCAGGCTTTATTTTTTAAGTACTGGAAGAAACTTATTCTTACACTTTAAGAAACAGGCCAGTCCTCAGTGGAGGCCCATTTTCATCACGTATTCCCAAAAAAAGCTGCAAACTTGGTGTCAGGTGTGAAGCTGTGCGTGCCCTGTATCTTGGAAACTGCACTCAAGCTCTGTCCCAGATACCAAAAAGCCATATCCCATCGTAAACTCATTTAGTCCATTCTGGGAAGTCATTAAACCAAAACCAGGGCAACAGGCAGCTACTTTCTTGTGTACTGCACTTGAAAAAAAAAAGATTATCCAAAACTAACTCATTATACACAATGTTTATGTGTCCAGAGCATAAACACCGAGAAGTAAAACATTTGCTGTTTGCTTTGTAGCAATGCAAAAGCTTTTACTTTTAAGGGTAAGATGTGCTATAGGACAGGCCAGCCTAGTTCTTTCTATTGCATAAGATGCTCTTGCATTGACTGGATACATACCATCCAGCTTCTGCGAGGATTTGTTAGAAAATAGTGGAAGACACTCAGGAAATTACATCTGGAAATAACTCTGTATATGATTTTTCCCCCCAGTAAATAAATACATACTTGCATATACTTGTTAAATATATATATACACTAAATATATGCTTGCATTTGCTTATACTTTTTGGAAAACCAAAATGATTGCAACCACGTTCTCAAGTAAGACAGAAGATGTACTTGGAGTATGGTGCCCATACAGCTGGACACTCTGTTTGCTTATGTCTGTCTGTCATCTGCCTGCTAATTGCTTTTGAGGCCACTGACCTGCCTCTGACTAAATCTGACAGCAGGAAGAAGTCCCAAAGCTTCCAACACTTTCATTTAAAAAAATGGTTGGGTAGATGTAAGACTCTTATAAGACAAGAAGAGAAAGGCTAATGACAAGGTCAACTATTATTTGACATCAGAGAATCCACAGCAGGGATCACCCTAGAGACAAATCCTCAGGAATCAGTTTCCATTGGTACTGCTGCTCCTCTAACACTTGTTTCAAATAGAGCTGGAACCAGAAATTAATTCCAGTTCTCACAACAGTCCACTGGCCTTAGGTAAATCATAATTTCTGATGCTACTTCCCCTGCCATAATGTGGCTGGTGTTAAAATCCCTTATTATGTTGCTGCAACAATTCATATTTGAAATGTACTTTGAAGGTCTGGAGAATTGTATTTACTAATTATTACCTGTCTTGAGACATGAGCTGAATATTCAAAGTGCTAGCTTGATTCATCTGCAAGTGCACATCACATAAGCATGTGGTATGTACTAAGACTCAAAATACAAAAGTAAAGATTACTTTTAGAGAAGAGTTTATAATCAAGTCAGTTTTGAGCTCAAAACATATAATTTTTATTACCACAACTCTTCCATTACACTGGATTTAAATTATTTCATGTTTTAGATTAGCACTTTATATAACACCAGTTTGAAAAGTAAATACCAATTGACAGAAGACAAAAAGCCCATGCAAAGTTTGATTCTGTCCCCAAAGGCAAGTCTGATGTCTGAGATCTCAAACCTTTGATATCAAGCTGAATGTTAATAGATAAGTTTCACAGGGCAATTATTGAGCACAGTAATACCAGAGCTTGTCCCAGAAATACCAGCAATCACAGCACTGGGTTTGGCAATGCCACATTACACTAGGCAGGCATTTTTATTCTCTGCTTGGTCAGGCACCTTCCAGTCTTTCCAGAAAAGAAGATGCTTTCAGTTCTTGCAGGCAGAAAATTCAGATTGCAAAGGTCTCAGTGGAAGTGCTGGAGCAAATAGGTGAACTAGATGTGTTTTGTGGTTCGTTTTTTGTTTTTTTTAAGAATGCATGAGGGGGGGAATAGCTTCCTAAAAAGGAAATTTCCCATGCCTTAAAGGTGCTTTGTAGTAAAACTCTATTTAGAGAGGTCCCTATTTGAGGGCAAGGGAGCACACTACAATTTCCTTTGATAATAACAGATTAACCTTGTATGTTCAAGCTTTCTTCTGTAACAGACTGACTACCAGCTGAGTACTCAGTATCTCCCAATACTGGCCTTTACATATTCTGAAGGAACAAGCCACATCTAAAAAGAAAAACAAAAAAGCCACAACGGTGCCAGCTTAATTTTCCTTCTAATCCTTCCTATCTCTCTATTCCAGACAAAATAAATACAACCTGGCCAACTTATTCTGACAACAGTGACTTAGATTTATGTCCCTTGCTCTCTATCATTGCCCTACAAACATATATTATTTTAATGTAGTATAAACAAATATCAGATTTGCTTAACACCACATTGAGCCCTAGTGATTAAAACATATATATATGCATAGAGAAAAAATTATACATGCACAAACCCCTTTGTAAGCTCTGAAGATAAAATTATCAGTATTGCCAAACAGAGAATATGTATTATATTCTAATGACATGAGACAGTTGATTACCAACAAGCCTACTTCATTTCTAATTAGAAAAAGTTCAGTGATGATCTGCTTCCCTGCTGTTATTGCCTGACAAGAATAAACAAGGAGTCCTCTCTAGGGATGGCACAGTAAACATCCAAACAGACATTTGCTTTGGAGCTGAGCTTCACAGTAGTAGTGAGTACTGAGGAACATAGTGGTTCACACAGCACGGCTGGTCACACATCCACCAGCGCACGGTTTTAAGTGTTTACCTCAAGAAAACCGAGCTTTGCAAAGTGCACTGCAGCTGCCTGGCTGCTCCTCCTGCGCCCGCTCCTGCCAGCTCTGCTGTCACCTGCTCGGGAGTTCTGCAGGGAAAGGACCCTCCCTGGCACAGGGCTGAAGGGCAGCCGGGTACTCCAGGCTGGACGCGCTCCGCAGAAACAAAGCAGAGGGGATTTGCCTCGCTGCGATTTTCACCCAAGGACAGACACATGGCTCTCGCAGGGCTGTTTTCCCCGCGTTGGGCAGCGGGCTGTGTCTCCCCGGCCGCAGCTGCACCTGTCGCCCACAGCGCTCACCCCGTGCCGGGAACGATA
>VWZU01018553.1:190079-241554 GCA_013397095.1 Sterrhoptilus dennistouni | reverse complement strand
AGGTGTTCCCTCAGCCATGCTCTGCACCGGCCCTAATAGGTGTTCCCTTAGCCATGCTCTGCACCGGCCCTAATAGGCGTTCCCTCAGCCGCGCCCTTCACCGGCCCTTCAGCCGCCCATAGACCGGCCCGCAGGGGTGTCCCCTCAGCCCGCCTCAGGGCGGCTCCTCATCCCTCCTCAGACCGGCCCCGAGAGGTCCGTCAGCCGCCTCAGGTCGGCACCTCTTCTGTTTTCAGTGTGGCCCTGAGGGTGTCCCCTCAGCACCCCCCAGGTGCCCTGAGGGAATCCCTCAGCCCAGCCAGGAGCGGGTCCTCCCTCAGCCCGCCTCAGCCCGGCCACGACAGGCGCTTCCTCAGAAACGTCAGCTCGGCCACGAGAGGGTCGCCCCTCAGCCCGACCCAACCCAGCCCAGCCCGGGCGTGAGGAGTGTTTCCCTCTGCCCGCCTCAGCTCGGCCCTGAGGGGATCGCCCCTCAGCTCAGCCCGGCCCAGCCCTGGCGTGAGGAGGTTTTCCCTCTGCCCGCCTCAGCTTAGCCCTCACTCAGATGATCCCTTCAGCCCGGCTGTGAGGGGATTCCCCCTCAGCACACCTCAGTCCCGCCATGAGAAGGTTCCCCCTTAGCTCAGCTCAGTTCACCTCAGCCCGGGAGAGGCCGGGTCTCACCTCCCCAGCGTCACCAGCACAGTGGGTCGTGTAATGAATTTCCTTTATCTGCCTTTATTATTCTTCAGCACTGCACAACGAGCTTCAAACACACGGGTGGGCGGAAGTGTGGAAGTAGCTGGAAAAAAAACCCAAACCCACCAAACAAAACCAATGACTTCAGCATTACCAACTTGTACCCAAAAATGGCCGTGCAGGCCCACCCTCAGATGTGGGTTTTAAGAATAAATCTGTACAAAAGTTCTCCTTGCCCATCCTGAGTGCTCAGTCTCCAGTAACATGGGCTGGCTGGGAAGGGACACTGTGGTGCAGAGTGAGGGCTCACTGGGCTGTGCCACCGATCTCACAGCTTCCTGCTTGGCCCCAGATCATTTTCCTACGGCACAGGAGCAGCTTCAGGAATTACACACCTCTTCAAAGGAAGTAAAATTGGTCTGGAGTTCCCCCCACTGCCAACAGTTCCATCCCGCTCCCTATAAAGTTCCACCTTTGAGCTAAGAACGGTCAAGAAACATTTCATTTCAAAAGGAGAATCTTCAAAGAGAAGTGTTCGCAACCAAAGTGGCTCCAGCCTGTCATACCTGTCATAAAACTACAAAAGCTAACTAAAACCAGAGAAATAAAAAAGCTGCTGGGGAGCCAATGTGTGTCCAAGAACAGCATGTTACAATTTCAGATTTCTCTCAGTTTGTTGATCTTACCTACGAAAGTGTGTTGTGATTAAAGCCTTTGTCTCTCAGGTATTTAAACAAATCCTCACCGCCTTTCTCTGAGGAACACAGAGCTGCTTGCAGCACAGTGCGTGTGTGTGCGCTCAGCATACCTGGCTGTGTCACACCCTGCCCACCAATGACACCAGGTTCAGACTATGCCAGAAATCTGGTGAGATACCACCAACGTAACCCTCAGAATGCTACCAGAGAAAAGGGCACTTTTTGGTGAGTCAGCTGCAATTCAGGGCTGTTTGTGCAACACCGCTGATGATACGTGGCACTCCCAAAACTGAGAGGTGACATTTTAACACTGGCTCTGCACAGATGTTCCAGGGTTCATTTCAGTAACAGAAACAACGTATCTGGTTTAATGATAATGTTCAGGTTGACTTATTGAAGTCTAGGGGATCATTTTTTTGCTCCATAGCAGCATCTGCAGTTCAGATGTGACTACGTGGGAACAGTTATATTGACAAAAGTGCTTATGCATGTCCCCAGTAATTTCAGAATTCTAGTGGTGTACTTAATTTGGTTAAGTGACAGTGCTCACATTATATAGCCCAAAAACACAAAAAGCAAACCAACCAAACAAACAAAAACAAAACCAACCAAAACCAACAGAAAATGGTAGAACTGAAAAGAAGAAAAAGAAAGAAAAAAGGAAAGGAAGAAAATAAGAAAAAAGAAAAGATAACTGAAATGGCTTCACAAGGACCACTTGACCACCCAGAAAAACTCATGGGGTTTTTAACGTATCAGACATATCAGGCACTAAACACAGCTGAAGTGCAGGTTCAAGGAGTTCCACAGAGAGCAGCCAAAGTGTCCAGGAGCCATCAGATACAAATGGGCTGCTCCACAGTCTATTCTACTCTCTGCTATTAGACTCTCATTGTCTGTTTTCTCTCTGCTTGGTCTACCCCAGGCTCTGCACACAGAAAATAATGTTCAGAAGATGTCGATGAGATTAAAAGGTATGCTAAAATTAAAGACTTTAGTCTTTTGAGTCAGATGCTTTTCCTGAAAGGAAAACCAAGAAAGCATGGTTTTGTTAAGGAACAGGTGTTTAATTTCATTTTTTCTTTTCATTTAACCAGTATCAAGCACACAAACACAGTTAATACGGGAGCTATGGTGGCTTAATGCACATTAGAAAAACTGCCTAAAAACTCTAGGGAGTGACTTCTCCAAATCTCCTCAATCCAGCATATCCCCAAGAAAAGAAAAAATCATCCCAAACACCAACTTACTATTAAAGGTCAACATATATTTTCCAAAATTCAGGCAGGCTTCTGTTGGCCATTGAAAATGGAGCATTGCAGGACTGAGCTGAAGGAGGATGTAAGAACATCCTTTTGTTTCTGATGCAGAGAGAAGTTTCAGCTCAGAGAGAACCACAGATACAGCACACAGACACTGGTTGGGCAGTGAGTTATGTGGACACACAAGGTCTTGCAGCCAGCCCTAACACCTTCAGCTTTACATGGAAAACTCACAGGCAAACACAGAAATGCCAGTGCATCCATGTCACGAGATTTATGTAAAGGGAAAGCAGAGAGAACTGGGAAAAGTTTAATAGAATGGTCTTTACTAGCAGGATAAATCATAAAACTGAGCTGCTTTTAAGAGGAACAGGAGAGATTCTAGCTCAGAGACATTGCAAGGCTTGGCTCTTACAGGGTGTTGAGAGGCAGGTTGATTACACTGTGCAAGTTCTAACATGGGGAGAAAAATGCCGGTTTTAAGAGCTGTAATCAAGGGGGGAATGGCATAGCAAGAACCAGAACAATGCCAAGAGCTGGAGTTAGAAAAATTCTAATGAATCATCTGGTTCACATTTATTACAGAGTGATTATCCTCTGGAACAAAATACTAAATAAGGAGTGTATTCTCTATCCCTTTATGTTCTCCAATCCAGGTTTGATTGCCTTTCTAGAAACTGCATTATTGAATTCAAATGAGCTCTTGCACTCCCTGCAGAGAGAATGGGCTGTAACTTGATGATACAGGAGGTCAGGCTAGTGGGTTAAAGTCCTAGCCGTGAAGATACCAGTTCTTACTCTGCTTTCCAGGCATGCATTTTGTGCACCTACCTCAGTCATTAGATTGATCTGAGAACAGCCCCTAGGAAAGCACATGACAACAACCTAGAATTGAAATGGTGACTGCAAAACAGGAGTGTCCACATAGCCCAGGTGGTGAAGATGAACAGCATCCTCCTGGGATACTGTGTTTTGTCTAAAAGCTAGGAATCTCCTTCAGACTGGAGTCAGTACCAAGAGCTATGTGTATACATTGAAAAGCAAGTCTGACCTCAGCTAGCTCATCTTCCTGCTTCTTCCATGTTATGCACATCATCTCTGCTCAACAATGAGCCAATTCCTGCAAAAACAGGCTTACAGGCATTAGTAGGACTGAAAGAATGAGCAGCCTTCCTGGTCTCTGAAAGCCCCTCAGCCCACAGCCCATCACTGTCTGATCCCAGTGGCCACAAACACAACACTGGGTGAGACCAAAACACACCAGGCACTAGTCCTGTGCTGAGGGAACTTGCAGGCATCTGGCCATATATTAGTGAGGAAAGAACAGCCTCACTTGTTAGTAGCACTTCTCTCTCTCAGGGCAGTCAACAGAGTGTATCCCTTCAGGGATTATTTTCTTCCTTTCAGTATTTTGTTAGTTTCTTAAAAGCTTGAAAATGTTTATTTTAGTTTATCCTAGTCTGCACTTATTGATTTTTCCTCCTCTACGGTGTTCTAGAGAGGGTCAGTGTGAGCAGAAGTGCTTCTGTTTGACAACAGAACTTATCTTTGAGGAAACAAACCCACATTTTCCAGTGCACCAATATTAACTTCAGTGGCACAGTCCAGTACCTGATCCTGGGGCTGCTCCTGGCCTGCAGGAAGCTTATGACCAGACTCCCACCTTCTCTGCCAAGGGAATGTGGCTGTTTGCAGAGAAGAATGGGGAGTTGGACCACCTGTGGAAGGCAAAACCCAGATGTGATCTCTGTTGATAACCAGGCTGGACCTTACAGAGCCTGAGGAACTGGACCATCAAGAGAACATCACATTGCCCTTTTGGAAATAATGGAAATTAACCTAGCTTGTTTCAAATCCAGTTTTCCTCTTCAGTTAATAAAAACCTTGGGGGAAAAAAACCCCACTTTTTTTGTCTTCAGAAAGTCACAACAATCTCTAAACCAGAACTGTCAAAGGGCTGGAATCTCTCTATAGTATTGCTTTGCCAAAATATACACCAGTGTAGCCACTACCATTATCACAAGCAGTAACTGCATACAATTGTCTAATATGTTCAACTGTAAATAATTATGACTCAATGCTATTATTGTCCTTTTCCTGTGTTTTGCTTTACCTGATTCAAAATCAGGGCTCAAACACAGACATACAGAGACACACAGCTTCTCATGTAAGAAAAACAGAGCTACACAGAATACCACACTACAGGATCACAAACCCCAGATTTTGGGTTATCCAGACATAAGCCTTAAACTGACCAAATTCCATGAAAAGTCATATCATCAGGTGGTCATCAAGGATGTGAGGGCAAAACACAGGACAGTGAGACAGCACTGTGCATTCTTGGGCTTCAAACAGACTGCAGCTCTGCAGAACAAGAATCGCAACCCCGCAATTACACACCTACATTCCCATTATGCCCATGATTATCTCATGGCTTCTTTTTTCTTCACAAATTTCTCAGCTGAATTAACCTGTGTTACTGACACCTGATATGACACGGCATTTACAAGCTCATCCAGCTCAGAGGTTTCTTGTGATAGATGCTGTACCAGGGAGACATGACAAGGAGCAAACAGCTCTCCCACAGTAGTGAAGGGGGATATGCATTAACACATATCTCCATGTTTTCCAGCACTCACTCTCTCAGACAGGCTCTTTACTCTAAACTACCTCTGGAGACCACTCCCTGGATCTTGCTGTTTAATGCATTCAATGCTCATTGATGTGAATAAACTTCTGGTCATCATCCATTTCCCTCCACATTCACATGTAACACGTCTCACTGAGAAGAGCTCTGGACACTGACCATGGCACCTCCAGAACAATTTCATTAAGCAAAGAAGATACAAACAGTGCCCCAAGATGCACAGAAGTTTTAAAATCTCTCAGAATACAAATTAGACTTAATATTGAAAGTGTAGCAGGGTTTTAATTGCTTGAATTCAAGAGAAAAAAGATGGGGGCAAAGAGAGAGAATCAAAAGAAAAATCCATGAACAAAAGCTGGCATCCCCAGACCCAGTTCTTTTCTGATCCTCACACTGTTGTGCTTGAAAAGATAAATTGGATGCAGAAGAAGCTGTGTTTCCATGAAAACATTTAGCTTTTGCAACAATACAAACAGCTGCTCTCACCCTCCACTACAATCCTACATAAATGCTGGAATATTTGTTTGTGAATTTTTCAGTTACAATATTTGTATAGTGTTCCAGGCTGCCTTGCTTAGAATCGCTCATGCCAGACAAAACCAAATTAAAGGGAAAAGATCCAAAAAGGCCCCACACCAAAAAAACCCCAAGCACTCCAAACAACCCTGTTCTCTCCACTCCCAGAGGCTGTTGGTACAGAAGGAGAACACTGCCAGTGTCCTTTGTGATTTCTTAGCAAATGGCCTTTGACGTTCAGGCTTGTCAGATGCCATGACCCATCTCTAGAAGTCCTGGTCTTCATTATACTCAGAGGAATCTTAATGCTCCAAATAAATGGAGTTTGTGGTGTCACCTCAAGTCCCAGCAGGGACTACAATTACTAGTGTGCCACATTTTTGGCAAGTTTCGTTCCGTTTGAATGAAGGATGTAGGCTCTGAACTTCTGCCTCCGCCCACTGGAGGAGTCGGATTCTGCAGATGATAAGATGCATCTTTGCCTTTAGTCCCACTTCTCAGAACAGCCAAATACTTGAGGTCTGATTAACTAGCATTTAAGAACCCAGTGTGGAATGGATAGCTACAGAAATAGCATTCTTGCACTACCCCAGCATTTTGGGAAGAGACTGCCAGGTACATGTGGGAGCAGAGGAATCCTAAAACAATAAGGACAGACCCAGCAGTTACCAATTCATAAACAGCTTCCTGGCATCTTACAGAAGGGCTCCAGCCATGAGAGGAGGATTCTTGCAGAAACATTGACAGAAATGGTTGCACTGCTTTGCTTTGCTCACATGTGGTAAAAGATGCAGTCACACCGAGTGGAACAGGCAGGAACTGCACAGCTCTAACTGTGCGGTTTACTCAATCCATCTGGCTTAACTCATTTCAAGACCAAATTTCCTCAAGCACCTTTGAAAATTCTGGATTAATACTAGCAGCTCTAATTGGGACTGAGCATTCATTTCCCCAGACATTGTTGTGAAAATTGCAATCCCAGTCTCATAACATCATGTGCATTATGTTAGTACATCATCAGGGTCACTTGAATTTATTGGGCTCTAAGCAGACTGAAGCATTTTCAGTTAAACAAAATGCATCTATAACCTCATCACCTAAAGGGTCAATCTGGGCTTTCTGAAGAGGGGATCATTTTATTTCACACACAGTAATTTTCATGCCTTTTCAGCATTTACAGTGAAGCTATTTGGTTTACAATAGGGTATTGGGAATGCAGCCTTCTAGACTACCAGCAATTACATCCTGGGACTGAATGGTTGCCTACAACTCTGTGGGACAGGATTTGACAACCAGGTAGACAGGATGGAAGGAAACAGAAGTTGTTCCTCGTGGTTCAACACTTAGTTCAACAGTTTGCAGCTTGAAGGCCACACTGGTGACTGATTCACTTGGTCAAACAGAACAGAACATGCAGGGGTTACTTCACTATTGGGTTGCCCTGCCCATCTTGTAAAGAGACCAAGATCATTTGTCAAAGAGCTCTTTGTATATCACAGCAAATTCTGTACCATAAGCATAAAAATTAAAAAAAAAAAAATTAAAAGAAAGGCAGTCCTTCTTCAAAACCAAAGTGCTACTCCAATTTAGAAAGCTGAGCTAGGTTTCTACCCAAGGTAACAGTGCTTGCAGGTACTAGTGAGATGCTTTGAAGGGATCAGAGTTTGAATATAGTCAGGATCAGGGAATTTAAGAGCAATTTAAGAAAGAACATCTGAATTATTCTCAGATCGTTCATGCCTTATAAGGAAAGAGAAAGAATGAGGTTCTCAATCCACTGCCTCAGTAAAGTAGCGTAGGGTAAGGGGTAGGTACATTTGAAACTTACCTGTTATAGATTGGAGAGATAAGGGAAAGAAAAAAAATGCAGTACTAGGTAAAGGGATGTGTGCTGCCAGTTACAAAGTTCCCACAACTCTGGACATTATTTGCAGTTTCTATTTCGTAGTGCAAATAATCCTGTATCCTAATAAGAGAAGCTTTAAGTTAGGCTTTATTTTTGACACCAGAGGGAACTGACCACATAACTGAATGTGGGTTGTGGTTCGTGTAGGTGTGCTTTTACTTGGGTCATCGTTCTTGGATGCAAACAGAATATAACCACTGAGTGCTTGGTGTTTTAACAGGGACTGTTTCACATAGCTGAAACAATCATGAGTCCAATTTGTCAAGAGAAGGGTTAGAGAACTGTAACAGCCTAGAAAGCCACCTACTGAGAAAGAGGCTACAAAAAACATACTATTACCATAGAAAGGACAAATTCTGATAACTTGGAATATAAAAATAAAACAAGTTGATAACAAGCAGAAGGACACAGAACATTCTGTATTTTTGTTTTGCAGTCTGTTTTAACATAAGAGTAGTGCTGACAGCATGGTGTCTCCTCATTGGCTAATGGGATAGAGCTGTCAGGAGGAGCCCAGGCTGCAGGCTGAAGAGGCCTAGACAGGACTTCACAGGTTGTAAAAAAGGCTGGATGAGGGTGCTCTGATCTGCTGACACAAGACTTGCTGATAACTGTTCCCAGAGAGAACTTCCAGGAGTCTGGAAGGATGCTCATGTTGTGCCAATATTTTAAACAGAAATGCTGGCCTGCCAGCCAGGCATCAGTCCTGAGTAAAACAGCATAAGGGCTTGATAAACAGAAAAACAGGGGGATCACATAATTAGTACCAACAAACAAGTGTTTATCAGAAAGTAGAACTTACCAAATGAATTTGAGTTTTATTTTAAAGGGATCAAAAGTTTCCTTGCCTGCTGAAAGTATCAGTGTCACTAGACTGGACTCTTGCACACTTCACTTGATATTATGTGACAATGCTGATCAGGGAAGCTGAGATCAGCAGCTGAGACTTACCATGACACATTAAATGAATTAAACCTGTCTAGACAACAAGTCACACAACAGAAGTGGGGATATTTTACTAAGTGTAATTCTGAAGGAGTTCCTCAGAAATATCAGCTGTTTTCTCTAATACCTTGTTAGCAACAAGGACACAATCAACAATCATAGCTTTTAGTAAATGAGCACAGCAGAGCTCACTGCTGGAGTGGTGTGGGTTGCTTGGCAAGCTGGAATGTATTAGTGTCTAAGAAGATAGATCTGAGTCTTACAGCCAAAGGATCCTGCTTTGGAAAGCAGTCCCTTTGGAAAGGGGACTAGGCTGACAGCAAGAAGCCCAGATTCAGGACTTCCCAGCCCAGAGCTGTAGGGAAATGTGCTCTCAGCACTGGAACAGGCAGCGAGTGCTGTCACTGTTCAATTGCTGTGTCACATCTACCCCAGACACGGCAAGTGCAGCTCTGTTGACTGCCACTCAGGAAGGCACTTGATAAACAGAAGAGCACTCAGGAAACAGCTGCAAGAAAGATGAAGGGGCTGGGAATGATGTTTGATAACAACAGATTCAAGAAGCAGACATGGGTTTGGATTTTTAGGCCAATGGCTGCTTTGCACAGGGTTTGTGCGTGTACGTAAGAAGACTAATTTAATTGTTACAGTTGTCTGTGTGACAAAACTGTAAAAAAAACCCTGACCAGCTGGATACAAACAGCAAACAAGGCACACGTTTATTAGTAATGAGGATAATTAGGTGGAGCAATTCAGCAGCAATTGTAGCAATTCTACTTCACCAAAAATTATTCAAGTCAAAATTGGATGTTTTTCTGAAGACCTGTGTCGTTCAAACAGGAAGAAAATTTACGGAAGTCTACAGCTAAAGCATAGAGGTTATCAGATTAAATAGGCAGAAATAGTCTCATCTGCTCTGATAATCTGTATTTAAATAGAGTCAAATTCAAATATATACATGCATATGCATATATATGTATATGCACATAGACACACACATATAAAATAAGAATAAATTAGGGCAGGTGTTTCTGTTTGTTCAAACGCTTTTTTCTTTCTTAGGAAGTACAAAGATAGAAAAAATGGCTTTAACTGCAGTGGCAAGTGGTGCTACTGAAGAGCATAAATGCCAACTCTTCTTATCACTTGTCTGTTTCTATGCTCATTGCTGCAGAGCCTAATGAACCACAATTGATATGTGGCAAGAGGGCAAGGTTTGTAAGCTTTACTAAATTACAGAGAATTACAAAGTCAGAACAAAGCTAGAGGGCATTGCTTAAGTGCTTAATTCTCAAGAATAGAACAAACCTCTCAGGATTGCTGTTTCCAACTAGCTCTTTTTTGCAGCTAATTCTTCTAAGATGTATATCAGCGTAGCTAGTGCTTGTTTGAGCTGCTGGAGCAGCTCAAACCTCCTCCTGGAATGTAACCTGCAGCAAGACCAGTCACACAACCATGCAAGGCAGGTGAAAGGAATAAGGTAAACACTCTCTGCACGTGTAGCACTGAGAACTGTCACTCTCCTGCTGTTCATCTGCCTGAACACCTGCAGGAACCCTCCTTCCCTTCAAAGCACCAGATCCCAGACACAGCCTTTGACAGATCAGTTCTTGCCACATTGTAGTTTATTTACCACTGGGCATTGACTGGCAGAAAACTTCACTGTAAAGAGGGCTGGGCTGTATGTTGGGAAATACTCACTGCAGCAGGAAGAATATGGTAAACTTTCCAACCTGCATCATTTCCTAAAATTATTCAGGCAGCAAGATTCACACAGATGTATCCTATGGCTTATTTTACAAATCCCACACATTCATCAGTATAGTTCTAAAGAACATTAAAAATGAAACCTTTGCAAGCAAGGTCCATGTCTTGCAATGGAGGATCTGGTTCAATGCAACTGTAGCTCATGTTTTCCTACCATTTATAAACTGCACAAACTGACATCAGCAGTTCCTTTAATTGAATTAGGGTCAGGTTGTAGAATCAGGAAACATGTCCTCTGCTCCAGAGGGATGATGGTGTAGGCACATATTCTGTAAGAATGTGTATGTTTAACATTGGTTCTCAGGCAGGTCTGAAAGCATTGTAGCAAAATGTGTATTGGCCTGAAACTTGCCCTGCTGTCCCAAAAAACAGAGGTGAGTGGCCTTTGGCAAACAGTGGTGGAGATAACCAGACTCCACCTGAATAGCACTTCTAAAAAAATAATTCAGTTTCTTGCCACCTAGAAAAAATTATTATCTCCTGATGGCACCTTGTGCTTTTAATGTCAACTTGTTCAGCTGTATCTGCATTACCCTTTCCATAAAACATGGGGCTGGAAAGGCCTCCCAGACCTTCATTTTCTAGAATAAGTTTCTTCTCTCCACAGCACTAGTTTGGAGACTCTCTTAAAGGCTCTCTGTTCTGAATGTTCTATGTATTTATCTTGTTTCAGGATGAAGTTTATCCTGGCCTGGTCATATCCTTTTGCTCTTTGACTAATGCTATCCTTTGGTTTAAATATGTTTCTCTTCCTGTTGTTCATTCCTGTAGTGTATTTATAGATGGTAGACTCTTTCCTTCTCTCATCAAGGGGGTTTCTAGAGTCACTGGGAAATTGATAACCTTTTTCTGCACTTGCTTCAGAGCTATGTCCCTGCAAATCTAGTTAAAACTTCATTCCTGCTTCATACAATGCATTACCAACCCCTCATCCTTCCCTGATGACCAGGACTGCAGTTGCACTTTTCCCACCTGGAGGTCAGATCCAGACTTTGACTGGTCCTCCCATCCCCCTCCCCCATCTGATTACACTTACAGGCCATGTACAGCAGAAATATCTCTTGATCTGTGGACTCACAATCATATGTTTTGTCTTGCAGAATTGTATCCATTTCAATTCCATTATATTTTAAAATTATCCATGAAAGTAAACCAACACAAATATTAAATAATATCTCATTTATTGTTAGGAACTCTCTACCCTCATCTCATTTCCATGCTGCCTGGTTTGTCTCCTCCACCTGCTTGGTTCTATTCTCAGAGGACAAGTCTGTTCAAACCTTTTTTGCTGCTATATTCCAGTTCTTTCAGAATACTGAAGTGAAAGATCTATACTTGGGTAAGATCCTGGTAATAATTGTACAACAGCTGATAAAGGAATTCCAAACCTTTATCCATATTCAATTATGTTGGTTTCCCTAATCAGTTCTCCCTTTGAAATAGAAAATCTGAATCGCAAACCTACTTTTGTTTATCCTCACAGTCAATTTAAATAGAATCAATCTATGATCACCCCAGCCAACATGCTTTTCAGCAACCTCTTTATCATATCATTAACACTTAGAAGAATCATATTTGAAGTTGTAGCATTGATATGTCTGATACAATGTCTGTAATCATCTCTAAAGTGATGCAGAAGTACTCAAGCACCCTTATTGATTCAGGCATATTCTGATGAAGATGATCTATTAGATGTTATATGCAGGCTATCTGACCTCACATTGATGAGCATTTGCTCTCCAGTCTATAATCTGGGAGGTTTGTCTTTGTGCAATAGTCCCCAGGAATGTGTGGCTCTTTAATAACACCACAAAGATTTTACCCAGATATTGTTCTGATAAAAGAGAAGCCTTCTAGCACCAACAGGCACAACGTTTTATCCATGCAGTACTTCATGGTTCCTCATCACCTGCCTTGTCCTGAGCAAAAGATAGAAAGGGGGGCAGTTGTCATGTTTTGAATTTTCTGGGTAATACAGATGGATTTCAGAGAAGTCATTTAGACAAAATCTGGGTTACAAGGAAGACTGCAAAGTTTGAAACCTCACCACAGAGTCAACCTTTCATGCTAGAACAAACAAATAACAGGGCATCTGCCATTATTTCTGCTTGCACAAGTGTTAGACTGTGCCCCAGCCAGAAGGGAATAGCTGGGAACGCTGATTTTATTATTCATTCACAAAACATTTTCTACCATTATGAAAAAATAGTCTCAGTGATATCTTGAATCTGAATCTCCAGGTTTTGCTTTATAAAAGCAAAACCAAGGCCTTGGAAATATTACTGTTGAAGAAAGCTGCCACATCTTTCTCTCTGAAGAAGCCACGATTTGTTGAACTGTGAAGTCCTTTACAATACACAAGCCACAGCACTTTTATCACCACAGAGCAGCTGGCCCTTGATACCATATGAATGTGTTATGGGTTTTCTCATCCATACAAGTATTTTTAACATTTGTGTTTGCCCTGATTTTTGGTGGACTGCACTCCCTGAGGAACAGGTGGTGGAATGAAATGAACTTTCTCACATCTGAGCACCATGGGAATAGCTCTGCCCTCTGCATCCAGCCCATGGAGAAGTGTGCCATAAAAACAACATCACTTCAATTGCAGCTTCCTTGCCAAGCACTTGGAAACATCCTCCTCCCACACAAACATGGTACAGCTGATTTACAGCTTGGTTGGGTCTCACAGGTAGGAGCTGATTGACTTTTGTCAGTTATTAGCAAGAGGGTGAGAAAAACTAGTTTTATAGGAGGCAAACCCCGAGCTGACTCCAGGCTGTAAGAATGCTCTGCTCCATCCAGCCAGCTCACCGGAGAGGTGTGGTTTTGGCACAGCATTGGGGAAAATTACACTAGATACATAAATGCAATTCTGACAGATTCCATTCCTGTCCCTGGACAAGCTGCTTCACTTCCTTTGTTCCTCCATTCAGTGGGCACCCAGCCAAGGTGGCCTCAGAGAGATCAGACTGACCGTTTTGGTGGAAAAAAAATAAAAAAATGAGGCCAAATGAGTGCAAGGGTTTGCACAGAAAAAGCCATTGGAAGGTTTTCTTGTTCACAGGCACTTAAAAAATAAATTAGCAGTGTGCCTTTCAAGGTCAAATCAAACATCTGTAGGTTATACCTGTACAAGTTTCTCATGCTGACAATTTCCAGCTTAGCTATGAGCATTTCCAAAGGGAACTCAATGTCTGTAATCATCTTTAAAGTGATGCAGAAGTACTCAAGCACCAGTCAGTCCCAATATAAGTCTAGATGGGCAGTACTGGGCTCCAAAGAGTCTGGGCAGCTGGAAAATAAGTGACAAGGAAAGCTCCTGCTACAAATGAATATAACAGGAGTTCCCAGAAATACTGCATAATGGCTATGGAGACATCCCAGTGGCATTTCCATTCCTTACACAGGAAATGCAAGGCTAGGGGATGATTTCGTCCAGAATCATCATCCAGGTCTGTAGATGCAGAAAGAAGGGAGCCCTTCAGAAAGGACATACCAGCAACCTGACTTGTCCTTCTGGTCCTTGAGAGTGGCAAGGAGCTTCAGGTCAGGTGTTCTGCAAGGGAAATGTATCTAGTCATCAAATGTCAGGCCTCAAACAAACATACAACATGACATGGTCTGCTCTGTGAGGAGGCAAAACCCTGGGCACAAATCAAAGCAAGCTACTTCCATGGGACTTGTTGCAACGACAAAACATTTTATAGCTACATATTTATATGCAGGAGCAAAGAAGCAGACAGGAGTTTTAGTTAAAATAGTTGAGGTTTTTTAAATCTTGTATTTGATTCCTAAAAGAAATTGCAGGAGAGTCACACAATGTTTTGGATGAAGCAGTATCTCCTCAGGAAGTGATCCATGAGAGCTGCTCCACGGTCTCAGTGGAGGAGTGCCATCACCCTGGCATGCAGAGGAAGGGGCAAGGTCCTGCCCCATGGGTGTTTGAGGCAGAACAAGCCCAGGAGCACAAATATTTCTGTCATTGCAGCATTTTTCCCTCACTGAGCAGTCTGGTAGTACTTCCAGATTCTTCAAATTGCTGTGAGGCATCCAACTAATTTTTTATGCCTCTCTCATAACCAACTTCATACTGCAAGTCTGGAAACAGAGCTAGATTCCACCAGGTCCGTGCTGCCCAGGGTTCAGTCTTCTCCTCACACCTCCTCCCATTAATCACATTACAAGAAAGCACAAGAACATGCTCCCCTTTCCTGGTGGCAGCAGGACTTTGGCAGAGCTTGCAAAACACTTTGTATGTTTCTGATAGCAGGTGCAACAGAAACATTATTTACCACTATGGATTTCTATTTTCCTGGCATCTTTCCTTCTTCCACAGAGCAGATGGAGAATGAGCAGCACTAACGCTGAGCTGTGGGTGCAATCATTCACACATGCCTAATACTCCCCTGAGCAGCAATCTCTATTTCCAGTACAGAAAAGTGTGCTTACTACAGGAGCCAGAGCCCTTGCTCAGCAATCCAGAAAACATTGCTCACAAGTGCTCCCTGGTCACTTGGAGGGGGTCCTTGCTGCCACGAGCTCAGAGAGACCAGGGCTGAGAGTTACAACACATGAGCAGTGATGAGGAAAAATATGTGAAGTATTTTCCTGCACCCCCAGGGGACAGGTCACAGTCCTATTAGCATGAAGCAAGAGAAAGGAGGGGAGAAGTCTTTGAGTACTATAACCAAATCACCTCACAGGACAAAGGAAGTGCTCTGTTTCTTGCAGAACAGTATGAGCAAGCAGATGTATTAGAAGTCACACATCTCACATTCCCTGCGATGCTTCCTCACCTTTTGTTTCCCAGCTCCCAGAGGCTGAGAGCACAGGCCCTGTACACGATCCAGGAGTGGTGAGCTCAGCCTGGGAGGGCAGCAGCAGGTGCAGAGCACACCTTCATGGGGAATGTTCCACTGGGTGTAGCCCTGCACTGCCCTCATGGCTCTGCTCAGCCTGGAACACAAGTAAGGTTTTCCTGGATCAGCCCAAATTTCTTCTGTCAGAACAAATACAAGGGGAAAAATACACAAAGAAATTTGAAAGTATTTGTATAGTGAAGCCTATTACACCAGCTCAGTCACAGCAGTTTAAATGCATATCCTGGTGAATGCTGGAATTCCTTTTCCGTGTTTACTGGGCTCCCAAAGCTCATACCCTGCAGTTTTCTGGACCCGCTGTTTTTGTTGTGGCCATCCCAACCAGGCAGGCAAAGAGAATATCAGTCACTTCCACTCGAGCCTTATTGTCTCTAAGGAAAATTGTGGGAACAAACACCTATCTGGCTTTGAGAAAGGCCAATGCAAGACGTGTTCATATTCTCTGCTTCCCTTCCCTCTTTGCCTTTGAAGGCTCGGGTGACAAACTGACCTTGAGCAGGAGCGGTGGGACAGGGCACGGCCAGGTTCTGCATTCCCTTATAGCTACAGCCCCAAGCCTGCTGCTTCTGAGGGCAGGCAGCCCCCCCTCCTGGTGAAGGGTTACCTGCAGCTCCAGCTCACCTATGGATACAATTCTATAAGGACCAAGTTTCCCAGTCCCGTGGGAGTTCATCTGACAAGCACAGACTACTCTGCACAAAACTAACAATCTCCAGACGAAAAGCAAAATTAGGAAAAAAAAATTAGAAGACAGCGTGTAGTGAATCTTTCATCAAAACCAGGTGGCCCTTACCCTGCAGTTCAACCAGGCCAGGTTAGTTTACAAATATTCCTTCTAGGTGAAGGAAATGCTTGCAGATAAAAGAGGTGATGAGTTATCTGCATTTCAGTCACTGTATGGTGGGGCCCTGTTCTTGACACACCCAGTGGAAAACTATCAGTGCCACACGTGGCTCTGTGTGAAGTGAGGAAACACAAGGTGCAGCAGGAATCCTCCCATGGCAGATGGGGGCTGTGACACAGAGCAATTAGATGACATCCTAAAGGTGTCACTGTAAGTCTGTAGTGCACCAAGGACTGGATAAAGATGTCAAATACCAGTGACACTCCTGTGTTTTCCTCGGGGGACTATCTAAAAATCAAGGCTATAAAAATTCCCCTAGGTGATACAGGATGGATGAAAACACAATCCCTGGAAAATTCTTTCCTTGGCTCCATTTTTAAGAAGCTCTCCCCATCCATCCCTCCCCTGACCTCTAGTGGCTTAGGCTCTGTTCAAAGAGAAGACTTACTAAGCTGAAGTGACAAGTGACTCTGCTAGTTCTGCCCAGTAAAATGCAATCTTTTCTCTACTGAAAATAAATGTATAAACAGAAACTGAATCCTAACCACCTCCAAATGACATTTGGAACTTGTAGAGTTTGAACTAGACAAGCCTGGTTTGTTTTTACTATTTGTATGCCTGTTCCTGTAGAAATCAAAGAAGGCTTTTCAGAGGAAATATTAACCTTGGCTCAGCCCTTCCTAAGCTCAAGCATGTGCAGGTTTCTAAGGGATTTGTCTGTTCCTCCTGCAGACTAAACATGGGAGGGAAAGAATAGAGAAGGTGCCTTACAAACACAGGTACCACAGGGACAGAAGCTGGGACAATCTCCCAGAGACCAGCACAGCAATGCCAGTTAAAACATTTATGTTCCTGTAACCCAGATGTGGCTGCCTAGGAAATATTCTTGTTCAGGTAATGGATGAAAACATGGCATGCTTTAATTTTGGGTGGAGGGTGATGGACACGCAAAGTGCCGTTGGCCTCTGCAGGGGTGTGTAGGACACTTTATGAGGTCTGGATACTTTATGAAGTATTAAGATACGAACCAGAACATGTCCAATATCCAGTTTCTTTGCTGAATTATTGCAGTGCTTAGAAATACAACTACAAGGTCATTGTGCCTTAACAATCAAAACTGTGTGGCACAAATACAGACATGCCAATGTGTGGGAAAGATTACAGCAGAAATTGATTCTGCGTTTTCTAACCAGGAATAATTCCAGGTAGTCAATGGCTCATAAGTTGCTATTGACTTAGAAATGGATTTCCCATAATCTCCTTGTACAGAGGATGTAGTGAATAGCAGAAGTGGGAAAAGGAATCTGGAAAAGATGTGTTATTGCTCAGTCAAAGACAAAGCAGGTCTTCTCTGTATTTTTAACTCCAAGGACCTGCTCTCCTTCCCACCTTCAAGTCTGGAATTTCAGCCAAAAAAAGCAGCTCCCAGACTACCTTCAGAGCCCTTCCAGGTGATGTCTGAAACATTAAGATATCAGCAGGAGTCCCTGCATGCACTTGTCAGTAATGCTAAGAATAAAACCATTTACAGCATTGAGATCTGCTTGTGAACGGAAAGAGAACAAAAATTTTCCCCTGAATTTCTTTGCAATCAGTTTTTCAAACTCTCCCTGTTCTTGGCATCACACAGGCCTCCTCGAGGTAAGGAGGAGTTATCTTCCATTACAAAATACATTTTCTGATGTCAGAATAAAAGACACATGGGTGGAAGCTGCTGCAACAGACATCCAGTGTACTTTGAGCTGCACATCAGTCCCACACCTGCAGAACATCCAGGAGTCACACAGGACTTGGCAGGCACCACTGAATGTCACATATATAAAAAATAAATCATTCAAGGTGAGGGCAGAGGGTGCATGGAGGAGCATAAAGTATTCCAGCTTTCCTACAAGAATTACAAAAATCAAAATGTTGGTTTAAACTGTTGGTTTTGCAGCAATGCATTTGATTATTGCCTTCATCTATGAACTTTCCTAGAAGAGGTTATTTTCAACTTTCTTCTACCCAGCCCATCAAGGTGGGTGAGAGCCACTATATTCTGCTCAAATATGGGAGATGGGGTGTCTTCCAGCAGATGAAGAGATTCCCTGTGGTCCCTTTGAAGTGGAACATAGTGATTATTTTCCTTTCTGTTTTCGGTAAGACAGGTTACTCCAGGTCTGCTCCCAGTTCCCACTCATTTCTCTTTTACCATCTGTTTCTGATGACTCTTGTGTGTGCCAAACACTTTGGATTTTTATTACTCATAGTTAATGCAGCTGGGAGCCTCTCCTTGCCTATTCCCCCCTTTCTTTCTGTCCTCATCAAGTGGTAGTGGGAAGGGAGAGAAGAATGATGCTGTTATCGACAGGCTGGATTGACTTTTCATCACTTAATTAACAGAATCTGCATCAACACATCCTGATGTGCTATAGCAGCAGTTATTAACACAATGGTTGTATTTGAACAAATTTTCTTGTTCATGAAGTACTTTTGATTGTCCCTCAATTTGTTGCTCACAGTCATAGTCCACAACCTTCCCACAACACAGGAGCTCCTTTGCATTTACAGAGAGATGCATAAACTGGAATCATCATCATCGACACAGAGGAGATCTAAAGAAATGTTCCTTATTTATAGTACTCAGGCCAGGATATCTTTGAGATAGAAACCAACTCCATGACATGATTTTCTGTACTAGGGAAGGATGGTTACAAAGACCTAAAGAATTATTAGGCCAACAGAAAAATATAATATTTAAAAAAACCCATGATGTGAAACAAGGCTACTGGATCAACACAAGTGCTGAAAAAAGTCTGGGATATCCCACTCACAGATGGAACATCAGCCACAGAGGGTGACCACAGGCAGTGCACATTGGGCAGCTTTGTTTTAACACTTAGGAAGGAGTCCACAGAGCTCTTCAGATCTTTGTGCTGGCTGGAAGAGAGAGGGCCCAGTAAAGCAGGGGCCAGTCAGGGATACCAGGGCTGAACTTAGAAAAATAAAGACAAAAGGAATACTTGAAAAGTTTCTCCCTTTATGTAACCTCAGTGCCAGAGTTACAGAGCAGAGCTGGCCCAGTGAGTGTGCACCAAGTTGTTCCAGCTGCTCACAGAGTGAAGGAACACTCCAAGACAGAGTAAGAGATGTCTCTCAGATTGAGATCTGATGGAACTCCAGCAAAACCTTGAAATCACTGCAGTTTTAGGTTCTGAAGAAGCTGCTGCTGATGCCACAACAGACATCTTCATCTTTCAGCAAAACAGCCAGTGGAGCTCTGACATTTAGTAGGAAAAAAAGAGAAACAAATAAACAAATAAAAGGAAAAAGTCCAGTTACATTTACTGGGTGAAAACAGCCCATACAGCAATTCAATTCCAGCTTCTCTTCACTGCTAGTCTATAGGCACAATTTCACCCCACTAAAGATAAACAGAAACATTGCCATCACAGAGCTTTACTCTGAAAGAAGGTGTGCAGAGAGCTGCTGGTGTGACAGCAGATTTCTCCTGGCATTTTGTTTTGATATATTCTGTGTACTTCGTGACAGATCTGACAGCTTGTCCTCAAGAAGTTTCCACATAACAATGCAAAAAGAGAGAGTAAAATTTACTGTTTTGAAGGTTTTTTGTTTGGTGGTTTTTTGGTTTTTTTCTGTTGACAGTAAGAAGCTATTTAGCAAAACAACTTGCAAGCCATAAAGCCCATACATTTAACTCCAAAAAGCACAGTCAGTATTGCAAGGCTCTTAATTCTTTCTTGGGAAGTCACAGCAAGGATGCAACTACCTTGTATGTGAGACAATGATACCTTACCCTTGATAGTCACAGCATTCCAGACTTCCAAATCCCTCAACACTGCCCAGCAATAGGATTCTCCCAACATCAATACAGTTTTGCTATAAAGTGAAAAGCACAGTTTACACAGCAAGAAATATTGATCTTTCATAAGAAAATCCTTCAAGCCTAGTAAAATACATTTAATTAGATGGGCAGAGGGAAGGCAGAAGTAGTAGTCTGCACTGGGAGAACAAAGAATTCCTGTCTGGGATAGGGAATAAGAACAGTATGAGGATAGTTGTTGTCTTTTTGCTATTCAAATGGAAAGAGGAGTGGGCAGTAGGAAAAATGTCAATGAAGAGGAACTGCCTGGCCGACAAAAGCTCTAGAGCCTGTGCTGGGGTTGTGCGGGTTCCCTGGTCAGAAGGACTCTGCCCTTCACTGGAGAAGTGAATTAAGAAAAAAGTAGAAAGGGAAAGCACAGTTTGCTCTGAAGGCTAAGGCAGGAATGGTCACTTTTGCTATGAAAGAAGCACAAGACTAGCAAGAGTTCCTCACCAGGCACAATGCAAAGATTTACTGAAGATATGCTGTGGGAGCTAATCAGGGGTTTGTTAAAATATGCATGTGCACTAAATAAAACATCAAGTGGTATAAATACATCTCTGTCCCAGTTCATTGTGCCCTGTCAGGAAAGCACCACAGTCTATCCAGCTTCACAAGGGGTTTCTTCTGCATGGCACTGAACTCCAGCCCTCAGCCCTTTGACTTCTGACAGGCACATCAGACATCAATCACACTTTGGTGTTTCTCTGCACATCTGTCCCTGTTCAAGTCCTACCATTGCTTCTGAGTTTATACTATTTTGTAGCTCTTTGCTTTTAAATTCACCATTATGAGCCACATATGCAGAGTCTATCAGTAAAACTCTCTCTGGTTTCCATGCAGAGGGACTTCCAAAAGCACCACAACACAGCTCTGCAGCAGGGTTCACTCCATCTCTCACCAGGTGTTGGTCAATGCACATTAAGCAGCAGCAAGTGCAAATGTCCAGCTGCTCCATTTACCTCTGTACCAAGGCTTTTGCCATCACAGTCCCCACACACACAGGTGGGACTCACCTCTCCTGTGCAGTCTGACAAGCAGCTACTGACACATCACATCCGTTATTTTTGCAGCCCCCACTTGTAAAGAGGGACCAAAGCAAGGCTAAACGAGCTCTTACAGGTCCCCCCTGGGCACAGCTGCCACATGTCCAGCCTTGTGCAGTCCCTTCCCCCTTCTCTGGGCTCCTGAGGGCACTTTCTGTGTGGGGGCAGCTCTCTCTCAGTGCCAGGCAGGAAACACAACTGATAATACAAGTCCTTCCTGCAGAAAGCTCTCCTTGCCCTTTCCCCAGGATGGAAGGCATTGGGAGTTAACAGTTCACTTCCACCAGGATCCTTTGGAATTTTTCAAACACAGGTTATTTAGGGCTCTAAAACAATTATTGTTTAGTTTCTTTAATGCAGCCTGGAAAGATCTGGGCTGAGCTGCATCTTCAGCACACACTGTCCTCTTTCTCTGATGCTGATCCTTCTTTGGCACGCTTGAGATTCCAGCAAAGTCTAGAGATCTCTGTCATCATGTTCTTCAGACCGACAGCCTTCTACCCACACAGAGGGAAGCTTAGGCATGTTTTCATAAACGTGTTGGGACAGAATGGCAGCTTTTGATCCCTTTCACATAAGCTCCATCCCTGTGAAGCACATCCCAAAGTGTCTGTCCTTGCAGGAGGAGAGGAAAGGAGCTGAGTCCAGATGAAGGTGACTCAGCTCTTTCTTGCTAGAAATTGCTGTCAGAGCCCATGATGCCGTGTTGATTTTTGCCTTTTTCTTTCATGTATTCTCTGTATTCTTTACACATATATTTGTAGCTCTGTAGTTTATTATTCTAGCTTAGCTACAATAGGCAGAAGGACAAAACACATTCCAAGACCCAGATCCTACCTTGGTTCTCCTTAGAAACCAATGCTGAGCCCATCCCTTCAAGACATATTTTTTATTTAAAAAGTTTAGTCTTCATCTGAGGGGGAAGATTTGGAAGGTACAAGAACTGGGGGAATGACTTCACTGAGTGTGCTTCTAATTGGGGACTCTTGCTAATTTGCAAAATCTATAAAAATTATGTACACGTTATGCAGGGGTACATCTTTGGCATTTTCCACCTGACAAATTGTGCCCCTAGGGATCCTTATAGAAAGGTAACCCCTTTTTGTCACCCTAACTGTGTCTGGCTCATCATTCTAGGACCAGAGATAAAGGCATCACTCAGTTATGATTTCTGAACTGTGTCAGTTTTACTGTGTGAAGGATTAAAGCCCATAGGATCAATAATATATGGAGATACAAACCCCACTGAAAAGGGTCAATGTTTGTAGGACTGATAGTACAGCTGGTAGAAAGAACATCACTCTCAAGCAGGTATGTTTCTCTTCTGAAACTCCACCTTTTTTAGTTTGGACAATACAATCCCAGTTGTTAAATCTCCGCAGAAATGTCATTCACCAGGAGAAGTGGCTGCTTTGATTCACTTTGATTCACTGTTATCTGACTTCTCCAAGGCAGAAACAGGATGCAGGGTAAGCTGCAAATTGACTCAAGGCTCTATATAAACTGCAAGTTTAAGATTGGAAAAAGAAGAAAAAAGCCGTTAAATAGTCAGGAAATTCTTTTGTTGCATGGTGCCCATGCAGTTTGAAATTCTGATTAGATGAAGTCCTACAAGGTGCCTGGTAAAATCTCCTGGAGTGACCATTTATGAAAGCAGGGGTGATACAGCCCAGTGCTGGACACTTTGGAGGTTACCCAGCTCCAGAGCATGTGGAAAACAAATACCTGTGCCCATCTTCATTCTCACACCCCAGTACCTGAGAGAAAAGGAAGCTGCAAGAACATTTGCCACCTCCAAGATTCCTGTGAAATAACTCCCATTTGTAGTAAATCAGCTTTGCACAGCTCTGCGTGCTCAGGCTGGGCCTGTATTCCATTTGCATAAAGAACATCATTCTCCAAAGCACATCATTGCCCTTCACAGCACAGTTGGCACTTGCTGCACCAGTATTATCTGAATATCTCTTCTAGACTGTGATGCCTCCTCACTTTGTTCACGTCTCCTGCTAAATAAATTGTGAAGGGAAGAATCTCTCACTTTGATTTCTCTGCAAGTGTGATCTGAACTCTTTTTGTTATTGTAACTAGATTCTAGAGCCCTGCAAATTGGTTGCCATGCTTTAAGGCATGAAGATGAATCTATGCTGACTTTACTTCCAAATCAATTCCTCTCAGCTAAGCTGTTATTGCTCTCAGAAGCTGCTATTGCTTCTGACTACATTAAAGTTAGGGCAGAAGCACCCACCCAGTCTGACACCTTGGCTCAGCTTCTAGAATTGTGCTAACCCCACACCCAAACTCACTGATGCTGGGCTGCCAGAGAGACTGGAAGGGGTGTGAGGCACTGCAGAGTTCCCCCAAAACACCTCCCAGCCCAGTGTTCAAACCTGCATTTTCAGGGTCTGAATCAATACTGTGCCAACAGCAGGACTACCACTGACCCAGCACTGCAGCTTTAGGGCTGGAGTGACAGAAATGGCACATTCAGCCTGTAGGACCCAAACTGGAGCCCTTGTGTCCCAAACTGGCCAGACTGGTGCCAGTTGGTCACTGCTGAACAGCACCTGGGCATGGAAAGCTGAAGAATTTCACTTCAGCTTAGGAAATCCTGCTGCCCCTGGAACTGATGGTACCTGTGACTTCCCTGCCAAGTGTTCTGAGCTGTTGCACCCTCCCACCTCATTTAGACCAGTTGGAAAGGTATTTTATTTCTTTGTTTCTAAACATCTGAACCCAGAGCCACAACCTGCATTATCTGAATGAAAAAGATGCCTTGTGTTCATCAGTACTGGCTGAAGTTGGTTTTTAGGGGAGATTTAAATACAAGCTCAGCACCAGCTGCCCAGCTGAGTCCTCTTCTGAGCTCTGAGGCTAATTTCTGCAACCCCTGAGAGGGTTTTATCCAGGGTCTATTAGCCATTGTACAGCAGGAGGTAAATTACCATGGAACAACAACTCCAAGGAAATAGCTCAGATTTACTGTGCAACTGAACAGAGTGGGACATTAAATAGTCCCAGGTGTAGCCTGAGTAAGTTCCTTGTAACAGAAAGAAAAAAAAAAAAAAGAGCATTTTCCTTTTCCACCTCCCAGAGCGCACTGTGATTCCTACACTGGTGCAGATGTAGCAATACCCTGCACTGGCAGGAGAGTCAGCAGCACTTACCTCTGCCTGGAATCACCCAGAAAACAAGTTTCTCTACTGTATAACATCCGAGTTTTAGGGCTGCAACAATGAAAAAAATACTCTCCAGGGCAAAGCAGGCTGACCAAAACCCAGGTGAATGTAACCAAAGTGCCCCAGTGCAAAGACATCATCCCTTGGCTTCTTGGTACAAGGCAAAGTGTGGCCCAAATGTCTCTTTCCATAAAGGAAATCTGGGAACTGGACAAACCTGCTGTGTCCATGGCAGACAGGAATCCCTGACCCTGACAGGGCCAGGGAAGGCAGGAACACACAGTGCCTCTTCCTTCAAATCTGTGTTCTGCCATCAGGGATAAAGGCTCCCTCCATGGGAAGATGCAGCTTCAAAGCACAGAGTGGCACGAGTCGAGGCCACAGCAGCTTGTGTGTGACAGTCACAGAGGGCCCAGAGAGGGCCCCAGTGCTTACAGTGTGTTTGTGGAGATGCCACTGAGGGATGAGGTGGTATCACACCTGCTTTAGGTCACAGATTTTTCCCCAGGGTCTCTGCATTTCTAAAGCCAAGTTCTGTAAGTGGGCAAGTTCTCACTGTTGCTATTGCAATATCATTTTCATACAAGCCATTAAAAACAAACCCATTACAAACTATTTACATATATAATATATGAAATTACTCCATTGCATCCTCATGATCTTGACTGTTATCTATCCTGCTTCTCTTAGATAATTTGAATTTGCACAGGAATATTCTTATCCTCCAACTATTTTTCCCTGCCTAATACTAAAGCCCCAGTGCATCTGGGGTCCCAACATGTACTTGATGTGTGCATTGTAACAAATTTACCCAGGGCAAAACCAAAATTTTTGATCTGCACATCATCTAGAATCTCATCTGCAGTGTCAACTACCTAAAGTTAAATACAACAGGGACATTTCTTTTCCAAGTCTGTGTTCCAAACCTCACTGCACTCACTGCTCCAATTCCAAGTTCTGTACAAGGCAGCAAGCAAACCCTGCACAATTGTCCTCTGGATATAAGCTCAGTTGTATTTAGAGCACAGGAAAGTACCTCTGGGATGAACATCCTTAGCTGGATGGAGGAGCAGTGCCTCTGTATTGGTGGTGAGGCTGCTTGTGAAAAGAAGCTTGATTTGGAATGTGACTGTGTTTGTGAAAATGTTCTCTGCAAATGCTGCTTATGTGTGCTGACCCCTTAAATGCAATTACTGAGTATGATTACAGCTCAGATTGATAATATTTTGTGTTTAGCCTTCAGGGAAATAATCAAGAACAGAAAACAAGATGGAATTGTGTCTTTTTACTGAAGCAGAAAAGTAGTCTGCTTTGGGCTGACATAAAACACTTCTATACATCAACTAACTCACCAAGGGAATTCTGGGTGGGAAAAGACTTACCAGGCATTAAGGAAAGCAGTGGATCTATACAGGCCAAAGTAAATCCCTCCTGAGTAACCAGAACAATGTCTAGGCCAGACAAACCCACCAGAGTTTTCCTTTGAACTGGGGCAAAATGAGATTCTTTGGCAGAAGAGCTGAACAACTCCATTCACACCAAGGGTTCCCTCAAAGATGGAACATTGTTTGGATCCCAGCACTTTTGCTTCATCAGGGCTCAGCAGGGAGCACATCACATCTGTCACTGGGCCATGACATTCTCTTGGAGAAGCCATCCTTTGGTGGAGCTCCAGTGGACCAGGTTCCCTGCCAGCCTGGAACAAGCTGTGATGATGTAAACTCTGTTACAAATACAGGGCTGCACCTCACAGGAGAAGTGGTGAACATGAACACTGCAGGTTTACACATGGGGACATCCCAGAGAGCCTCTGGCAGGAGTCCCCTGTGTCTCTGCTGAGATTGTTTTGCTTTAAATGTCATATATAGGAACATCCGTGGCTGTCTCATGTTTCCCACCAGTCATACACCCAAGAGTCTCCTGCCCTCCCTCTGCCAATTGGGATCCTCCAGGGATGCCAAAATTTAAAGCAACAGCAAGTAGACAGAAAAGCAGAAAGCCTGATTCAAATACATGCCCCTATGATAGCACAGATATTTTACTCTCACCCCAAGATATTTTACTCTCACCCCATTCTGCTGCTTTGTTGGAAGTCACAGAAGTTTCTCATCACAAGGAAGGCAAAGGTCCTTGCTCAGGGCTCTGATAAACAGCTCCTCACTTGTGGTTCCCAGTACAGTAATGCTGTCAGTGAAAGTCTGAAGTGCTTCTGTGTCACAATATTTAGCCTGTCAGATTAATGATACACTTAATGCTCTGAAACTCTTAGGAGACAGCAAGGACTAACTTAAAAATAAGCACAATGGGAGTTAATTTCTGCAGCATGAAAATATCTCCTCGAATTGTAGCTCCACACACAGTGCAGGTATTCTCAAATGCTTGGGATTGCTCCTCATGGCAAAGTATCTCCATATGGCAGATAAGGAGCAGCTGAAAGGGGAGAACTTGGCTGCAAGTGGGCTTTGCAAGTCAGGGCAGTGGTACAAAATGAGGATACCGAGATAATGAATTTCCTGTTCACAGTTCCAGAGAAAAACCCAGTTCCAAAGAAAGAACCCCTCCTACAGAGCTGCTGCCAAGAAACCCTGAGTGAATCAGCCTCAGACACCTCCTGTCCAAAGTACATGACATATTCTGACAGAAGCTCTAAAACCCACATTGTTAATGACAGAAAATGAGAGTTTATTGCGGTCTTTTTCCATTGGTCTCTCCCTGTTAGACTTTATCCTGGGTCCCAAGGTGTTTCCTATTAGACAACCATTTAAGCACTGCAAAAACCACTGTGAACACCCAATAGGAACTCCTTGGACCATCTTTCAGATGTTTTAAAGAGCCTGGTTTAGCTTGGAATCCAATATTCACTATGACCTAGAAGGATGGATGGGGCCACTCCAAAACATCAATAGTACAGTCTCTCTGTCATTTAAGCAATTACTTCATTTCTCTTGCTACTGTCTGGAAAAGAAATCCTGCAGCAACAGTGGACCTGAGCTTTGTGCTGTATCACTCAGGACTTCAATCCTGTGTTTTCTCACTCAGACTTTACCTTGCTGCTCTGCATATCACAGCCAAGGTTTATCCCAGAGGTCATTGTTTTAATCAGCATTTTAAAATCTCTATGAATGGAAAATACTACATCAAATGTCAGGGCTTTTTTCTCTCATTTCCCCCCTTTTTTTAATAAACTGATGTTCTGTTTCTTTAATGGGTTTAGTTCTCACCAGTGCTCAATTCTTACTCATTTGTTAAGTCTAATTAGTCAGTATTCAAATGTGCCATGCATTAATTTGGCCACTGCTCAAATCTCACACAGATTTCATAGGAAAATGGATTATTTGAATTTTAAACACAGTCTGTTCCACCAATTCTGACATATTAAGCAAACTCACAAGCCATGAGGGCCATAAAATGCCAGTTGACCTAACAGCCTGCAAGAGTACAGAGTGAAAAAGCTATTTATGTTATCAACTGATGCTCTGCAGTGAGAGCTGCACACACTGATCCTGTATCCTTTGATTTCTCCAAGATTTGGGTGAAGCCCAGATCCTTGGCTACTTCAGCCTCAGCTCAGAACTGTTGGCCATTAGACACAGAGCCAGGGCTCACTGCAGCCTTCTCTGGCTGCAGCCGCAGAAAACAGATCCTCCTGCCTGCTTCACCTGTTTAATGTGATAATTAAGTCATTTTAGCTAATGGGCTTTACATACATCCTTTAGGGTAGTCTAGACAACTCAGCCTTGTCATCAGGGTGAGGAGGGATCTTCTGGATTTCTGGGCCAGTTTGTGTTGGAGAAAAGACAGAGGCTGATGAGAGCTTGAGGCAACCAGTTAAAGCCAAGCCTAAGCCCCCACTCCTCCTCTCACTGATGGGTGCTGCTGTCAAGTTTACCAAGGGCTTTTGCCTTCACTTAGGACACTCAAACTCTCCTTTTGGAGCTGAGGGAACAGTTGGATAGAGGAGCCTCTCCAGGTTCCCCCAGTGCCTCTGGTACACAAACCTGTGGCCATTAGCTTGTCTAGACAGGGATGTTGGGGTGGTAGCTGGGCTATTGTTAGCATAGGAAAAGGAAAGTGCGTTTGAACACAGCAGTCTGCTCTGCCCCTGCTGATGCACTTCAGTGGCACAGCACAGCTACTGTCCCTTCAGCCAGTCTAGACAAGGCCACAGGGACTCCGGGCTGAGCACTCAGCTTACATTTCCCCAAACTGCAATAGCTTTGTTGTAATTCAGCCCAACAGCACCTTCCAAACACAGCAACCTGTGAAATAAATGTTTCAGGGTTCAAATCAGGGTTAGCCTGACTCCTTTGGCAACATTTCCTCCTCCAAATAAGTGCAGAAATTACAGAAGGAAAGCAAGTCCACCCAAACCATGGCAACAATCCAGGACAAGGATGATTAATACAATCACCTTAAGGTGAAAAAACGCAGGACTGCTGAGATCTTTGTAAATAACAAGCTCTGAAATTCCACCCCTGAAGCTTCCATAAGGCAGCAGTGCTCAGAAGTGTGAGAGTATCCTCACTCTGGGCAACAGCAAATGACAGGGAACTCTACACAGAGCCAGAAAAAACCCAAAGGACAAGAGCAAACAACTGGGGTTGTTTGGCTGCCACAGGTTTTGAGCATCACTGACTTGATAGTTCTGCTCAAAATGAACATGGGACCAGGCAGAGAAGGGACTTGGCAAATCATCCACAGAACTTTTCACAACACTGCGCTGGTAATGGGATCAGTTCCATCTATCAGCATGATGTGAAAACAGATTAACTTCTTCAGGTTCTATGGCCCCAGAGATGAGCAAATAAAAGATTTATCTTTTAATCCAGTAGTGAAATTGCAGAGATATAGGAGAAATGGGGAAGGATGGATGGGAGAGACAAATTTTCAGATTGGGGAGGTGTAGAGACAGATTTGCTTGGGGATAAATGAGGCTTTGCAGGTGCATAGAAAGAGCCTGTAGCTTTTGACTGAAGAGCTTTCCAGCCCAAATGAAGTATTTTACTTTGCCTTTGTATTTTGCAAGACTTAAATAATTTAAAAATTTTTCCCCCATTTCAAACTTTGTATTTCTTAAGTAAAAGTCAGTTTTTCAACTCGCGGTCTTAGGGCAAAATGCTTTGGTATTTTAAAAGTGCTGTCCTTTATCCTTTTGAGTTAAAATTATTTGCAAACTGCTTCAAAGGCTGGCACAGCTGGTCAGGCATGTAGTGCTGAGCACAGCCACGGTGTTTCTTGTTGCAGTCCCAGTTGTCTGGGATTAAGGCACAATGTACCACAGACACATCCTTTGTATTTGTGTCTGATAACATTTTTTTAAGTTATCAAGGACTTTGAACACTCAGTATCTAAGGACACCCTTGCAATTTCTGGTTTGGTCTGTTTTAAAACTTCTGGTCAGCACAACAGGACTAAGAAGGCTGAATTGAAGAGGAATGATAAAGAATGGCTAAAGCTCCCTGTGTCTGAATGCATCCCATTGTGTCTTTACTGTCCAGGATTTTCCACAACTGTCCTTCCAGCACAGTCTTTATCTGGATATAATTGAGCTGCTAAGTGGCAAAGAAGAACCCGAGGAGCTCTGTCTGATCAGTGCAGCAGAGATTAAACTAAAGCTGTTGTATCACAGGCCACTGGGTTTTCTTCCCTCAGGTGCTGGATGCAAACACTTTCCTAATGAGTAAAAGCCCAACTTCTGTTCACAAGGAGAGAAAACACCAAAGGCTTGGGGTTTATTTCCCAGAAATGGACAGTGACAAGGACAGCAGAGCCACCACTTTGCTGTGCTGCTGTGCCTGACTCAGCAGCTTTGCACTGACCAGATGATGGGACAGGGAGGGAGTCACTGACTTACTGCTCCTCCCCAAGCTCTGTGTCCACTCATCTGTGCTGGCCTGAGGCACAGCTTTCCCCTCAGCACCACTCCCAGCTGCTCCAGGGTATATTTTCCCATAAACTGTAGGGGAAAATACACCTTTCAGGGCAGAAGAGAGACTTGTGAGATGTCATTGGGAGACTGAAATGCACAGAGTGCAATGGCTGTGAGCAACTGCTCAGGACCCTCTGCAGCCCTTGCTGGACACCTGCACAGTGATGGGCTGAGACACAGCCCCTGTGCTGCTGCTACTGCTGCCCACCCTGCACTGCCACTGCACCTGTGCCCTCATCAGAACAGCTCATCAGAGCCACAGTCACACCCACCTTCAGAAATACCAGCTTTTCCCTTCACTCTCTATCACGAAGCATTAAAAATGCTGATAGAAGAAAAAGGGGAAAAAAAGTCTTTCCCTTTCTTTTCCCTTCTGTTCCCTTCACAACAATCCCAGCAGGAGCCTTCTGTGTCTCCCTCTGAGAAGAATTGGTTTTGTGTTACACTTAACAACTGGGGAACCACACAGTGCAACAGGCAGAGGCAACAAGCAACACCTTCCACAACTGAGACATTTCCAGGCTGCTGCCAGTGCTGCAGATCTGCCTCTGAATGCATCCCCCATCCAGACCCCAGCTGGGAAGCCTGTGGGAAGTAAAGGCAGACAGTCAATTTGACTCAGACAAACTAGTGCCAAAATGAGTCCAGAGCTGAGATTTCTTAACTGCTTTCTCCATTGTTACCAAAGCCTACTTTTCAAGCAAGACTTGCCAAGGCTTCAGATCTTAACCAAACTAATCAATCTAAATGATGAAATTGGGAAAAAATAGAAACTGAGGAAATCTTATAAATCACAAAGCTGTTCTACCACACAGGCAGAGGAGGCCACAGGTATAGGAAATACACTTCGCTGTCTGCAGTGGAAAGATGATGAGCTATGGGATGTGTTTTTCAATGGAAGATCAAGTTTCCATTACCCTTGTCATTCATAGGTCAAAGTCATCAAAACTCTACAGCAGAAAGGAGAGAGATGCACCTGTGCCACCAGAGAGTGAAGGATGAGGACAAAGAGAGACAATCAGAGGCAGAGAGGCCTTTGACACTCCTCAGGAGAGAAAGGCTTTTTCATGGATTTAAATTAAAACTGTGCAAAGAGAGCACTTTGCTGGTAAGCGAAGACGGACGGCTGCCATTAGCATGAACAAGCTTGTCTGACACATTCTGTCTGTGACCCTTTGCTGTGACAGGGAAGGCACAACCTGGCCAGATTGTTGTGGCTAAAAAAATACAAAACACCAGAAGAGTGGTGAAGTGAAGTAATTTAAAACATTTTTTTTTTTCAAAATTCACTTGCCATTAAGGATTCAACACCGACACATATTTCCTTTGTAGAAACAGGGAAAATTTTCTTTTTGCCCAGCTTAACATGTTGGGTTTGTGTAGGAAGGCTTTGGTAGCAGGGTACAGGATGGCTTCTGTGAGAAGCCAAAAAGGAGGGAGCCAAAGCCAGTTGGCTCCACAATGGACCCACCACTGGCCAAAGCTGAGGCTCACATTCAGCATGGCATTTGACCCAAAATATTTGATACCAGCCAAGGGCATCACATCTATCTGATCCATATTGCTTCCACACTGAGCAGCAGAGCAGGCAGCAGCAGGACAGTTTTGGGTGCAGGCCTGGCTGGAACAGTGACTCTTCTGCATTTTCCATGACCCTCTCACCCTTTGGACTCTATGGCAGCTGCTGACTCAGCAGGCCAGCCACTGCCAGGGTTGCACACTGCCAGGTACAGAAGGATTTACACTCCCAAGCTAACTGCTTGTCTCCTCCGTGACAGCAGCAGCATTATCTCCCACACTGAATCTGCCCAGCAATCCGGCCTGGGTCTAACCCTGTATCCTGTAATGACAGTGCACCATTCCACTGCCAAAACACTCCCTAACCCCTCCAGCATGATTAATGATGAATGAAGCACTAAATTTGTTCTCAGTAGTTAAATACTTGAGGGAGATACTGTATGACACAAGAGATGAGGGTGTATTGAACTTGTACCAGGCCACAGCCTTCCCCTGTTTGCATGGCCAGGTGTGGGATAGAGGTGTCCAGCACACACCACACGATTTAATGGAGTTCCCATCGCTGTGGTGCAATCCTGGAGTGCAGCCCCTCCCACAGAGAGGAGAGCAGAGACAGGCTCAGATAAGCATGTTTCAGAAGGAAACAGGAGTGTTTCCACCTAAATTTGCTCTTTAAATGTGTGTGAAGCCATGAACACTTGGTGTTCTGGAGGAGGACAGGTGTTCCTTCTGTGCCACGAGCGGCTGGTCCTTAGGGAGCACCTGGTACCTCTCCAGCTTTCAGCCTGCTTCCTGCTGGGCACTCTGCTCCTTTCAGATCTGACTCTGCTCCCTCAGGGCAGCACTGGGAATATTCCCTCTGAAGTGAGGGAGTGATGAGCACAAGCTGGGCTCAGGCCTCAGCCCAGCAGGCACTGAGCAAGTGCCACCCCCAGATAAGGGCTCAGCTGGAGAACGGTCCCGACCATCACTACCAAAGTCTCATGGCCCTCAAACCCCTCAGGATCACAGCCACAGAGCCTGAGGAAGGCAAAAGTTTAACAGTAATGGGAGAAAAGCTCAAGACTCTCCAGATGTTCCAGTGCTCTGGAAGTCAAAGATTTTTAAAAAGTACCTGCAATGTATTAGAAGTGTTAGTTCATTTGAGTCTTCTGTGACACTGAGGTCAATCATTGGTGTTAGCATGACAAAATTACCAGCATCTCTAAATCATTAATTAAATTAAGGTCTCAAATGTCCATGGGTGGGAGATGTGGACCCAGATCCACTTTATGGAGGGGTTGAGACCAGCTTTCACCCATAAGCTAATGACAGAAAGCTAAACTAAAAACCTATAGAAAAAGGTTTTGATGAAATCCAACAAACAAATCCACAAGAATGATGTGCTGAGCTGTGCTGTGCAATGAGCCCCTCCCTTCCCAAGTAGAGCTTTTCAATAACAGTGAAGATTCCTGAAATCTAACTCATTTATTTTAATTATTAAGGTGTCCAGGAAATAACATTTAAAGCTGATGTCAGACACTGGAGTTGTTTGGATTGCTTCCAAAACAGCCTCATGCAGCAGAGTCCAGTATTTTGGCAGTCAGCAGTAACAGATATTGCATGAGAGCTCAGAAATCAGTTCTTTCCTGTGATCTCATCCCCCTGATGAACAAACCCTTTAATTAACCAAGCAGTGCAGTTGGCTCACTCCTGTAGCAGCACCACTCACTGATTATGTGAAGAAAAGCTGCTGCAGAGAGGATGAGTCCATTAAAGAAGGAGAAAACTGCTCTGCAATCTTTCAGGGAGATTATACAACTGCATCAAAATTAAATTGACATGAATCCAATTCTCATTTCACTGTTTGCCAACAAAAGCTCGTGTGTGATGTGGAACAGTCTCTTTACTCTTTAACCAAAGTCTGGAATGCAAATTAAATTTTTATTTTGTCTTTGGTCTAACCTTAGAGGAAGCCTGCAAAAGTCATTCTTTCAGGTTATAATTCACTAGTGGTCTCCAGCCTGGGTGGATCCCTATTGGAATTCTCACTGAGCCAGGTGTTTTTAGCTTCACGAGGGTCCAACACACTCTGAGGGTGTCCAGCACCTCACAGGAATGGCTTAAAGTAATTTGTGAGATGGCTTGATCAAATGTGTCTTGAGAAAGCAAAAAGGTTTTAATTGAAGAAGAAAATTATACAAAACAAAAGAATAAAAGCCACACACACGGTGTAGGGACAAGTCGCACACACCTGCTACAACACCCTGAAAATGCACAGGGAAGCCTCATGTTCTTCCTTAAGTATTGAACGATTTAGGTGGGGGTTTTTGGCAAACAGCCCAACAGAGAACAGCTCAATTTCTGAGAAACAGCTAAAGAGACCTATCAGTGTTTTTGTTTTGGCATTGACCCAATTACTGCCAGGAGAGCATAGAAACTTCTAGTGGTCTTCCCTGAAAAGTCCTAAGGTGAAACTGGAACCTTTTTCCTTATACAGAAAACATCCACCTGGTGCAGTGCAGCAGACCCCCTTCCCTGCCAGGGGCTGTAAACTGGGCAGGGCTATTTATTGCTCTGCTTCCCAAGAGCTTCACCCACAGAGAGCCATCGCTTTCTTTCCCATGTGCTGGGGATCACTGTGAGACCTCCCAGCTCCCTTCCCCAGCCCCAGGTTTGTGTCAGCAGGGACTTTGCAGCAAGTCCTGAAGCTGAACAGAGCCCACACCCGCAGAGGGCTGTGGATGTGAACTCCTCACACACATAGCCAAGGCTCCTGCTGCTCCCCGCGGCTCCTGCCCCCCCGCTCTGGGCTGGGCTGTGAGGAGCAGCACTGACAGCTCTAGCAGCGGGGCAGGAACCCAGCGAGGTCGGCCCCAGCCCGGGTGAAGGTGCCACCACCGCCTGCCATGAGGAGAACCATACCCAGCTCATTTCAGGAGCCACCAGCTCCTGCGTTGCCCCCGTTTTGAAATCAGTGTGGATGTGACCAGCAGGGAGTTGTCAAACCTTCAGTCTTTAATTTAGGACGCTATGATAAGACTCAAAACGAAGCTGGATCCAGGGCAAAGTAATTAAAAGCACGACTGGGGAATGGTCCTACTCGCATCTGCCTCAGGCACCCTAATCTGCTACAGAAACACGTCAGCGCCTTCCCCGCGGGATGGAGATGAGCGACCCTCCTCAGCAGCGCACCATCAGAGACTTTGAAGTTGTAAAAGCTACACGAATGCCAGAGGGAATCCTTTTGTTCATCCTGATGGCATCCACTGCCGGGATTATCGCCAGGAACGCAAATGAGGTGAACACGGGGCAGTGACAGTGTGTAATCTGTGCTGTTTGCCTCTCCTCCCTGCTGGAACAGCCCTGCTGCCTGTACCCACTGCCTGATAACGGCAGCAGCCTTCAGCCTTCTCTTCTCATCTACACAGTCGTTAAAATTCACTCCTCAGCAATTACTTGACATCAGTTTTAGCAGAAGTTTGGGGCTGTTGTACCCAGCCAGATGATTAAAGCTGCAGGGTCACAGCCTCACAGTGCTCTGGGCTCCTGTTGGACTCGGAATGATCTTCCCCTTCCACAGCCTGAGCAATGGTAAAATATTCATGTAGGTTGTCCATACAGAACCAAAACTAAAAATTCATTCCTGGTAATTCTATCTGGTCAGAACCTGCCTCACACAAACCATGGGAGACTCCACAGCTCTCTACCACTCCCTTTCTACCAAAGCAGCATCAGACCTCTTTGCAAACTCCAGACAAGTGCAATGGCTTGAACAGGGAGCATTGTCTATCTCCACTAAGCAAGAAATATACAATAAACTTGGCAGCTTTATTTAGAAAAAAGGTTCAGGAATGCTGGATTCCAGCAGATTTCCCCAGCCAGCAGCACCTCCCCTCCTGCTGTTCAGTGACAGCACACACAGAGCAGTGTCCATCAGGCAGTGCACGGGGGAATTATTGGGGAAAGCTGTTTCAAGGGTGGTTCCAAGCTGAAGTAGAATGCTGCGTAACCTCCAGTTATCTGTTATTATTCCTTATTAGAGAAAGAAGAGCCTCTCAGTGGTCACTTACACAGCGAGATGTAACAGAACTGGCAGGGCTGACTCTTAAGTGCTGGGCAGCAGAGCCCAGCACATGCACCAGCCCCTTTCATGGTGCTCCACAATGGGAAAGTACATCCCAGCTCCTTGTCCAGCTGTACAGGGAATCCATTGTTTATGGGACTGGGAAAATTCCCATTTTCTCTTTATGTTACCCAGTTCATGCCCTGCCCACCCTTCAAGGACCTTACTGTCATTCAGAAATGAAAGCATTTTGATGTGTGTGTGCTTCATTACAGAAAATCATGCTCAGAGCAAGTCTGTGGTAAACCACATGGAAAAAAAAAATATCTGCAGGAGAAGAGATTCCCAAAGCACCCCAGCCAGCCCTGCAATTATTCAACAGCTAGTTTGGGGAGAGAACTGAGCTAAACAAAGGCTGCAGCATGTGCAGTGCTCTCACTTATGGCACAAGTGAAACATGTTCCAGAAAATGGGCCTGTCAGCCAAACAGGGACTTCAGGCAATATCTTAATTCCCAAGAACAGTCTATTGACAGTGATTTACATGTGACAGGAAGGCTCCCGAGCAGATGGGAAGCTGGCAGGCTGTTTGGAGAGCTGCAGTCCAAGGAAAATTGCCACTGAATGCTCCAACAGTTCCATAGAGCAGAGACAAACTAAATATGCAAACTGTAAATGTAATTAAAAAGACTGGAGGGATTGGTTAGGAAGGGAGAACGAGAAGGGCTTGAAAGGTATATGTGGAAATATTTAGGCTAACACGTGGGATTTGTATGACAACATTAGGAGGGATGAGTATCAGACAAAGAATAAATTTATGGGGAAATCCACAAGGCTCTTTACTAATGCTCTTGATATACTTAACTAAGATATTTAAAAGCTATAAGCTGACATATCATTTAAGGAAAAAGATAATAGGAAACAGCCTGGCACCAGCAAGGAATAAATTGGTCCAATATACATTTCATGAGCAAATCTCACAAAGGATGCACTGCAAACTACAGATCCAACACACACACACACAATCCTGTATTGTCACCCCCACACTTACTTGGCTTCTACATTTTTAGGTCTCCCAGTCCAGCACTGACATCATAATTTCTCATGGGATATTAGGACTTGTGTCTTCAGAGTCAGCATTTAGTTCTGTGCCTTAGGAACTCATATTTCCAATGTGCCAGTGGGAGGAGGATGGAGCAGGATCCTGAGGGCTAGGTCATCCCTGCATCACAGTGTGTGCTCAGGGCACAGCCCAGGTACCACTGTAGCCCCTGCCTGCCACAGCAGCCCTGCTTTGACACCTGCAGGGGAATGGCCCAGCCCAGGGACCCTCGAGGTGCTCTGCAAAATCCCCAGCATGAGACAGCCCAGTTACAGGGGGGTGCTGTCACTTATAGCACAAAGATGACAAAAAATGCCCCTTCAGAGTTTCCTTTCAGCTGGCAAATGACAAACTGAGTTTGTGCCATTCTGGGGATATCAGCAGTCCATCATCCTGCTCCTCAGGGGTCACTTTTACAGCACACAGAGTACAGAGCTGAGTGCCAGCCCTGTCTGACTCCCAGCCCCATCTAAAGGGAGGAACGCCAGAGGGAAAGGGGCAGAAACCCTGGGGCTGTGGAGGGTAACAGGCAGCAATGCTCTCTCCTAAACACCAAGGTCACCCCCAGCACGACAGACATTTCATCCACAGGTTTTGTATTCCAGATGAATCCCACACAGACCAAAAACTTTCAAAGCACAGTTAACAACCAGAAACTTACCAGCACCACCACTGAGTCCCTTCAGTGTCTTCTTGTAGCTGGAGAGATGCATTTCCTGACAGAGCCTTTATTCTCTTCCCTCCCAGGACTGTTCTTTGTTCCATGACACTTCTTACACCTTCTGTCTCACACGTGGGCCAAGAGCTCAGAGCCCTTTGATTTCCTACTTCTCTATGGATACTGAAATCTGATGCCTCAGGGGGTTTTTGTATCTCTAAAAGCAGCTCTGAGCATCCCAACACATCCCTCCTGCTGGAGGCTCACGTTAGTGAGATCCTGAGTGTGCCCAACCAGAAATGTTTCCTGAGTGCATCAGCTGCAGTAGAGTATTTGTGATTTACAATAAACAAAAATAAACAATTTGTGATTTACAATAAACTCTGCCCACAGGAGATAACAAAAAGCCCAGCTAAAACACTGTGACCTCCTACAAGAATTAGAGAATGCCTGTACTTGAGACAAGACAAAAATAAAGTTGCAGTGGTCTAATTTAAAATGAGAGAACATCTGGTTGTTATTAAAGGCATTATCAGCATCACTGGTCACCTTTGAGCATTTAGAGCACCTATAAAGCAGCAAATAAGGCTGTTTGAGCCTTTTTAACCCAAAGTTAGCATTTGATAACAGAATGTTTGATAGAATTGTAAAATGGGAGTAATGCAAGTACAGCATAAAGCGATTGATGTAATAAATACAGGCAAAACACATTGCCCAGGTTTACAAGTATATAAAATATGCAATACATCAATTAAAAAGCTGCACTTCCGTTTTCAGCAGTTTTTCTGCAAATTCAATGCTGAATACCCTGAACATTCCTACTACATCCCTACTAAGCCAAGGAGATTGGGATGCTGCAATGGTTGGGGTGTGGATATCAGTCACCAGAGTTTAACATCCTCTCCTGGTTTCTGCTGTACAAACAGAATGTAGCATTATTCTGGTGGAACTTTTTGGAGGTGACATGCAATTAAATGACACATTGAATGTTTCTCTCTGCCAGCACTCTGAGGAGCTGTTTTAAGGTGAATGTGCTGTACTAATTGCACTGTAATTAAACACAGTGAGTCACTCGAAGCTTCTCAGTGACACAGAGAATCCAGAGCTGCCACTCCAGCAGCGGTAGGCCAGGAGTTGAACCAGCCCTTTGTGACCCAGGTGAGGAATCCTGGCCCTGGAGAGCCCCAGACAGAGAGTCTCACACAGAGATATGAAAATATCACTCCTCTTGGCTTGCTGGGAGTGTGCAGCTCCTTCCCTCCCTTACAGCCAGGTCAGTTCTTTAAAAGCAGGTGGATATATTTGTCTTGTATCATTTCAAGCCTTTTAACCACAGAACAGAAGAAGACTATTTTTTAAAGCAGGTGCTGAGTGACACTGGCTTTGGCCAGTCTCCCAGCAGACACAAGGGTTGTTTTGTTTATTCTTGACAGACTGAGACACACTCCAGCACCTGTGGAAAAGGCACTTCATTCCTGTTTCATCTTTCCACTTAGCTAATTCCCTTTCTCCTTCAGATCACTACATGTACTTCTAAAATTGATCAACACACATCCTTTATTGTGTATTTTACCCTGTCATTCAGAAGATGGGCTTGTTGCCACCGAAGCTGCTCTACAAAATACTCCTCAAGCTGATTTTTACCAGATGAGACTTTTTAGGAGCGGGAGCTGTGCTGGGCCAAGAGACCCTTCTCTGTGTTCCCTGTGTCCCTGCTGCTGTCACAGAGGGACAGAAGGCCCATCTGAACACCACCAAGAAGGAAGAGTTTGCTTTGCTCCAGCTCCAGCAGGAAGCAACAGTCAAGAGTCTGTTATCCACCTCCCCCCAGCTCATGGGATCAGATTTTCCCAACTCCTCTGCACAGTCCCTCCATCCTGTAGGAATGCTGGCCTTCCCTTCCTCTGAAGAGACAAAACATTCTGCAACACTCAGGATGTCTTTAGGTAGTTCCTGGGGATTGTTCAGTGAATTTTCCAGTGGTTAAATCCATATGCTTCTTAAATCCATATGTCATTTCAAGTGAGATCTTGCACCTTGTTCAACCAGACCATGATAATATAAAATAACTCAAAGGTAGTGTCAAACTGTACATCATTGCTGTGTATCAGCAGTTTTTGCAGATATTAACAAAAAAAAAATTCCTGTTTTCACTGAAATTTTGCAGCACCTTCAATCAGGGGAGATGAAGGAGTAGTTTTATCAGATCACAGAAAAAGAAATCTCCTGCCTCAATGAAGGACCAGCTGGAGTTACTTCAGGAAAAAATGAAAGAAACTGTACAGGGTTTAAAGCTAGTGACTAATTTTAGATTAAAACACTTCCCTGAGGATCTTGAAAGTAACTTTCATTCATGACAGGGATTTTTTGTTGTTGTCGCCCACCAAAACCCTTAGGAAGTGTTTACTTGCAGTGCACACAGCTCTGCTGAGCTGTAGGAAGGTGTCCTGTGGGTACAGATGTATTTTAAGCTGTTCCACTGGCTCAAGTGAAGCTGGAGCCCCAGTATCTCCTCAGGACTGTGTTTTGCGTATTAAACATCAGACTGCAATGTTTAATGTACCCATAAAATTATAATGCAACCAGTAACAGGCATTGCACAACATCCTGATTTTATAAACAGACCTAAATTGTCTCCAAACCTCCTACCTCACTTCAAAAAGCAGTGTCACAGACATCACTTTTTACCACCAAACCTAGCCCATGGTTATCACAAGGTGTGAAGGAAAGCAGTGTTTGGGCAGCAATTATAACTTTCCTCATTGTTACCTGTGAGCATCAGAGGAATACAAAGTGCTTTGATCTAAGGAAGAGGCAGTGCAGGATTCCAGGTAGAGTTTAGCGTAAATTTATTTCATTAAAAGCTTCATTAAGCTGAACTGGTTTACATCTCATTAGCTTCAGACATTCTGGTTTAGCCTATGTTCACCTTCTTCCACTTCTGCACTCCTTCCTCCTCTGTCAGATGGTTCCTGAGTGCTTTGCTGGACACCAGCACCAGCTTCCACCAGCACTTCTGGACACTGCTCTGGTAGAACATGCTGATTCTGGAAATACTTCAGCTGGCACTAAAGCCTTCCAAGGGAAAGCTGAAAGCAGCATTGGCTCAGAAAAATTGATTTTGGTAGCTTCTTGGCTACAGAAAATTGATTTTTGTGAAGTTTAAATTTAGTTGACATTCTGGAGAGAGTTCCTGTCCACATCCCTCATGACATAGGATCTAGTCAAGAAAAATTGGTGAAACCTCCTTGTTCTGCAATCCCAGAGATCACAGGCCCCAGGACAGAGGCCATCCAACCTTTGTCCTGGCATTCATGTGTGAAAGCCAACAGCTGCCCACCTCACCAGAGCACATCTTTTACTCAGACATGTGGCAGCCCCTTTTCTTCTTTCCATGGATCCCTCTAATCCAAATTCCTCTCCTTTGATTTTCCCATCTTCAGCTTTCTTCTTGTTACAGTCCCAACACCCTGTGCCATTTCCTACTTTAAGGATTTTAAATTCCTGCCAATCAAACCTGCAAAGCAGGGGCCTCTCCTGAGAACACTCACCCGTTTTCTGCTGCTTTAGGCTGCAAGAACTGAGCATTTGAAATCTTTACTTTGGTGTCTGTGAAGGTCTGACCTTGGAGATGACACTGTCTGAGGGCCCCTCACTGGCACATCCTTGTCCTCATGGCTGTTACCTCAAGGCCTTTCAGAACAGCCTTGAGAAGATGAAGAAGAGAAACTGAAGAAATCTGCAGAAAAGTCAGCACTGAAATGCCATGAAATAGTCATGGCTCAGGTAGTTTATCTCAGCTCATTGCAGGACACTCCTCTAGTTCTAAAAGGAATAGCAAGAGAACTGAAATCTCACCTGTTCTGGCAGCACTATCAGTGAATACCATTGGGAATATTTTTAATTAGCATTTTAATTATCAGCATCTACTCTGGAACCCTCTTGAAACCTTTCTAAACAGATCTGTGCAGAGCACCTTAAAAGTATGTAATGATGCAAGGCTGGATCAGAGTTCCATGAGTTCCCCTCCCCACCAGGCACAGGCAGTTTGCTGAATGACACCAGAACTCCACTGCTCCTCTCATCTGTGGCAGGAAAAGTGCTGTAAATCCAAGGGCACCACTGCCAGGGACAAGCCTAAGGGACACTGAACCTGTCTGTGGCTGCTGCCACAGTGTGAGCTCTGGACACTCCTCAGAGGGAAGCACTGAGCAGGGAACAAACTGCCTGAGAGTTCAGTCAGTCAGGTTCAAATCCCAGCTCTACCTGAAAAAGACACTTCTCTGGGCTTTACTACCATTAAAAACAACCCTACAGATGACACTGTTCCCTCTCAGTAAAATACAAATACTTTTTTGGTTACTTACAAGTGAATTGAGTATTACACTCTCCCTTCCCTCCCATTTCATTCTTTTTTCACAAAACATAATTTCAAAAGATGGGAGAAAACTGCAATACTGGTGCCAAAGCCTCCTGTTGGTCTGTTTCAGAAGCTGAGAACTGCTGGCACTAGCCCAGGAAAAGCAACAAAGAACAGGAGGAGTTTGGAGAGCAGCTAGACTTGCAAACCTCAGAGCACTGTAGAATAAACCCAACACAAAACAGAAAAATGATTGGCAGGGATGGGATGACTCTGATGCTGGAAATGAAAGTGCTATGAATAATCAGGCACCTCTGACCCAGGAAAACATTGACTTCATTGGCAGCACAAAACTGACTGCAGATGGTATTTGGGGAGGGGAATCCAGCTATTCACTGTGCTTTCCCCTCACCAGAAAAATTCATTTCCTCTGTACTGTTGAGCAATGAAATGCACCTGATTGGATCTGCTGAGACAGCTGCACACAGAAGATCTGGAATGAAAAATTAAATAGTCCATGGGGTTGATGCTAAAGGCTATTAAAAGAGTGGACTGAGAGGGGAATGCACATATAACTCCTATTTTAATAAAGAATTAAAACAAATCCCTTAAAGGAACAAATTTATTTGGATATTTCTTTGAAATCCTAATGAGATTGTTGCTGAATTGGATGCTGGATATCAGTGCACAAAGACATTTCTCATTCCCATCACTCCTCCCATTTGTTCCTGTTACTGCTCCCTTCTTCCTGCCCTTCCAGCTCCTCCTGCCTCCCTTCCCTGTGTGCTGGGCTCACCTGCCAGCCCTCCCTGCCCAGCCTCACATCCCTGGGAGTGCTCATAGGGACAGCTGATGCGTCACCTGGGGCTCTCAGCACTCCCTGCCTGCTCTGACACGTTTCCCACAGCCAGGACTCCAGGAGAGGAGGGAGAGTGAGACTTTTTGGCTTCTTTTCTTTCCTGCTGAGGTTGGGATAAAGACATGGGAAACGATGGGTCGAGTTTGGACTTGGTTGTTTATTATATTTTATTTATCTGCAGACTCCCAAGCTGTGAGCTCCAACTGACAAGCTGGGAAAACAAGGTAAAATGGAGACACTTCTAACTTTTTCTAAGGTTATTTAGGTGATAATTACGTAAAAACAAGGTGACACCTATATTATTTATACTTTTGACATAATAATGACTACATAAGGCTTGTAATACAGACCTTTTTTACTCAGTTACAGAAAACCACCTAAACTCATGAGGAAGAAGGAAGAAGAAGGTGAAGAAGAAGGACTTAGACAACACCTAAAATCCTTCATTTTGTCTCACATGCGCTACTATGTATTAAAATCTTAAATTTAAGTTTTTCCTCCTGTGAAATACACAGTACTGTTCAAACTACACCCCAAATGTTTAACCTCCAGGGTTCTAACAGGAGAGCAGCAGCAAAGGCCCATCCTTAGAGCAGGTGATGGCCCTGGCTGCTCCTGTCAAACACCTTGTCCTGTCCACAGCTGACACCAGGACAGTGAGGCAGTTCGGAGTGGAAAGAAGCCTGAAGATACAGAATAACCTTATCCCTCCTTAGCCCTGGGCTCAGCCTTTGGCTGGAGGAGAACAGGATGGAGCAAAGCCTGGCTGGGATGCAAATGCAAACAGCCCAGACTGTCCCTCTGGCATTGCCTTCAGCATGTGCATGTCTGACACACACAGGTTCTGGCTGGAGCTCAGGGGTCACAGCCCCTCTGAAAGACAGATGCTGCCTCTAAACAAATGAGCTTTAACACTGGCTTTCCAGGGCCATTAGAAATAAAATCCAGGGGTAAGGAGGAGGAGGAGCAGGAGGATGCATTTGGATTTTTTTTCTTGTACCTCTGCAGCATCACTGGAGGGCAGATGTGACAAACCCACAGTTTGTCACATCAGAAATAAAATGGGGGAAGGAGTAGGAAGCTGAGCTTGGGTTTAAGGCAGGTTTGCCTCAAGAAGCAACAGGTACTTACTTGTAGTTAAGTCTGTTGTGGAATTGTTGGGATAAAAAAGCCAATCACTTGTTCAAGCAGACCCATCCCATTCCCACACCTCTTTAAGTTCTCTACTAGATCTCTCTTCACCTACACAGGCTGTTCTTTTTTTGTCAAAGATTTGCATTTTATGGAACATCAGCAAATGGGAACCTTTCCCCTTTCCTCACATACTTTGCCCTTAAAGAGTGGCAGAAGTTCCTCAACTAAGTTGGCAAGACCAGGCAATCCCAGTAAGCAACACCTTCAGACCTGCATTTCTTAAAGTGATGTTTTCATTAAGCAGGATATTTTCCTTTCTTTTGCTGAAGAAAATGCCTACAACCAAGATTTCAAATGTATGTGCCTAAGACTGGGCATACTTCTGCACAGCCTTTTGTTTGGGCAGGTTACATTTTCAGTGCATGAACTTCATGATTCCCAAGCCAATAATTAAATCTTTAAGCAAATGGCCTGATCTTCAGTGTTGATCACACAGTGACTTAGCCCACCTTTGTTAGTAATTGAGGGGTGCAAGGCTCTTGAGAAAACAGAAATGAAAAAAGAAAAACATCAGGCCTATTCCTAGGGTACATGCTGGTAGAATTAAACAGGTAGCTTGAAGTGAGCACTCTCAAAAATTATTCCTTCCATCCTTTTATATCACTTTCAAGCCTACTGCCCAACACATTTGATACTAAAAATTATACCTGCATACGTGAATTCATAAATTTACCTCTGAATTCAATTTAGAAGTATTTTTCACAATAATATAGAGACATATGAACTGTAGGAAAAAACCCACCAGTGTATGAGCAGATGAAGTCAGAGCTTGGTGCCCCAGTGTGGGCTGAGTCCTGGGCAGGGTGCGTTTGTTCACTGCACAGACTCCTGGTTTTAGGAATACAGGGTGTGTTTCCTCTGTGCTCCCTTGGCAGGGTCAGACACATCTGTGTCTGCTGGGAGACAGACACATTCCAAATCTGGGCACTTCTAACAGGGCATTTACAAAACACCTTATTACAATAGGATTTGACAGCATGTCCATTAATCTCACCAATTACAGCCATTTGGCTCTTGCAGGGGATGCAGGCAATCTACATGCTAATAACAAAACTGTTAGGAAACATGAAATTACACAAAGTAAGACCCACACAATTTTGATCAGCCACACAACATCAGAATCAAGAGTCTCCTCATGTTAACCTTTGCTCCCCTTATAAGCCAAAAGCTTTCTAAGAACCTTTGCAAGGCTTTATTGGATTACAATGAGGGTAATTATAGCACTGAGATTAATTCAGTTGCTCTCTTGTAATGGAATAGAGCCAGTTCCAGCTATCTGACTGCCAGTCTGACTTGGCAGGGCCCCACAGACCCTGTTCTTTCATGGGTGTTTTGCCTGTTCCAAGGGATGAGATGACTGTTCCCCAGTCCCAGGCACCCTCACAGGCAGGATGGGAGAGCCCAGTGCTCAAAGGAGGCCTGAAGAATGAACAGTGTTTGCAAAACAGCAGAAGGATCTCTCAAGAAAACTTTTCCCATAAAAGTCTGGGGATAATGGAGGACTTTCAGCTTCCTTAGTTATTTCAGAATTTATTTCAACATACGCTGCACGTGCATTGTATTGTGGGGAAGGAAAAAGCAGAGGTGATTAATCTACTGCTAAGAAAGAACTAAAATCAGCTACAGCATAAATATGACTGACTGGGCCTTTCTGCACTCATGGGATGCTGTTCTCAGAGTGTCTTTCTCCTTTAGTTTACTTTCCATACAGGAATTCTACAGATCCTAGGCCACGAGGACACTTTTACCCAATGGTAAAGGCACCAGGTGAGCTGCAGTCACTGGGCAGGGCAGGGCTGCAAGGGGAGACAAGTGCAGGGGTGAGGAACAAGGCACAATTCAGCCAGTTATTCTGAAATAGAATATGGGGGGAAACACCAATTTTCATTGCTGGAATACTGACCCAGGGCACCTGTGCAGGTGCTGAGTTTTTCAGTGGAAGTCAGGAATGAGTTAGTAAAAAAAACAGCCATCCTGGTACAACTCTGAGTAGTCAGAACTGACCCAGGCTCAGCACAGGCCCTTCCGAACCATACTCTGGGCCTTATTTCCCCACTTTTGACACCCATGGCTACATCAGCACCACTATAAAGTTCACAGCTGTTCTGCAAAACAGTTTGCAAAAGATAATTCAGCTGCAGAAGTAGTGAGGGCAAAGAGGAATAAACCACAAGATGTTCTTAGGAGAGAGGAACCCAGACAGGATCTCCAAATCTGTTTCCTGGGAGGCCAAGCTCTGCCATCTGCAGAGGGAGTTCCTGAGGTGCTGTGAAATCCCTTTCCAGAGCAGAGCACAGGGCTGCTGGTTTGGGAAGGAGAGAACAAGTTACACGAAACATCTTTGGCAATTAAAATTCTGCTGACAGCAATGTCACACCACATCAGTGGTGGAAGAAGGGAACCCTCTGGAGAAGTGGTTACACAACCTGCTATTGTGACTTAGACATGTCCTGCCCACTGGACACCTTTACAGGCATTTGGCAGAACCTGGAAATAATCACAGCTCTGAAGGCAATTTTTATGCAAAGCAGAGCTCTAAAACTTGTTTAAAAAATACCCACACAAACAGCAATAAAGGTCACCTGTCCCTGCTTTGGGAATGAGGGAAGGGGAGGAAAAGATCAGAAGGATTACCTGAATGGACTTATAAAATCCCAGCTTTTGGAGCTGTTTCAAAGTGCCTCTTACTCACTATTTTGATTGGAAAGAGCAAAGAACAAATATTAAGGGTAGGAGGAGAATATACAAACAATTACAGAAAATACACATTTTGACAACTTGTTTATTATCATTCAGGTGCTGCAAGGGACAGATTCCCTGCAGCAGGAATGCTGCAAAACAAACAATAACCAGCAGCTTCCAGCAGCAACTCTTTCCAATATAGACAGAGCAGCTGATTAAATAACTTTATTTAAAGCCCTCAATTTTTCTCTTACTTGTACTTAACTGGAACCATAGAAAACAACTGCTATTTCAGTTGAGGCCTGAAAACCTTGGTTCCTTCACTGGATATGTGCCAGGACTCTGTGACTTTCCCTAAGGCAGGTTGTTGGTGGCATGGGAAGACTGTGATGTCTGAAATAGCTACAGTGCAGCACAGCTCCCTCCATGCGGAATTTGGTGACACCCACTAAGAAGTAAAATCAAGATATGCAGAAAATGTTAAGAAATTCTACTCCTCATACAAACCCTAGTGAGAAAGTTCCATCTTTTAAGAGACAGGACCAAGCAGCTGATGGAAACAGCTGCCCTGCCATGGAGGCAGAGGCTCCCTGGGCTGTTCATGCAGGTGCTGCATCTCTCCATGGCCTCTGCCAGCAGCTCTCAGTGAGACAGGGCAGCTCCAGGGAGGCCCAGGCACAGCTCAGATTATCCAGTTGTTAGTCCTGCTAAATGCAGGAAAAAAACAACAAAAATCCACATCCTTTGCCCAATAATTGCAGTAAAAAGGGAGAGGCACTCGAAAAGATGGGATGTCTAGTCAGTGTGATCCTGCTCATTTCTAGGCACTGACTTTCATGGAGGAGATTGGAGTAGGAGGAGGAAGGAGTTTGCCATGGACTGCTTGTACCATTTACAGAACAGCGTTTGGCATCTCTTGCTCATATGTCAAATACGTGCCTGCACAGTGTGCCAGATGCAGCTTCTCATGAATTTTTAAAGAGGAATTTAGTGCTGACATAACAAAAGGGATAAATTGCTCAACTGTTTGCAGGGTAAATCCTGAATGCACCCATAGAGAAGCACATAGAGCTGCTGAAATCCTGCCATGGCTGAAGCACTGAGGACCTTTGCAAGGTTATGCATTCATATCCAATAGCAAAAATCCCTTCTTGGATATGGGCTCTGGCAGCACAGGAGTTTCCAAGAGGTCACTGGGATAATGGCCATGGCTAGTTTTTACAACCAGAAAAAGTAGCTCAACCTTCCAGAATACAAACTTTTATTTTAAAGACGAGTATCACTCTTACTGAGTATCACGAAGTTTCTCTTTTATTTCCCACGATGGTCACATTTCACTACCTAGGTTTAAGTCAGATTTCAGAACAGATTTTTTAAACATTAGGTAGACAGAGGGAAGAACAAAAACCTGCAGTAGCTGAATTATGTTATTTACAGTGACATTAGACATTCACAGTCATTCCAGGAATATTGTGCTTTATGATCCTTATGATTTACTGGGAGAATCATGCAAGATTCACAACACTTTACAATTCACTTGCTAATATCTTCCTCAGGCTTTGGCTTTAAGGTGCTACTGGGAACTAAGCCAGGAGAAACAATAGAAGTTGGCCACACTGGTCATGTCCTGTTTGGTATTGTGACAACAGATAGCACATCCCAAATCCCCTTCACTTCAGAGATAAGAGTTCGAATGGACATTTATATTGAAGTGGTTTTACAGGTACTACTGCTCATCATGAGAGGAGATACTTACCCAAGGCCTGAGGATACGGTGAAGAGCCTCAAAGTATTAGCAAGAGACGTGCCATTAAGATGTTACATATGAAATTATCACACCCCTCCAATCTTGAATCTGACATGCCTTTGATAGTTTTTGCTTCTCTTGGTGATTATAGACAACTTTAAACACTCTTTTTACTATCTACATTTTCCAAATTCTATAGGCAAATCTCATCCTGGTGAGAACTCTTAGGCCTCCCTAAAACTCCAGGAGATGTTGTGCCTCAGAAGCTCCTGCCTTGCTAAGGTCAGCAGTGATGCTGGTGGCAGCTCTGTGAAACCCCCTCTGGAGCTCCCCAGCCCCACAGAGGACAAGGCCTGGTTATAAATGGGGGAGGAGAGCTGCCATATGCCAATGCATGAGCAATTTTTGACTCGCAGTCAAAAGCATCCAAAAGAAGTCAGTATGCAGGATTTTCTGCTATATGGAGGAATTGTGATTTGGCCTTGTCCCCAGCTGTATCTCATTAAGCAAAAAGGAAAGAAAAAAGGGAGAACATTCTTTTCTTCTATGCGAATCTCACCCCAGAGTTCATCTTCCTTTGGGGGGCAGTTCATTGCTGGTACCTGGAAAACCCCATCAGAGCAGGAGGAGGCTGTGAGAATCCAGGTGCTTGAGGACAGGGCTCTGTCCAATTCAAAAGTTTTTTTCTAAGTCTTTTACACTTTGAACATGATTTCTTTCAAGGAAAAGGCAAAAGTGCTACAGAGAGACAGGGCTGAGAAAGATCAGAGTAAAAAAAGAATCTCATGTTCCATGAAATGTGCCACTTACATTGCAGTAAGAGATGGTATTTCCATGTACTGCAGCATTTTGCGCTAGCAGCAATTTTGCTTGTGAGCTCTTTGGTCTGTTTTGCTCCATGTGGAAGGTTTGTTTAATCTGAGACTTCGCTGGGATTTTGCCCTTATCTATTTTATAGAGACTGACGTGGCATTAGCATAAGGCAGACATCAGCATTGGTTTAATGTTACAAAGGTCACCACACCTGGGTTTCAGAGACTCTGTGCTTCTTTCCGATCTTCCTCGATGTAGAAAGATGTCAGGAGGAAAAAGCCTCCTCCAAAGACCCCAACAAAAGCACAGGTGACAAAGCTGTACTGCATGCTCCTGAAACTCCACTGCAGCGATGGGATGTTCCTGGCCTGGATGGCGTTGGAGATCTGGGGAGGGAACAATTAATCTGCCATTAATCTGGAACAATAACACCTCTATCCTCTCCTGCTTTCAAGACACTGTTTGCAGTGTGGGCCTTGAAAAGAATAAAAGAGGCAGGCAGGGATGAAAGTCTGGTCCCAAAGTTTGTCAAACCCTGCACACCTGTACTCCACTGCTCTCCAGCTTCCAAATGGTCAAGGAATTTCATGTTGTTTTACAACTTCAGTGCCTCCAGTCACAAGGAAACATATTTTTCTATTTCCTAGCCCATCTCCAGATTGCCAGCACAGAATGGGCATTTGGCAGTGACCTTTAGCATTTCTTGATTCATTTCTACTCAGTGACTTTCTACCTCCCTTATTGGCATCCAGTGGATAGAAACGGGGCCAAGCAGCAATACAGGCACAAGCAACAACACTCATAAGACAGGGAAAAGACAGAAATTAACCTAAGACAAGAGTGGGGCCTGCTTTTGAGCCAAAAGGCATTTGAGGAGTTATAGAGTGACACTGTGAGTAAGTGGGAGGAAGAAAATACCAGGCAGGTGTTTTTTGCTCTGGAGGGAGAATGAGGTTGTAAAGGCTATAAATGATACACATGAATTTTATTTTTGTAGGCAGAAGGAAAATCTGATTTCCAGAAACTCAGTAAGATTCAATGCTTAACCCAGGAACTTGAAATATTTTCTTAGCATAAACAAAAAGATAAATGATGAAAGCAGTCATTTTTATTCCCATATTTGTTCTTGATGGTTAGAATACACTGTGTGACTTGAAATGCATAAATATGAGACTCTTCAATCTTTGCTGGGTTTCTATGATTATTTATGACAGTTTAGGAAGATAAGAGGAAGCTCAACTCTAAATGGGTACCTAGGGACTACAGCAAGCATAATGGCCACGATGCAAACCTAATACATTTAATTTTAAAATGCTTAGTAAAAAAATCTCTGGAGTGCAGAGGGAAGAAAAACAGGCTCTGAAAAAGAAAATTCCCTAATTCTTCAGGCAGATTTTAAGCTTGGCTGAAGCAGGTTAGGAAACACTATCAGTACATGAAAGTAGGAGATTTGGAGTTTAACCAACAGCAGTCATGGGAAGTGTTGGTGTATGAGTCTGGTGTGTATGTATATGGTGTCTGGAATGTTCACAGAACATTCCAGAGGACAATGAGGGTGCTCAATACACAGGAACCCACTTGGAGACACTGTGGTTTTATTCCTGGGTTTATTATTGTCTCTGTTCTTGGTGAAGTTACAAGGTTACCTGAGATTAACCTCATCTGGATAAGCTTTTTTTCGTCTTTACTCTTTTTGATGAGCTGCTCTTCAAGGTGACTTGTGCAGGTCCTACACACAGGGACAGGCAGGATGCAGCACAAAGCCTCAGTTCTGTCTGTGCCCCCAAGAGGGCAAAGGACAGCAGGCAAGAGGCACAAACAGTTTAATCTTTCAGGTAGAAAGGTTAAAGCAATAGATTGGTCAAAGGGAGAATGAACAAGGCATATTTCAGCTTTTGGGGTACCTCCTATTTTTGCATCCCGTTTCACCCACTTTCCACAGGGATGTTGGTTGTTGTGTTCCCACACACACACACAGAGTCAGGTAAGTGTGAGAGCAGGAGTTTCCTAACACCAACGAGCAAAGTGGTTTCTTCATTTGCCAAAAAAAGGAAGCCAGCAGGGGTAATCCCTCAGGGAGAGAGGCTCTCTTCTCTGCCAGACAGTTCATAGAGTTGAGACTCTGGGTTTCACACAGCTGGGGACAAGGGGAACCTCTTGTGTAGCTGGGCCAGCAGCATCTGAGCAGGCATAGTTCACTCAGGCATTGCTGGCCCTGTCTAACCCTGACACTGTTAGCATGGGGTGAACTTCTTGAAATAAATTTTCATACAAACTAAACTTTAAATCAACAACAAAGACTCAATCTCCCATGTCATGTAATGCAGAAAACTCAA
>VWZU01018553.1:152882-189965 GCA_013397095.1 Sterrhoptilus dennistouni | reverse complement strand
GAAGGAAGGAAGGAAGGAAGGAAGGAAGGAAGGAAGGAAGGAAGGAAGGAAGGAAGGAAGGAAAACAAATATAGTCCACTGGAACTAAAATTCATGAACGACACAGAGAAAGCAGTATGAGGCTGATCTGCACAGAAGCACCTAAGATCAAGTAAATGTAGGAAGAAATCAGGTCTCAAGGAAAATGGGAATTCAGGGTTAAGGTGATTTGAGACCAGAGCTTTAAAGGTCAAGTAGTTTTTAAAGACAACCATTGCCCCACTTTTGTTCTGAGAGACCATTCAAACTGCAATATTTCAAGCTTCAAAATTTGAACTAAGTCATGGGTTTTAACACATTGAATTAATTCCCATTAAACTCCTCACAATTTTAGCAGCAAGTGCTTCAATCCCATTACACTGTCTTTGCAAAAATGTATGCTTCTAAAAATATGAGTCTGCAAATTTAAAATAAAAGTAAATTTCTACACACTGCATAGAACTAGTCACACCTACAAGTAGTGTCACAGGACCAAGTGCTTCATGCAAGTAAAAACATTTAGAAAAATGTTTCACTGTCCCAGACTCAGAGTAATTTCAATTTGAGTGATTTCTGGGTTTGGACCAGGTAGTGCCTATAATTCTGTGAGTGTGTGTCTTTCAGTTTCTGGAAGTTTTATGCCAAGGAAAGGTCAATAAGGAGAGAATTCACTTACAACGCCGATGAGGTATGGGCTGCCTGCATCTCCCAGCAGATGGCTCACCAGGATCTGCAGGGCAATGGCTGTGGACTGTCGCCTTGGTGTCACCACGTACTGAAACAAAGCACAGCCCACAGCAGGGGGAACATCAACACACAGAACTTCATCAGGGAACAGCAACACACAGAACTTCATGAGGGTCCAGCTGCTTCTAGAATATCCCACAGACATCAACAGAGCAACTTCTGTGTATCTCATATTCAAACACTCTTTACAACTTTGGAGTCAGAAAAGTTATTCTGAGCAAAAGGGTGCACTGCATTTTTGCTGAGGAAAAAAAAAACTCAAGAAAGGAAAACACAGGAGAAAATAACAATAAAGTAGCGGAACTGTGACTCACATGCTTCCATACACAGCTCAGAGCAGCCTGTACAGACCCATTTGGTCATGCAACCAATAGAAGCCTCCAGCCAGTATCCCTTGCAGTCACAATGATTTGCTAATCAGGATACAGCGCTGACAGTCTCTCAGAAAAATATCTTATGACCTGTGTCAGCAGGGCTGGTCTAGACTGCTGGGGGAAAGTGGAGTCCCTGGAACCTGGAGGAGCTTTTAAAGCCTTTTAGCTGAGGCCTTGCAGACCCCTTGAAGACTGAGGATGAGGACCGAAGCTGCCAGAGCAGAAAGTGGCTGGGGATGTTTTGATGGTATTGCCTGTGACTGGGAAGCCCCTGAGACACAAGGTACTGTAGCAATAACACCTCACACTGATTTTGTTTTTCAGTGCACACAGTTTAAATAACAAGCTGGAGAAGAAGATGTGGTGCACATCCAGAACATGGCAAAGCATCACACAGATTAGAACTATTTTGTCAAATGGAATATAGTAATTTTGAGGTAATAAGAGCTCTGTGCCTGTGCTGTTGAAGATCTGAACTGTGCCTGAAGAAGCCTTTCAATAATACATTTCCAAAAAGCTTTCACAGTCAGAATGCTTCAGAAGCAATTTCAAACCTTCATACCTTTGTTTTCCAACCACTTGCTCATATCAGAAACAAAATGCTTAGGATTTTCTCAGTCCTCTATTCCACAGTTTGGGGGGTTTTCTTGAAACTCACCCAAATGTCACTAAGTATGTCTCACACACTGATTAATGGAGTGATTGGTGTTTTACCAAGGGACAGACTCAAGGTGTATGCTCTATACTGTGGGTTTATCACTGCCTTCAAAGAAACATTAACATACATGGTGTTGGGCTTAAAACTAAAAAAGACCCCACCCTCACATTTAATTTAGAGTTTTGGTCCTGCTTACCACATACTGCACAGGTCCTGCTTACCTGTTTCAGTAAAGAACCAGAGAACACTGGCAGTACCCTCTTAGGCACTTGGCCTTGGATACACAAATCACTCTTAAACCAGCATTTCTGCACCCAGTACCAGAGCTCTGAGCAGCTGGATTAGAACACACAACCTCCTTTCTTCCTTTGCACACGTGCAGCTAATGAGTAACCCACTCCATTCCTAGTCCCTCCAAAGTAGATATTTCTAAGCATAGAGAGAACATTTCTTTTTCATTAGGAATATTTAGGTAGAATGCTTCAACAATAGTAAATATTAAACCAGGGATGCTTTGGAGATCTCTCCAGAGTTACAGAAAACTAGTCTGATGTCAGGTTGCCACGACACTGCATCCAGTCTGCAGACAGTGTAAGAGCAGAGTTATGTGGGATTGGCTGTTCTGAAATCGTTGACACCTATGGGATGAAGGAACAATGCAACAGCTCTTTCTCACTGAGGCCAAAGCACACTATGGCCTAGACTGAGGGTGTGCGGCCTACCCACATTCTTTTTCTCTCAGAAGCTGCCTGGATGATGAGCACACACACTTTGTGAGCAGGCTCCCTTGTACAGAGACAAAAAACCTACAATGGAAAACTCTGAGCTTGGGAAGCAGACCTGGCCATGACAGACTGTACTAGACTGGAGACTGTCAGCTCTTGGCTCTCTGAGGTTTTCATGTCATCTGTCCTAGACTCAAATTTCTTTCATGGATAATGACAGGCTGTGTTTGAGAAATGCAAATCAAATATTGTTATGCACTTACTATATCATCGGCATTGCAAGCATGAGAAAAGCTAAATGTGCTTTGGCTCTCCCAGTGCCTTGCACCACTTTCTTACTACATTTCTTTAATACCCCATATCTGCAACTACAAGAGATGGAACAAAACTCGAATAAGAAAAATACAAGAGAAGAATGGGATGTTCCCTATACTTTCAGGGCTCACACAAACTCTGCCTGTGCTATTACTCAGGTTCTTCTGCATGACAGACACTATTCTCAAGAACTCTGGGCACTGTGGGATTCACCAGGAAAAGAAGAAACAAAAGACACCCTCCTACAGAGACTGTGAAGTGTCCATGGGGTCCTGCCTGGCCACACTGACTGCCCAGGACTCCACACCATGGCAGGAGTGCGGTGACATCCTGCACACTCCTCCTCCAAGGAGAACCAGCCCAGGTGCCTGGGCAGAGAAGCAGGTGCCCCGAACAGGTTTGCAGATCCCTTGTGCTGCCTCTGGAGGTTTCAGAGAACCCTCTGCAGACTCTGCCACAGAGCTGTCAGCTGAAAAAGCAGATGGAACACACAGGCTGGTGAGCACTTCTGTACCTCCCAGGGCACTTCCAGAGACAGAGATACACTGGTAGCCTTCCCAAACCCCTCCAGTTCCAGCATCTCCTACACTATTACCTGCCAAAAACCTAAAAGACAAAGTTCCATAACCTCACAGATGGCAAACGTGTTTCATAAGGAATAACTCCAAGTGCAGCCTCCCAGTAAATCAGCAAGGCAGCTACAGCACTTCTCCACTTGCACATTAGGACTGCAATTGTACAGCAGATACATTTGTGTTTACACTGAATAGGAGCCACAAAAGTGGCTGCATGCAATGCCTCTTGATGCACCAGCCACAAAGGGAGGAAGTCCTTATCATTCAGTCAGCATCTTCCTTTATCTTCAGCTCCACGGGTTGCAGGAGAAATGAATTCCTACCTACATTGTGTGGCCAGTAGTGCCACGTGGGAAGAAAGAAAAGTAATTTTCATGGCAAAATAAGAACATGCGTTAGCAAATCCAGCTACATTATCAGAAATCCTACCAGTTCACATAGGAAGGTTCACAAGGCTGAAAGAGAAATTACTGCTGTTATCTATGGCATCCTTCAGTCAATATAACAGCAGTAATAGACTGAACTCATGGGATTTCAACAGGATGAAACACAACTCCCAAGTAAGATTACCACTGAATGAGCAGACATCTAGAAATTCAGCTCAATTCCATCATTTTTGTAATAAAACAATCAGTAGCATTAAGAATTCAAGAGATCCAACCCAAAGCACATTTGTGGTAATAAACTTGATGTCTGTTCCCAGGGGAACACAGCACCAGGGAGCTCTGCTACACCAAACTTTTCACCTCCTCACTTGTTGCAATATTCACCTCCTCAATTGATACAATATTGCTGGTAATTAATCCCACAATATTCTGAAAGAAATGGAAGTTAGGGATGTTGGCCACCTGGGAGACAAGAACTTCCTTCTCTTCTAGATTAACATGGATCCAGGATGTGGCAATGATGCTCCCCACGGATTTCCTGTGGGCTGCAATGTGAAGCAGTGTTCCCTGAGAAAGCTGAGACTGGAGTGATGGAACTGAACAAAAGCCCTGTTCCTTGCAGGCTTTGCAGTTTGGATTCAGGAAGGAATTGAAAGAAAGAGCTGACAGTAACCATCTGCCTCACTCTCCTCACCATGTACCACCATTATCTAACTCAGTGATGTCACCTTCCTCTTTAACAGTGACAGAGGACAGAATTAAAATGCAGATGTAGGAGTTCAAAGAAAAGTAAATTGAGGAACTTAAAAAAGTTGGTGCCTCAGCTCATGTAAAAAGAGTGGCAATGGTATTTATACTTGTTTCTGTTGCAAAAAACCCCAATCTTTTCAAAATAATCTGAAATAGAAGATAAGGAAAAATGTCAGTCTGGACAAACAATAGTTTTTCAGCATTGTTCACTGCTGCAAGGCTTCAGCCCTTTTCTTATAGGATAATTGTTTCTGACCATTCTGTGAGAGTCAAATAAGAATCAAAACCCTCTTGACTGCTGCCTGAGATGTTAAGCAAGCAGCCAATTGACTAATGCTGACTGCATTATTTATTATTTTATTAAAATTTCAGAGTGCAGAAAACTGACATGTAGAGAGCAGCACCGTGAAAGAGAACATAATGCACAGTCAGTGTCAGCAGGACTTTGCTGAAGACCCATGAAATGTAAGTAGTTCCTTTCCTTCATCTCAATCAGAATGTAAAAAAATGTTCTTCAGCTATGAAATACAAAGATAAACAGCCTTATGTCAAGGCAAGGTCAGGCAGTGGAAGGAGAGTTCTGTAGTGCTTCACAGCTGAGCACTAGAGAGTGCTCAGCATTTGGCAATATGCTTTCTCATCCTTTTACACAGACACTGTAAGAGGGATACTTTTATCTCTGCTCAGTTTGTCCATTACTTGGGTTTAATTAGCTGGTAGAGATACCAAGCAAGTTGTATAACTAAGCAGCTCAGACCACAGTGCCAGGAGCTCAGGGGTAAAATTCCAGGTCCTGTGACAGCAGGGGACAGTGACCTGTGTTCCACTGGAGCCACAGGCTGCAAGGTTTCTTCCTGTCCTTCTTGTGGACTGCTGTTGTGCATTGCTGCATGCACCTGAATGCACTGACTGTAAGATTTATCATGGCTGTGGAGTTTGCAGCAGCAAACTGCAAATAGATTTCAGCTCCCTTGGAATGAAACACTATTACAGAAAATGGGAAACACTCACCTGAGTCTTGCTTGGGAAGAGACAAAGATCTCTGTTCTGCTGTCCCTTAACTTTGTGCCTTCTCTCACTTGTTCTGATGGCTTTACACAATTGTTGTCCCTGCATTTCTTGCTTTCAAGTGTTTGAGTCTTTGCAGCAGCTTCTCACGCTGCTTCATGTAAACAATATTGTATTCTTAGAATTTATCTGTATGTTTTGCATTCTTGTTCTCTGAGAGAAAACTTGACTGATGATCATATTGACCAATGGAGTCAAGAGGTTGTAATCTCTTTGGGCCAATCTTGGCCCTGTACAAAATGTATATAAACTATGGAAGTCAGATAATAAAAGAGCCTTCCATGTTTGACCCTGCTGCTGCCTGCCGTCCTCTGTGAAGGTCCGCTCCCACGTCGCAACGTGTTGCCCCTCTAAGGGCAAGAGTAACACACAATTTCCCCACTTCCAGTGCCACCTGCAGCAGCATTGTGCCTGTACCACACTTGTCTGAACAGTCCCTGTCCCATAGGAAGCTTCCTGCTTGAAATATTTTGGTTACCATCACATCCACAGGTTTTCAGCACAGGGATCCCAAAGCAGAGAGTTTGGGTCCCTTGGCTGATCTGGTTCTACTCCTCATAGAAAAGGGTAGTGTCAATTTAAATATTTTGTCTTATGCCCATGGGTAGCAACAAAAGAATTGTCAATCATATAAATAACTTTGGTATTTAAATCAGCTTTCTGCAGTCTGACTATCAGATATGAGCATTTCTTTGCTTATTGCACTGATAAACCATATTCAACTCGTTCATATTGTGGATTATTAAAAAAAATCATATAAACTACTTGATAAGACTATAATGATCTGTGTAGTTCAGCAATCATAATATCTGCCCCAGGGTTTACACAGACATCTATTAGTGACTGTGGAGCTACAATCTAAATGAAATGTTGCCAAATTTTTATTTAGAGTAAAAACTCAAGTAAAATTACTAACTCTAAAAACTGTTGAAATAATAAAATGAAGCTGCTCATGACAGTCTAGACAAACTGTGCTACAAGACATGTGCTTTTCACATCACTCCTTTCTAAAAAAATTACTGATGACAGAATCCAAATGAAATCATGCACTGCTATTCCTTGGTTTGTGGTGTCAGCCCTGGAATCCCCAAGAGCCCTTTAAGCATCACTGCTGGCCTGATGCTCTGGCAGTGTAGCACCACTTATGAATTGGATTTACAAGAGCTGGAATTCATCTGCACTGTATTCTGAACTAAGGGAACTTGCTAATACTTCATGGACTATCAACTTTGCCTCATTTGGATCATCCTTTCAAACCTCTTGAAAACAAATAGAAAAGCTGATTATAGACACAAAATGACCTTGTTTCTGGTGCAGGCCATTTTCTAGCAGATATCTGACAATACAGAGCTGTACAGAAGCTCAAAATACTATGGGTACAGGCAGCACTAGAGAGTACCATGTGCATGAGTTCCATCCAAATCAGCACATCTTTCTGAGATTATAATATCTTGGACTTCTGCACCACCACACCCTTATTGCCTCTGGCATCCCTGCCCAGCAGCACATTGTGGCAGTGATTCCAAGCAGGATACCAATAAGGGGATTCTCTGTAGGACTTTGTTCATCAGTCCCCAGAAAGCCAATGTGCAGGGTTAGGAACAATATTACATGGACAAAAAGCTTGAAATAAGGAAAGAGTTTCCTGAGCACTTACCAGCAGTATGTCTGTCACAACAGCCCAGTTTACAGACAAGAACAATTCTCCAAATGCAATAAAAATCTGCAAAACAGAAAAAAAGCAGTGACTATACCATACTATACTATACTATACTATACTATACTATACTATACTATACTATACTATACTATACTATACACTGCATTGCCCTTCTATAATGTGAAGATGAGGCAGGCTCACTGACTGTGCTGATCTATGTAAGAGTTGTCCTACATACCCATTACTTCTAAATGAAACACCTCTGTCTATGTCTACAAACACTAACTTCATTTTAAAGGTGGGGAAAGGAACTAAAAAAGGTATTTGAGTCACAAATCCTCACCAGAAGGGCCAAAATAGGAAACATATACCCCTCTCCCAAATTAACTGCTATGAACTACTGAACCCAAGAAGAGAAAAGCAAGATCCATGGAAGAGAAACATTCAGCACAGCTTTACAATGTGCACAGGGATGCAAATGAAGCCAAGTAAACACCTCTGTGCCAGTACAAGTACTCTTAAGTGCTCCTTCAGAGAGAGAAGTTCCAAAATGGAATGGACTCCAAGGAACAGGCAGTCTCAAAACATTGGTGTCCTGTGGGAAATCCCTAATCCATCACAGATGGAGACCCAGCCATGAGGAAAAGGGGTAGGGCACCAACCAGTTCTTACAGCTGCGGTCTCAGAAAATATTAACCCTTTCAGCCAGCCCTGGACACAGACTGGAGCAGCCTGCCCAGAGGAAAGCATTAAAGTTACACCATTGAGGTGGAGCAGTGCTAGAAAGCAGAATCTCTTCAGAAACACAGGGCACAGATTTGCATGGCACCTGGAACATTATCCTTATCTACTAATCAGACTGATGGCACATTGTTACAACAGGTTCCAGCCTTGTGTTTGGTAAGGTCTTGGTCAGGATGTTGCCCCTGGTTGATGAAAACACAGTCTAGGAGAGGCACAGTGACAAACTCAGATGGTTTTGGAGGGGTGACTTACACTCTCCTAAGGAGAACCAGACCTAGTACACCTAAGGATATCTGTAGATATCCTGTAGGTAAAAGATATAGGATAGACGTAGGATATCCATACACCCTGTGCTTCTTGTCTGTTCTGTTCATTTGTTTCCTTCTCCAAACCAGTTTGGGGGAAAACATTCCTTGAAGCACTGAGATACTTAGTATAGACCATTATCCAGACATCTTTTCCTTCACAATGCTTTAGACTAGATATAAGGAAGAAATTCTTCCCTCTGAGGGTGGTGAGGCCCTGGCACGGGGTAGAGAAACTGTGGCTGTTCCCTGGATCCATGGAAGTGTCCAAGGCCAGGCGGAACAGGGCTTGGAGCAACCTGGGACAGTGGAAGGTGTCCCTGACCATGGCAAGGGAGTGGAACTGGATGAGCTTTTAAGTCCCTTCCAATCCAAAACTCTGATTCTGTGATTCTGTGACTCTATGATTCTAATAAAAGGTATATTTTGGTAGTTCCAACAAATATATTGATTCACTCATCTAACACAGACTGGCAAATTAAACTGTTGTTCTCTGCCTTTAACGACAAAAAATCCCCTGAGGAACACACTAAGAGTGGAGCTATGTAGGACTCTGAGAAGCAGAAAAAGACAATGGTGAATTCTTCTGGGCACTCAGATCCCCACTCTTGGATCCAAAAATAATCTTTCATTTCATAATTTGCTTTGTGTACACAAACTCAGACAGTCAAATCCTCTTGTGTTTTGTCTTCATGTAAAGGTGTTTTTCCACAGGAATACACATTCCTGAGGAGTCAGAAGGAAAACCTCTTTGAACAAGCATTATTTTTAGAAGCAAATAATGTGCAAAAGTGCCCTTTTGCAGAGAACTGTTGATTACTGTAATTTACTTTACTTGGAGTCTCTTATTTATGTTAATCATGGTGATTTTGGCTGTGGAGTCACAGGAAAAAAAGCACAGGAGTTTCTTCCTAGCTGTTACCAGATTATAGTTAAAATAGGGTTTACATTCAGTTCCCTCTTACAGGGATTTTTTTGCCATTCCTAGGAAGTTTCTGTTTTCCCCTGTACTGAGAGTGGAATTTAAGTGATTTATACTTCAAGTGTGCATTGCCAAAAACTTGACTTGGAGGATCAGCTAGTGATCTGGGGTTTGAAGGTGAGGGCTAAATTATTCTTAGGAAGAACTGTGTGTATTGTACAGTCCCAACTACTCCAACCTTTAAGTATTCAGAGATCAAAAATAAATAAGAATACTAAATTAGCCAGAAAGCATTAAAAATTAACATAAGATTGAGACTTACTTTAACTGGATTTTTGCATAAGGGGCATGTTTCAATGCAGCTAAATGCACAGTTACTGTTTTCTCCTTCAGTGTGGGCACTCTGCAGGACTTGAGGCCCAGTTTTTGTGCTCTGTGCGCCCTTTATACTGTACCAAGGACTGCCCAGCATGGCTCTCACAGGACAGATTTCAGCTATGGGAGAGCAGAGCTTACCTGGATACCTTGTCACAAGTCACTGAAACCCCTTAGTGGTGTAGAAGACTGCAGAGAATTCTGCAAAAGCCACCCCCTGCCCCCTCCTCCTCCCCCTTCCCATTCTCCAAGGGATGCCAAAAGACATTTTGCTAATTGTCACTTACAAAAGTGGAAAGGATGTTTGTCTGGGCCACCATCAGAGCAATGTAGAGGCACAGGGCAGAAATGAACATGCTTGTGGCACAGATCAGAGGATCAGCTTTGTTGTTCCTCTTCCTTAATCGTCTTGCAGCTTCTGCCCCAGCAATAATACCCAAGATTCCTGTCCCAATGGTGATGCCTCCAAATATTAGGCTGGTGACAAAGCAAAGGATTCAGCTGAGCATAGTAAGACTGTACTGTGGAAAAATAAATGGTGTTAGCTTGTACGTGTAGTTTCAGAGGAATCTTTAATGGGGAAGTTGAATTTTATTCCACTTGATGTAACCCTCCCACTCCTTTTAAATGGATGCAATCCCAAGCCTCAGCTGAAGCCTTGGCTTTGCTCTGGTGGCTGTATCCCGTGGAGAAGATATTTTCCCATTTACAGAGCAGGTGTTATGCACCCAGGCTCAAGGAGGGCTCTGCTCAGTACAATCTGCCTTGTACATGCTGTGATTTAGAGGAGACACAGTCATCGTGGTTACCCTGTGAATCAATCTACCCAGTCATCCCTGAAACACAGATGGAGCATCCCTGTATCACAATCTGCTGCCTTGGAAGAGATCCTAGCACGTGGAATGATACACATCTAAATTATAACCCTCTGGTTAGCACAGCTGAGATGAGTCACTTCTCTGACTATGGGAAACACCTACCACTTCCCAGAAGAGTTCAAAGAATACTGAGTAGGTAACTACTGCCAGGTCCACGCAGCATTTTCTGAACACAGAATTTCCAATACCATCCAGCTGTGTGTGTCTGCAAATGCAAATGTGTTCTTCAGGAAGCACAAGTTCATGTTTTTAAAAGAACATGTCTGAATGGTTTAGAAGATTCAGCTTCCAAAGGGACTTCCATGTGTGCTTTCATCTCTGTCCCAATGAGACCCCCCCACTGACAAAGCAAGTCTCTTGCACAAGATCAGTGATGCCACTGCACTGTAACTCTCTGAAGGCAAGCAGGGACAAGACCAATGTATTCTGAGCACAAGCACTTCTGAATATTTTAGACTGCTACATGGTAAGTTCTGTACATTTTCCTGAGTTTTTTCTAACTGCAAAGCAAAGTAACCAGCTGGGATATGATCTGTTCCTTTAAACTACAGCACATCCACTTCTTAATTTCTTTCTGGCTAATTAGGAAGGACTCAATAATTCTACAAGAAAAAAAAAAAAAGGTATTGTTATGCAGGCTAACAAACTTTAAGCAAATTTGTACTCTCCCTGCAAGTTTTTCAGGATCCTGATCCATCACTGACTACAGCTTGATAGTGACATTATAGATTGTCACTAGGCAGAATAATCTCAAAGATTTGTTCAAGAGAGGCAAGTTCCAAGGTGACATTAGTTGATTGAAGCATTCCTGGAATTGTGTTTAGAATATTCATGTATTGTAAACTGTAGTTGAAATAAACCTGCAGCTGGAATAAAAGAGAACGGCCAAAACTAAATCCAAGCACATTTCAGTTGACAGGGAGTAGGAAAGTACAGAAACCTCGTACTGAGGAAAGGTTCCTATGGGATCTTTTAGGATCTGAGAATGCTCACTTAAGCTCTGTGATCTGTTCCCAAGTGTTTGCACAAAGATCTGAACAAAGACTCCACACCTCCTATTTATCTACCTTGAAAGGATTGAGACTTGAGTCAGTTGTGGTGCCATTTGAGTCTGTGTTTCCATGGAGTCTAACTGACACAGTCCTGATCCTTAAACAAAGTCTGAAACTGTTGAACAGCCAGAGGGAAAAACATCTTTAAAGTATCCCTGGGCAGGTCTGGTAATGTGCAGTTCAGTTCCTCCAGCACCATCACATCTGACATAGTAGTTTATATTCTGTTTCTTTACATCCCCTTGGAATAACAGTCCAAAACCAGCTTCTGGCATGAGCTTATGCCAAGGTTATTTTTAAAGCATACTATAAGAAGCAGTACATGAGGTTAAACTATCAGATGCTCTGTTTTACTTCCCTATAGACCATGTCTGCTCTAAAAACACTACTGTGGAATAATAATTCAGAAGTAGATTAGAAAACAAACTAGAGGCTAACACCTTCAAGTTAACAAAGGAAGTATTTACACTGCATCTGTGAACAGATACAGCCAAATATCTCTAAACTGTTCAGCCTCCCTCATCTGCCTGCCCTGAGCCAGGCTCCTGTGTTTCACTCCCTTCCCACTACTGTTCATTGACAAGTAATGTGCCTCTGGTGGCATCCATGAAAGGACAATTAATTTCCCATTGAAGGATTTTGGGATGACTCTTCAATCCATCTGATTTTGCTACAACTCAGAAATCACTTCTGAGTTGACTCAGTTATTCCATTGCAGAAAACCAGAAAAATCCCATTAGCAGAGGTGTGATTGCTACTTTTCCTTATCATTTACCTGGAAAGGCCACAGAGTAAAATCCACTACAAAAGCAGAAACTGAAACAAGACTAGGGATACCTCCCAGAGAATGGGAGGAGACCACTGACAAGGAGTCAGTCCCAGTGCTCACTGTTACTGAGGGAAGCTGTGAAGACTCAAGAGGAACACTGAACACATGTTTGTATTCTGGACAACACACTGTGAAGAAAAACTTCTCTTCCTTGGTGGGGAAAAGGGATCTAAAAAAGGTGTGTTATGACTACTTAGAAGTGTTCTACTAGTGTAGACTAGTACACTAGAAATAGTAGTACACTAGTAGTAGACTAGAACACTAGAAATTCCCCTTCTTATACAATATTTTATAGAATTCATGCATCTTCATTAGTCTGGACATCATCTGTAAGCAGAGCTCTGCTGGCAGATGTTCACAAGATCCTGGTTTGATGTGATGATATTACATCAAAATCATCAAGCTTTCTTCAAGCTGGGAGCCACAATGAACTCACCAACATAGCAAGGATTATAAAACCAGAATAAGAAGAAGATAATAGGCACGTTACTCAAACACAGGATTTAAATATACTTAAATGGGTATTTAAGTAACTTGGGATGCACAGCCATTTGTCAACTAAAAACTCCTTGCAAAAGCTGCTCCTTTTTCCCCACAAGTGCTGCTATTACCGCTTCTCCCACTTTACCTAAATAGGGCTAACAGCATCTTTCCAGTTAACTGAGTGATTATAAACAAACAAACAAAAGGGAGTGTCTCAGATACCTGGAAGCAATGTAACATTCACACCCCATTGCCTTCCCAAGAAATGCTCAGCCACATCCTCCCTTCTGCCTTTAGAAAGAAGCTGTGATTGAGCCCGTGCAGCGTTTCCAGGTCTGCTCCCACAGGCACAGCTCACCTGTTGGATGAATTGCACGACTCCTGGAGGCACGGTGGGACAGTGCCCTGCACAACCTGAGCTCTGTATAGAAACAGTGGCATCCACATTCCCAGGGCTCCAGTGACAAAGGCCATGGCAGTCAGACCCAGCGAGGAACAGACAAAACTACAGCTGAAAGTCAAAAGAAAACAACTGAGAGATATTTGAAAGAATGGTGTGTGAGGAAAAAGGGGAAAACCTACTTGCAACACCCAGGATTTCAAGCAATAACAAGACAATTCATTCAGACATCTTGTAATCAAAATCCACTCCCTTGAATATCTGAACTCTGATCAGGCTTTATCATGCAATTCAACAATAAAGTACTAATTAGAGCAAAGGGTATGACCTACTGATTTCATATTAAGTCCTGGTCTCTTGCAGGTTTTATGCCAACTTCTGCCAAAACAATTGCTGTGAATTTTTTGATAGCAGAAGTATAACAATAGAGAATGAGCAAGAATTTAATGGCCGAGTAGCTAAAGGAAAGTGTTCTATGTGCAAGTGTAAATGCCTCAGGTTTTGCTTCTATAACCAGTATAAATGAGAATAACGTCTGGGTCACGAACTGTTGCAGTGGCTGAAGCACTCCTTAACTCTACTTGAGTGAGTAAAAATAGACTCAATCTCCACAGCAGGTTTCAGACAAAAGGAAAAGCATTTTTGAAAACTGTCCAAACCTTGTCTCCTTCCTGCCCTGTTCTAGGAGAAAATTAAATTTTTGTTGTACTCTTTGTTATCAATAGTTCAGGAGAAAACCCCTTTGAGGTCAATAGTGACATTAGAAATCTAAAGACTGCTGCAAATGATCAGGTGACCACCAAACTAGAGGATTTGTTAAGAAGTGAACCTACTTCTTCATTTTCTAAAGATAAAGTGCTCTTGGCCTTGATTAAAAGTGGAACCACTTTTTTGCAGTCTGTCTTTATACTTTGGAAATCAAATGCCCAAGGAAAAGAATATGGCAATCAATTGCTAAAGGAAAAAGAAAATTAAGACCCATTTTTACCCTGGAACGTCTATGTAGGAAAGCAACTTTGGAAATAGTCTAGTTGTTGAAATGTCAGAAAGGTTCATTTCTGATTCAGGAAAATTATTTTTTCATTCACCTCAGAATGTAGTGCCTACAAATTGTGATCCTACAAACCCGATCTCTAGTGTACCTGGTGTTTATACGTACAGAGGATGCAGATTTAGTGGGCAGTTAGGAAACTCTGGATCGTGTGGGAGAACACCCCAAACACAAACGAGGTCCCAGGAAAGCAAGTCTTTAAACGAGAAGCGCTGGGTGGGGAAAGCGGCCCGCGGGCAGCGGCAGCGCGGAGCCGGGTCTGGAGCAGCTGCACAGCGGCACCTGCTGTTCCCAAAGCTCCATCTCCTTCCTCATCCTGCCCTGCATTGTCCTCTCTGTTGTTCCCAAAGCTCCAGCTCCTTCCTCATCCTGCCCTGCATTGTCCTCTCTGCTGTTCCCAAAGCTCCAGCTCCTTCCTCATCCTACCCTGCATTGTCCTCTCTGCTGTTCCCAAAGCTCCAGCTCCTTCCTCATCCTGCCCTGCATTGTCCTGTCTGCTGTTCCCAAAGCTCCAGCTCCTTCCTCGTCCTGCCCTGCACTGTCTCTTTGCTGTTCGCAAAGCTCCAGCTCCTCATCCTGCCCTGCACTGTCCCTTTGCTGTTCCCAAAGCTTCAGCTCCTTCCTTGTCTTGCCCCGCATTGTCCCTTTGCTGTTCCCCAAACCAGCTCCAGCTGTCACGGCTGTCACTGCCTGACTTTGAGGTCACAGGAGCGAGGGAGGAACCTGCTCCAGCCCAGATTTTACTTAGCTGTCCTGCAGGTCAGGTCCTGCATCTTTAATTTTTGTGTGGTTAAAAGGAAGGTGTCATCTGCCAGCCACAGCTCAGCCCATCAAAACACATGGACAATTATTTTATAAACCATATTGGGGTCCCACAAACTCTGATCTCATGTGCAGCAGGCTCCCAAATACCACAGAGAGTGCCTGAGACATGCTAATCCAACCCTCCTCAGGCACTAAGAACTACAAATAAATTTACAGCAGAAAATTATACAGTTTTACCAATGTAGCTTCTGTAGGGAAGGGAAAATTTAATAGAAAGTCGAGCTTTGGATTTAAATAGGAGCAAACTGCCATCATAACTTTGCCCCCTTCCCCCTCCTCAAAATGGGGGGATAGAAGAAGCAAAGAAATTTTTTCATCTCTTTTGTAGCACTCCTGTAAAAAAAGTGGAAGAAAGATTTTTACTAATGGTGTTTCCATCCTCTTTCCAAGAGCTCAAAGGAACAAAGAGGGATTCAATGGACACATTTCTTTTAATGGAATGGTGGCTCCTCAACAGAGGGAACCTTTGTAGCTCAAACCACTTACTTCTTGACGAGTGATCCCACATCTTGACACCAAGTGGTCTTGGCAGTTCTGTGTACATCTGGCTTCTCATCTGCCTCCTGTATCGTGCCATAGATGCTCAGTGCTCTGTGTACTGCTGTCCTTCTCTGGATCCTGTGAGGGATCAGTAGAATCAGGAGAAGCAGTGCCAGTCCTCCCATGCAAGGAGTTACCTGTAGACACAAGGTTGGTTAGATCAAAGACACCTGTTTTCCTATAGTGAGAACTCCACAGCAACTCCAGTTGCATTAGAACCACTGTCAGAAAATTGCAGGTATGTTCAGAAATAGATGTGTGCTCGTTTAGGTCATATTTGTAAAGAAAAAGAGTGATTTTGGAAACTTTGAAGGAAGGATAATAGATCCTCCCTCCCCATCATACAGATACATGATTGCTCCTCCCTCTGATTTCAAAGAAAAACATGTGAAGAATGAAAACTGTACTGTAGTATTCTAGCCACCAACACAAGAATGACTGATGCAGTCACCAGTGTTACCTAATAACATCAGTGTTACTCCAGTAAATATTCTGCCCCACTCTCCTGCATATGCTAGCTGATTGTGTATACAAGGAAAGAGGCTCTGACAAAGTGCTTCCAAAGCTGTGAGTGTCTCAGTGAGAGACACCATGATGACATGACCAGAACAGAAGAGGTTATTTTCTTGAAAACCTCAAATAATGGAAGTTGTTCCCAACAGCATTCCAGAAAACTGGTGCTACCAGTATAATTATCATTTTACCTTCAAATTCCTCTGTTTGAGGAGGTCTTGGTGCAGTAACAGCCATTCCAAATGTGCCCTCAGGTAAGAGGAACATCAGCACCTGCCCTATCAGAGCTAGGCAGAAATCTGCCACTTGTCCTGCAGGAAAACTTCTCCTAAATACCACATTCCTGACCCGTCAAAGGGTAGATAGTCCTTGCAGTGCTCACCTTTAACACAATGAACATAAAGAACCCAAACCCCAGTGATGATTTTGATGTTACAGTGAAGGAGAGTGAGTAACTCACCCTGAATGCCCAGTGCCAGTCACCTGTGCTTTTTGCCATGGCAGCTGCCAGCATGTAACCACAACCACTGTGAGTAACAGAAAGCAATGATCAGTAACCAATGAACTTTGGATGACTGAAATGACATGTCTTGCCAGCTAAGGAGAACACACAGAATTGTTCTGTCATAGTTTTCCAAAGGGATAAACACAAATAACCCTCATGGTCTGTGCTAGTCTGCTTGCCAGCCAGTATTAAAAAGAGAGTCTAACCTCCTCAGAGCAGACTGGAGATGATGTCAGTAATGTCCCAGATTCTCCTGGGAATACATATTCTGTAGAATGACACTGCAAACCTGGATCAAAGAGCCCATAAAACATTTTATTACCTACTCCCTTCTGTGCTAGCCACAGGAATTATGCCCTACAAGTTTTAATCTCCCTTCTGGGCCCAGCCTTGGCTGCCTGCTCTGATACAGAGTATGACTCTAAACAATTTGAAAAGCCCTTCTCCATCCACCTTTTCTTCAGCCAAAATGTCAATTTAACTAAAAGAGGAGAGGGAAGTACCAGGTCTTTCTTGGGAGACATTTAATGGAGGGTTCTTGAAAAATCTGTCAATTAAACTAATATCTAAAAGCTTTTGTCTTCCAAAACACAGGAATAAATTACATACTCTCATGCACATATTTCTTTTAGAATTGATTCAATATTTTATTCAAAGCCAGAGTTTTCAGAGTCTAAATTTTCCCTAAAAATGTTAGGGGGGGAAAAGCGAATTTTATCAAGGTAAGTTGAAAAATACACCTAATCAGCTCAATTCAAACTTGCTAAGGAAGTGACAAGTCCATTTGCAAGAGCCAATGCAGAAATACATCAAAATAAATCTGATTAGGGCTCAGGGTATATTGAATTGTAGGTGTGGTCAGACAGAATTTCAAAAGGCCACTCCAAGAAAACCAACCTTCCCACTGGAATGAAGATGTAGAAGATAGATAACACTGTGGTCCTTTTTCCCTCCTCAAACAGGTCTGCAATGATGGTAGGTGCTATAGTGGAGTAACTGGCAGAGCCAATGCCAACCAGTCCTCGCGAAAGAACAAATATCCTGTAATGCTGCAGGGAAAAGACACATTATAGCCAAAAAAAGTCCATGCAAGAAAGAAAGCCTACTGTTAAAGAGGGGCATTTTAGTGGATGAAATCTACCAGAGGAAATCAGAATTGAACTGCCTTTTGCCTATGTCTGTATTCCCTCCACTCACATCTCACTGCTCAGCTTTCTCTTTCTGCACAGCAGTGATTTCTCAGACACCCAGAGGGAATTTCAGGACAGGGTGGATAGAGCACATGTAGCCAACAAGCTGCCACACTCATAAGGATATAAATAACAAATATTCAGGACAAAAATAAAATCCCATCGATCACAACAATAATGTGTGGGCTCTCTATTGCCTAGGCTGGACTCTAGCATCCTATAAGGTGTTCCTGCATGGAGTATATTTAGTCCAGGCTTAAGGCTTGGGAAATGAGTGGTCGCTGATGCTTTTCTAAATGGAATTACAGAAGGACTGTATCAAGTCCTGCAAGATGTATGCAGGTAATTTTCACAGCACTCTCCAAAAAAGCAACATACCGACTCAGTGATGAATGAGCTCCCCAAGGTGACACCAGACCAGAAGAAAAGACCAGCTCCAAGGATGATTTTCCTGTTGTAGCGATCTCCCAGGTACCCAAAGATGGGGGCAGCCAGCATGTAACACAGGGTGAAGACTGAAAATCCAACAATGAACAAAGAGAATATTCATCCAATTATTTCTGTCATATGTACTGCTCACTCCCCAGATAAACTCAGGTTACTTTTAGGGCAAGGGTTAAAGGCAGGCCGAGTTAATAGGACTAGGAGGGAGATTGATATCTGGAAAAGGATAAATGCAGACTCAAAGTATCTACACAACAATAAAATGTATGTGAATTACTCAACTTCTCTATTTCTTGAGAAACTCTTCATCTTTTGTGATTCACATACTGTGGGGTTTCTAAGGACCTGACTCCAGTGTGACTTTCAGTTTTGCATTATAGTCAGCCTGCCCACAAGTGGAAGTGAGCAATACTACATACAAGGAGGAACTAGAAGAGGTAAGTAACTGGACTGTGTTTTAGGAGCAGACCACAGAGGGGCAAGGCAAAGCCAACTGTTTGAACTGAGGAGATTTCATTACCTGTCTGCAGCAGACCTGCCTTCCCATCGCTAAGCCCAAAGTATTTCTGTATATCCAATAGGATCCCTGCAACAGAGACAGACACTAAACAACAGCAAAGTACCCTGTTCAATCCTGGTAACTGCCAACTCTAAACTAGGGCTTGCAAGAACTGCAGCACATTTAGTTTGTGGTTTAGATGTAAGCCATTACTCTCTGCCACAAGCACAAGATGCACAGAGAATTAAACATTCTTATCATTATAGAGAAAATTAATGATCTTCCACTATAAGGGTATTATGAGAGTCAGTTTACCCCCTGTTTCAACCACACCTGTTCTGCTTCTTTTGCCCCATTAGCACCTAAGTACACAAACAATTCAGAGTTCAAAGTTTAATATACACAATGTGGAACAAAACAGTGCATGTTAAGACAAAAAGGTAATTTTCTTCTCTATACCATGCCAGAGCTGCAGATCTTCTATCTCGCCTATCTTGTATTTCCAATTTACACTGCTGAAAACTAAATAAAAATAGATCCTGCTTTGACAAAGCATTCCTGTACACCAGTGTTGAGAGATATCAATTTTAAAAGACATTTACTTGTTATAGTACTTCAGTTTTGTCAAAATAGATAAAGTCATAACATTGGTAAGAATACGAAACCACCACCACATAAGAGAACAAGTTCTGTGTAATTTGCCTGCTGTGCTCACATCTGCAGCAGAAGGGAGTGGGTGAGGTCAGCAAGAGGCACCCCTTCTCCCACACTGTGTTTTACATGTTGTTTTACACTGCTCCAGCCACTTAAAAAGGATGTGGGACCAGCTAATTTAAAGTTAAATCCATGTTCTCCCACAGTCCCCATGGCTGCAGCATCAGTCCTCTCACTATTTACTGATGTGACTTCAAGTCACTGTAGATCAAAATCCAAACTAATGGCAGATCCAGAGGGTTACAGCTGTTTCTCAATGACTCTTGGATATATTTTACATTTAAGGGTTTCCTAATGGTCTCAGAAGTTTAAAAAATAAATTCAAACATTTTGCATCATTAAAAGAGGACAATCAATTGTAGCCTTCCTTTCTGGCAGCCAGTGATGAATGCACAGAAATACTGTATTACAGGAACTCAGGTTTGGTCCAATGGAATATTCAGAACAAATCACAGGAATTCAGGTTTGCTGTCGTGGAGTTTTTAGAACAAATCACAGCATTTTGAACAGAACCATAACTTCATCTCAAACTAACATTCACACTGAGCACCCCTCCACATAACTAACCTTGCCAGTTCCTGGCAAATTACAAAGCATTGATTTGAACAGCTTGGTGGACAGAAAAGAGGAGAAAGGTCTCCAGGATCACTAGTTTCAACAAACTGAAGTCAGCAGACAATTAAGGGGAAGAGCTTGTTTTCTGTGATGCAAACGCTGTCAAAGCCTGTGAAAAAAACTACCCGGAAACCACAACTTTGTAACTGCTGCCAGTTTACTTCTAAGGAGACACTCACACCTCCCCTTCCTCCCCTTCCTGTTAGCTGATATTTACCAACATGGTCATGCACAGGGACAGCCAAACTCAAATGCACTGCTGCAAGAACTCTGCAGGGGCACTGAATTCTAGCAGGTGAACAGTATATTGCTGTGGGATAAACTGCAGCTCACAGACTTTCCCCATGGCCCAGGAGTCATGGAACTAAGTAACAAGTGGTTTAGTCACATAGTGTAGTTAAAGGAGATGTCTCAACAGCCTGGGCACCATCCCCACCTCTGCTCTTGATTTCCTACATGTCCCTGAAGGTACCTCACTCACAAAAGCATGTTGGGAACATTGGAACCCCTGAATAGTTCAAAGCCTGGAATGAGCCAAATGGCTTCTTGATCTTAACCCTCCCAAGGGGATACCCTTCTAGCATCCAAGTTCTTCCTTGAAGGTATTTGGATCCTCTTCAGTCCCCTGCTCTTCGCCAAGGAAAGTTACTTGACAACTGAACACATACACAGAAGTTTTTCACTAACAGCCTTGCAGTGTCATTCAGCAGGCACTCTAACTGCACTTCTACTTGCTTCCTTCCCTCTTGTGGTGTTAAAAAGTACTCAAAAAAACTCAAGCTCAAACTCCTAAACCCACTATACTCTCCATTTTTATACATACTGACTGAATGTCCTAAATTTCGGAATGGTCATAGTAGCAAAATAATTAATTTGTGTACTGTAATTAGGTATTAATTCCAAGTTCAGTAATCCATCCTTTGGGTTTTTTCAAGGTTTTAAAACATTTCTGTTTCCCAGGCCACTCAGAAGCAAAATACAGCAAGGTCACAACAAGTGCTTCCCCTATTTTCTAAATCAGATCCCTAGAAGCAGGGTAGATGCTTAGGATACTGAATAGAAGAATTTACACAGACCACAATTTATATGGGAGGAAAAACCCATAAGAGTTTCCCTCCAGTTTACTATAAGCAGCTCTTGGTTGTTTTCAGCTAGGTAAAAATATAGTTAAAAGCTAATATAGAGTTATTATATATTTTGGAGGAAGGATATTATTTATTAGACAACAAGTCATAACCTGGGTAGGGGAAGGCTTAAAGAAGTGGCCTGGATTCTTTTTCCACAATCATGTTCCACTCTTCATTGCAGAAATCACACGATTGCCAAGGAAATTAATCCTCCTTTAAGCAAATTAACATGGGTAACAAAGTTATCTCAAAGATGGCACAGTTTTTGAACTTGCAATGGAGGGAATAGCACCAGTATTCTTCAGATAAAGGAATACTATATAGAATTTAGTAGATGCAAAGAAGGCCTTACAACTGCTGTGCACAGTAAAGAGAAGGTCCTTAGTCAAATCTCTGTAGAATCCAGCCACAAAAATGGACCAGTTGCTCTGGTCCATGGTCCATGCTAAAGTCTGTTTACAAGAGATTTAGATTTTAAAATATTATTTTATTCTACTAACTATTAATGTCTAATGAATCATTCCTAGCACTTTCCAGATTCTAAATTACAAGTTTCATTAAGAATATGATCAACAGGCTAAAGCAGATAAATGAGAAAAAGTAAAAAGACATAAAGCATATCCTTGCTTTAAAAACACTTGTAGAGTTTAGAAACATTTGTAGAGCTGTTAAGAACTTAAATTTCTTTTTCTTTAGAAGAGGAAAATGGGTCCTCACCTGGCACAATGAACCAATCAATGAAATTTATTAAATTCCCAAAGCACAGCACGGCAACTACCAGGCAATCCCTCTTTGCTGGATAGTTCCTTGTCACAGACACTGATGGACATCGTGTCCCCTCTGCTGCAGCAGCTCCGTAATTCTGTCCCTCCAGCAGTGCCTGGAGCAGCAACTCTGTGTCTTCATCTTCACAGGGGGGTTGCATGTTTCCAGTGCAGACACTCAGCAGGGATGATGAAGCATTTCCTCACACAAAATTGATGCGCTGGGGCTATGAGGAACTTCAATCACTACGGTCATTTCCGGCACCAGAGCGCAGCCACTAAGAACTGAACTGAAATGTTCCCTGCAGACAGAAGAACTTACAAAGAAAAAAGCTCCAGTGCTGTGTTTTGCAAAAGTGCTGAAGACCACGGCCTTGAAGACAAGGAAAAGTAAATGTAAACAAAAGCAAAGTAATCCATTGTGCACTCAAGAAATAAAACAACTCTGCAGTGATCTCACAGAAGCTCCAAATGCAAAAATAACAATATTCTTTGTTGTCAGTGAGTTGCCAGAGCTAAAAATAGTCTTTCTACAGAAGAAAGAGAGAAAGAGAAGAGAGAAAGGGAGAAAGGGAGAAAAAGAGAGAAAGGGAGAAAGAGAGTGAAAGAAAGAAAGAAAGAAAGAAAGAAAGAAAGAAAGAAAGAAAGAAAGAAAGAAAGAAAGAAAGAAAGAAAGAAAGAAAACAATCAGCCTTTAAAACAGAGTTGTGCCTTCCCTTTTCTCCCTCAAAAAACAGGTCCAAAAGGGGAGGAGGAAAGGGCACAGAAAGGCATTCTTGTTCTTTTTGCATCCTGTTAAGAAAATTTCAAGTGAAAATTACCAGCAAACTCTAAGAGTTTAATAGTGAAGCAGCTAATTTGGATAAGGACTGCTTATGGTTTGAGTCATGCATGAAGACATAGGTCTGTGGTTGGGCTTTTTTAAGAGCTGGATATTTCACACTTTAGACTAACTGAAAAACAAAATAGCACCTACCATTCCTGGCCCTTTTGCAAAATGCAGACTCCTTTGTTTCCACGTGCCCAACACGAGTATTCCATTCTATCTCATCTTTCTTCTCTCTCTTTTTCAGACCACAGAATGTTCTCTGAGCAACGTCACCTTAGGCATACCATCCCAGTGTTAATTAAACCAGCAAAGTCAAGAGTTCCTTGGAAGTTTTTGAAGAAATAAAGAATCAATAAAGAATAAACACAATTTTGTAGCAATTCAGAGTTTTATTTCGGACTCTAGCTGCAGATAAAGGCAAATAAGAAGCCTTTTACAAAATGCAGACTCCTTTGTTTCCACGTGCCAACACGAGTATTCCATTCTATCTCCTCTTTCTTCTCTCTCTCTTTTTCGGACCACAGAATGTTCTCTGAGCAATATCACCTTAGGCAAACCATCCCAGCGCTAATTAAACCAGCGAAGTCAAGAGTTCCTTGGAATTTCTTGGAAAAAATAAAGAATAAACACAATTCTGTAGCAATTCAGAGTTTTATCTCGGAGCCCAGCCGCGAACAGAGGCAAATCGGAAGCCCCTATTTTTCCATCACCAATTAATTCAAAGGCCCCGGAGGAGTGGAGCGGGCTGCAGGTGCGGCGCTGCGCCGCTGGGCGGCGCCCGAAGCCCGCTCCGGTCCCGCTCCCGTCCGGCCTCCGGAGCCTTCCCGGGAATGTTTTCCGTCTTTGACGCCCGGACGCAGCTCGGACCTTGTAAGGAAGGCTCACAGGGCAGCTCAGCAGGGTTTAACTCTCGCTTTGGAGAGTTTAGATGTCTCCTGATCCAAGCGTGCTCGGAGTATGCAGGGCACATCCTGTATTGCTCTCAACTGGCGTTTACTGCCGGAGCTGATGTTCTGACACGGCCAAAAGCAGGTTTCTAACTGTATCTGCTGTGGCAAGAACACGATTCTGCTTTTATAGAGCAGAATTTACAATTTCCAAACTTTCCAAAGACAGAGTCAGATTAAACAAAATGTTCCTCACAAACACGAACCCATCAGTTCTAAACACTTGTTTGATTCCCTTTTTTCTCCTCATTAAAGTTTGCAGATACCACTTCATGCTTTTTGTTGCTGTACTGCCTGGCCACTGGTGCCATCACCTCTGTCTACACGTCCCCCTTCTCCTTTCCCTCTATGTCACAACCCACCTCCTTCCACCCACTCTGGGTTTCACTGCTGGGTACAAATCTGCAGTGGTTTTTAAAAGGGCCCCTGTGAATTTGCCTTCCTCTGTCAGCTCCTATAGCCACCATTCCTTGAGAGCCACCCTGCCTTAACTGCGTGCTTGTCCTGTTCTCTAATCACAATTTTCATCTTTGTCCAAGCCACACTGCACCAAAAACTTCCACCAAAAGTTTGTGACAATCCACTTTGGCATTGTGGGCATGTAGAATGCCGCTATACAACACAAGTCAGCTTTTGTTAGGCAAGATCACAGCTCATTTCTTTATAGCCAATTAAACTTTTTCCTTATTTGTTCTGTCAGTCAGGCAGTTTCTTTCTTGGAACAAAGTGGAGTGTTTGCCTCCACAGCTTACCCTGTCGGTGCCAGGTGCCCATGCAATAAAAAAAATATATAATTAAAAAACAGCTTTTTATCCCTGTGATACTCCTTCAGAAGCTCAGTTCTCTTGGTGGTTCATTTAAGCACGAGATCTCATAACTGTGCCATGCAGTTAAACCCTCCCATGAGAGCAGCAAGTCAGAACCTCTTTATTCTCATGTTTGGCACTAGTCCAGACACAGAGCAACATGTTTTCTTACACCATTTGGAATCTGGCTGTGGTATCAGAAGTGGATTTGATGGCTGAACCTGACAGAGGCAACTGGGACCGCCCCCCCCCCCCGATGAACAGAGATATCAGTAAAGTAGTAAAATAAACTTAAGTATCACAAGTTTGGTGATAGTTAAAGTGGTTGGCTGATCCTCAGCAGGCCAACAAATGTGCCATGCCTGAATCCCAGTAGGGCTGCTTGCACACCACCAGTGTGAGAGCTTCTGCCTTTCTCTGAAAGGATTTCCAAGTATTTACTACAGAATGCCTTTGAATGTACTTATTTATCCAAATATCCTCTAATGGTGGATGCTGCCACATCTGTGAACAGTTTTGGAGGTTTGCCAGAGCTTTCCCAGAAAGCTACATTAGAAGGGGCATTAATAGTGAACCAAGATGTCAAAAAGAAATAAATTGAAAATATTTTGTTATCCTGATTAACTCCAAATCATTTCCACGCATATATATATAAAAGAAGCTTATTAATCCACTGAAAAACAAACAGCAGCAAAATCTGTGAAAAACTAAATATGAAAATAATAATCATTGTTGACTAAAGCTAACAATACTGATTTTAAGAAGGAAGAAATAAGCTGCTTTTGGTATCTCTCTCATGCATTACCCAGACAGAGAACATAAAGCAACCAAAAGAAAATATATACCTGTATTTGCAAGCATATATTTAATTGCTGGAATATAGTTAGAACCAACAAGCATGCATTTAATGCAGAACATATAAGACTGGTCTTCATTTTGAGGTGTATGTATTTTAAGCCTGCTGTGATGGAAGCAAATTCATAAAACATGAGATTCTGCAAATAATTGACATTTGGATTGGTGCAAAACTTAATAATTTTTGTGTCTGACAAGATCAAAAAAGTGAAATTTAACATAGTTCTGGTAGACAGACAACTCAATAAATGCATGTCCAGACCCACCTGAAATATTCCGCTCCAAGGAGATGCAAAGACAATTATTGTGACTGCAAAAGAGCTGCAGAGTGACAGAAATTCAGGTAAGAGGCTGTGGGGGTTTAACATTTGTCACTGCTTGTACCGAGGCTGCACAATAACTCACTTTAGTTGTGAACCCAGTCTGCAGTGCTAAAACATAAAGACAGACTTGGACTGAGCCATGAACACCTGGGCTGCAGTTGGACAGTTTAAACCAGGCAGTGACCAGCCTGACAGGAGGCTAGCAGCTCAAGAAATGTAGTCATGTATAAAAGCAGCACGATTTTCAGTTACAGATTTATTACAGAGTCAACACTTGGTCCTGCTCTCATAAAAGTCTGTATTACAAAGCTCCAGAGATGACTCAGCTACTAACGTGTATATTTTTCTTGCCTTTCAGCCCTCCAGACTGATGCACATTTGCCAAGCTGTTATTGCCTTGGAACACACGGCTGAGAGGGAGGGAGGTTTGAGAAACTCTGCACCTGTACTTTGTTGAATCTGCTTTATCTCTGTGTGGTGCTTGCAGCTACATTAGCCGTGATTAACACTCAGGTAAACAACTGCTAATGACGTCAAAAGCTGTTAGGAAATATTTTGTATTTTAGCACGAAATTTAGGACCTGAATAATCAAAACTAGATTGCCAATAGTTTTTCTTCACCTTTGCAGGCAGAACTACATGTGTGAGTAATTGTTTGAGTCCCTGTCCATATCTTGTGGAACAAGTATGCTGCAACAGCTTAAACCATCCAGACTTAACATCTTTATAGTAGTCCACTATTACCAAAAACCTCAAGAAAACCAGCTGGACCATCTGATCTATACAATTAATTGGAAAATTAATCCTGACTATACAATTAATTGGAAAATATCTGCTAGGAAGATTCTCATTCTGTGAGTTTCAACAAATGCTACATTTTTAGTCACCACATCCTTTTTACCTCCTCACCCGGAATTTCTTTCTTTCTTTTCTTTCTTTCTTTCTTTCTTTCTTTCTTTCTTTCTTTCTTTCTTTCTTTCTTTCTTTCTTTCTTTCTCTCTTTCTCTCTTTCTCTCTTTCTCTCTTTCTCTCTTTCTTTCTCTCTTTCTTTCTCTCTCTCTTTCTTTCTCTCTCTCTCTTTCTTTCTTTCTTTCTTTCTTTCTTTCTTTCTTTCTCTCTCTCTCTCTCTCTCTTTCTTTCTTTCTTTCTTTCTTTCTTTCTTTCTTTCTTTCTTTCTTTCTTTCTTTCTCTCTCTCTCTCTCTTTCTTTCTTTCTTTCTTTCTTTCTCTTTCTTTTCTTTCCTTCCTTCCTTCCTTCCTTCCTTCCTTCCTTCCTTCCCTCTTTCTCTCTTTTTTGTTGCCCAAGTAATAGCACAAAACCCAGGGTGGATTCACTGGAACATATTCTAGTGTTGTGATACCAGCAAATAAAATTTACACACACTAAAGTATAAAACCTACTATTTCATTATTACTGACAAATAAGCTCTATATAACTTCTTACTTCCAGGAATGCAGTTTTAGGTTTTAGGTTGGACAGGGAAGCTAATTCAGACTCTTCTCCTTCATCTTATAAATTAGGAAACAAACTGCTGCTTGACAAAAAATTTCTTGGGGCTCTTACCTAGATAACTTATCTCACAGGTGACATTCTCCTTGGTTGTATCAATATAATTCTGTCCCAAAAGGTACAGCAGAAGAGATTACAGCTCCAGCACATAATGACAGTGCAGCAAAAGATGAACACACTTCAATTCTATTAACTGCTCCCTTCTTCTCTAGGAAAACAAAAAGAAAAGCAAAAACCTCCTTTGCAAATGAGAATATTTTGTATTAACACCAGACAAAGGGGAAAGCTGCACATTGCTAGAACAGAGCTGAGATTGAGTCAAGCACAGAGCAGCTCATGGAGGTCAAGAGAAGTGAAGAATTATAGTAACTGTGCACCAAAGATACTATTTCACCAACCAGTTTATCTGCTTTGGCCTGTACCATTTTTTTAGCTCAAGCTTATCTTTATTGGTGTAGCTGATAAGTGAATTTCTTGCATTTTGGGGTTCTGGATGCTTCTGACACAATTATAGCAGAAAAGGGCTGTGACATCTGCTCAGATTCTGGAAGAAAACTGAAGAATTTAATGTCTATTTAACCTATGTTTTGACCTTTCTACCACAGTGAAACATTCATCCCCAAAAGAATCATTAGTTGACCACTGCAGCCTTCACTGTGATACACTAGAGTCCTCTTCATTAAGACAACAGCAAAGCAGATAAGAGCCATTTATTATGAGAAACGACAACCAGACAAGCATTGATAGCACAAAAATGGAGGCCTTTTCCTATGAGGCCTCTCTCTTTCCAGCCTCACTACCTCCAGACTGAAAGGGAAGAACTGCATTGAACACAGTATTTTAATCACTGCAGAGAATGTTAAAGTCAGGGTTAACTTAAAATTTGAATAAACATTGATTCAAATTAAAAACAGTCTAAGTACTGAGAAGGTCTTTCTTTCCCAGAAGTAAGTCCTGCACAAAGAGATCCACTGTCACTCTCAATGCTTCCAGTAAGGCAAAGTGAGGCTGTATTCACCCTTCTGGGAAGGGCAGGTACATGAATTCACTATATCTGTGCTTAATTGATGGCACTGTGAAACAAATTCTGCCAGCAACAAAAGAAAAGCTTGGTAATTTTTAAGCACTAACCCCAGGATGCTGATTTTTATGACAGTTATTATGAAAATATTTGTAAGTTCTTAAAGTTATAATGCAATTTAGATAGGGAATTGGGATTAAAATATGTCTATACTATCACTGATAGGTACCCACCTTAGACAGAGGGCAGCTCACTGTCCAACTACAAGAGAACAAACAGAGAAAGTGGCCAGAGTCACCTCTTTCCTGGGCATCTTCTGTTTGATTTTAATCCACTAGAAATAAAAAAGTCTGTAAAAATCTGTAGCAGTCAAATGTCTGCTGTTAATAAAGCAAAATTTAAAAAATAAAATCCATGAACATGGAGGAAAAAACCATGATGTGTGGAAAGGATTGTCCATCAGTTGTATTGGTAACCTGGGACAAAAGAGTTGGGAAGAACTCCTTGCCCTGCTACTAACTTCCTTTGCTAAAGCAAAGGGACCTCAAGCCTGCAGTCCTAAAGCAAATGGTACCATAAATAATTTAAAGGGAGAAAGAAAACAATAAACATTAAAACTTTGAAACACTTGCACAGTTCTACTAAACATCTGATTCTTGTTAACTAATGTACGAGATGTTTTCAGGCTTCAGCACTCAGTTCCTAAAGCTCTGGTTTGCAAACAATGTTCTTCACAAAATTTAAAACCACAGTAATAAAATTACTGTACGAATAAGTTATTAATTACTTAGCAATAGTAAAGTAAAAAGATAGAAATTAAACTTCTTTCTATTAATTTTATTCACAATCTCCTTCCATTCACTCTTTATCCCAGAAATTTTACCTGCTCTGAAGATAGTCTCAGGACATGTTACATATAAAATGATAAGGTATATGAATAAACTCTGGCCTTTCTTTCTTTCCTGGAGTCATGTTGGCATTTGCACACTTTACACACTTTTGATAAAGTACAAGAACACAGAATCTCAGGCTGCTAATAAAAGAATTTTGTTCTTGTGATTTTAGAAGCTACTTTTGCTTAAGACAAATTCAGTACCAGTGGAAGAACTATTATCTCTTTATTCCTATGAGCCCGCAAGCAGCAAAGTCTCTTTTCCATACTTCAAAGTAACTTTTTGGATACTGTTCATAATAGAGCATTAATATCAACTTTAGCTGGTACATTTGCTTTAGAAAAAAAGTGTTATGAGATTTATAATCATAAATCCTGAAGTTAAATGAAGCTAAGAAGAGGCTTTGTTTCAAAGTCCAGAATGGTTGCAGGAGTTTAACCTGAAAAACTGCAATCACTCAATTTTCCAAACTATCCAAAAAAGAGAAAAATTCTTTACCTTCCAAGAAGGCTTATGTCGATAGAATATCTTCTGACTTACTTCATTAAAATGTTGCCTCAAGAAATTATTTTAAAGTACAGAATAGGGACAGTGTAAACCAACAAAGTGATTAATCTGTTCAAAAAGCCAAATATAACTGAAGCCACCTGTGTTTTCACTGCCTCCATTCCCCCTCCCCCTTTTCTCCTCCTCCAGCAAGTTCTTAGTCCTGACAGAAAACCAAGGCAGTCCTACACAGCCACACACTGAGATCACCAGACTCCACAGGCCTGAGCCATTCATCCGTTTTGTTCCACCCCCCTGTTCCCACAACAGACCTGCCTGGTGCTCCAAAACCCAGCTTTTCCTTTGGCCTTCAGGTGAAACTATATGCAGTTCCAGAGTTCCTGTGTATAATACAAGAATTGCGCTTGTATAATTTTCTAGTAGAGGCAAATATTGTATTAAATCATAACCCTACAGCCTATTGATGGCTGGACTTGCACCATCTTAACCTATATTGATTCCTTGAGGGGACTAATCCTCAGGGAACATCTCTAAGTGCATGCACATTCAGGGATTTGGCACTTGAAGTGTGCAGGACAGGTGGTGTTGTGCAGGTTACATTTGTATTCACTGCTCCCTTCATCTCTGGGCAATTTCTATCCAACCCCTCCCTGGCTGCAGACAAATTTCCTTCCCTTTTGTGCATTGCACTAATTTTGTACTCACAAAGGCACCAGAATGTGTCAGGTACAAATCTGAGCATATCTCAAAGAACTGCAAGTTTACTGTTCCAGGAAAAAAATTAACTTTCTTGCCAAGCCCTTTATATACCTCATAATCAACAATTTCTGGCCACAGTTTGAGGTGAGAGGCATCAACTGGGATACATTTAACAAAATGAATTTTTGGGATCTATTTGATAAAATGTCAGCAGAAGTAAAGAATTTAGCAGATTAAAAGGGAAAACAACTTTTAAAGTGTAATCCTTTATTTTAAACCAAGTATGCCTGTTCTTTTAAAAACAGCCCTCTCTAAAATAAAATGTGAAATAAGGGCAGCCCACACGCCATGAAATCCAGCATCACAAAGTACAGAATATACCAGTAGTTCAGGCTTGCTGCAGAAATTTCAGAGAAAGTCAAAACACTGAACTGGTGGGTGTTACTGAGCAAGTGGCTGGAAATAGCATGTGGAGTGCTGAACCAGCTCTTTACAGCAGAGCTGCATCTGCAGGTGCAGAAAGAAATGTCTTCATCTGAGTTTATTCAACAAGTTTGTTTTGATGCCTGGTTCATTAAGAGATGGAAATCAAACATGGGTTTGGAAAAGGAAGGCAGTTTGATTTTTTCCTTTTCCAAACTTTGTGCAAAATCAAGGTGTGGGATGCTTAGCTCTAACTTGTGGGAGGATGAGATCTGGTAATATGAATATCTTGGAAGTGGGGGGAGCTAAAACCAGATTTTCATTTCTCATTTTTAATGATTTCTTTGTGCATTTTTAACTGAATCCCATCAAATGTAACTTAACAGAAAGAATCAGCTAAAAGCTCACAGCACCTAATAAACAAAATAGAACTTGATAATTAAAGAACAAAATCAGAAGTTTGAAAAGATATATGTTCACATATCTTAAATCAATGATTCCAGTCCTACTGACTGGCAAAAAGTAACATCATACCAAGCACATGGAATCTGCTATTTGACAATGCAATTAAAAATTATAAATATAAAATAGATTATGTAAATTAGTATTTCCAGCTTGCCATTTTAAATCATGAATCAAGTATTTAACTCTCTTGTTGAAGCCAACAATATAAAAAGGAAGTAGTGAAAACAGTATTTTAACTTCTGGCACCAAATTTACATACAAATAACCATTCTCGGGTATCTGTCCTTGTTTCTTCAAGAAAGAATTCTGATGTTTATTTTCCTCCAGTAACATGCCAGCATTTCAGAAAAGGCAAATCAATTATGACCTGCCCCATATTGCACATCCTTGTGTTTGTTCCAAGGACTGAACACTGACACAGCAGTGGATCTCATGACTGCTTTCCATCAGGTGTATTAAACTGATTGTCAATTAGGTCAGGCTTTCAGGTTACAGAGCAAAGATTTCTTACACTCAATTTTTTAGAAATATTAATTAGAAAATTGCAACTTTCATTTTAGTTTAACCCTCCACATAGCTGTGTTGGATTTAAGACAGTCTTCCATCATTCATTTCTGCTGCCTTTGTTTGCAGATTTATTTTGATGCTGTTTTTTTTTATTAATAATAAGGAAAGAAATCTAATTCTAAAGCAATTATGTCCATATTGTATAAAGCGAACACCTCCCAGGGGTCATTTTACCCTCTCCTACCACTCATGACTAGGCATGTCTCTGTTTCCCAGCTGAGAACGCTATCGGTTTAAGTAATAGTTTAAGCTTATACAAATAAAGATTGGAACAAGGTCATTCTGGTTTACCCAGATCTTAAACAGCACCTTTCTGCCAAAAGCCTAAATCAACACCACCATCAGAATCCATAAGGCTTTCCTGCAGTTCCAAAGACTGTTTTAGCACAACCATTCCTGTCAAGCCAGATTCATACCAGAAATCCTACCCAAAAGTGAGGTCAAAACACTTTGTTTAGGTGTCACCCCTTAGTGAATAACTTAGTCTGTATCTACATCTGCTCTCCTTGGCTCAAGCAATCACTGTCCACGCTTCATGCCACAACTAAAGCCTTTATCTGTGGTCAGTGACCTAGAGGGAATACTGCTGGATTTATTAAGGAATGACAGACAGACACATGGTGAGGTTTGAACATTAGGGTCATTGTGGTTTCATTTATCAGGGAATGTAAGTCAGGTCTAGCTCCTATTTCTGGCTTCAGGGCTTGCTCTGGTGTCTTGGGCAAGAAAATTTAGCACCAGGGACTGCCACGCTTGTCCATCCTGACTATTTGGACTCGTAGGGAAGAATGGAGATCCTTACCTCTACAGGAGATCATCAAGGATTAGTGTTAACCCAGCAGGACCCTGATCTGAGCTGGAGAAGCTGAGCACTGCTACAATACAAAGTCAATGTAAAAATATTTTCACCATGCCCTGCATGAAGGCAATTTTTGAAGAGATGCATTGTAGCAGCTGCAGCAATTCCTGTACCAGGCTTCCCTCTGCTTGCCATGCTCCTGACTCACTGGTCCAGATTTTTCCTGGAAATCACACTTCTTCACATGCACACCCACTTCCACTGAAACGTGAGCCCAACAACATTTCAGTGACAGTTAAACTTTTGAACCTGTTCTGTAGGAGTAGCCTTGAACTCAGCACAAATACTTGAGGCCAGACTGATGTGTTCAGCCCAAGTTTAGTCTCCACTTTATTTATAGGTCATGCTGGGTTGGGAATAAAACAGCTTGTATTCCTTATTAAACTCTTAATCAAGCCAGCAAGGAGCTATGAATCAAACACAAAATACAATGAATTGCTATCTCCTCTTTCCCAATTTCTCTCCTCACAAGGAGTTTTCAGAGCATTTTTCCTTTTGCTGCATATCCATGGTAATGGCCAACTGTTACCTCTACACTCAATATATGAAGAAATAACTTAGATTTTACTACTCACAAGCAAACTCAGTCAAAGCTTATTCAGAAAAGAGACTCCTTAGAGCAAACTGCTTATGTATCAATAAAAGCACAGCAAAGCCAAGTGCTGGGGGTAGACAGGAACACAGACCTGCTCAGCAAACTGACATTATTTCCTGGTGATGACTTGGATCTGGAACACAAGCCTTTAAAACACTTAGCCTTTACTGTTTGCTAGATATAAACTGCAAGAAATCCAAGCCTGCAAATGTTATAAAGGACCTATAAATGGCCCCTTTTTGCCTAACAGGAGCTGTTTTTAAGCCTAAAAACTGATACTTCACAATGCTACAATTTAAAATGTCTCTTCACCAGCTCTAGCCTGTAAAATTAGAGAAGCCTTGCAGAACGTGTTTCAGGGAGCTGTGTCTGTCTTATCATCAGCTTTTTGAGTTTGCCAAGAAGCTGAAGTGGGGGAGCAGATGATGTTAACAGTGTGAATCCACCTGGAAGACTCTACAGAACAGAAACCATCTACATGTGTAATCTGTGATTTGTAATGTGAAGAAGGAACTGGGAAGAAAGTCAAACAAAAGACATGATATTCAAGAAAAGTAAGATGCTCAATGTGAAGCTTTGATCCTTTTTAAGGTGACAGAAAAAGTGCCAGGATTTCCTATGCTAATCAGGGGATGAATTATTATGATAATATACCCTTGCCAAGGGAAAGATTAATGCAGTAAGGACCACAGCAAATGGCTGTCAGAGCTGAACAGTCATTATACCAGAAATGGTCTCAGAAAAGAGAAAGTAATCTAAATTCTTATTACCCTTCCCCTCAATGCAGAGATGGCTGCAGAGAGGCTGCATGCCAGGGACAGTAAAACAAATTCAAACATCTATCTTGAGATCTTTTCCTCAAATGTGGTGCATGTTGCCTCAACAAGTATTAGGACAAGGTGCTTGTGCATAGGCAGTACAGAAAGTAGGTATAAACAGAATAAAAGTCCATCTAGCAGGGAAAGGCTTCTCCCTCTTTTCAGACAGCCTGGTGTGTTTAAGGACAGGCAACACGAGATGCAAGCCAACAGAGCTCCCCTCTGCTGTGGCATGACAGCTCCATTTTCATGATGGGATTCCACAGAGTCTTTACTGCTGCAAGGAAACACTAAACTGGTTTATGCCTGGCTCACACACCTGCCCTCACCACTGTGGCCACGCTGGACATTCTGCAGCTGCACACAAGGTGATTTTACAGAGCAGTGTTGGAGCACTTCAAGCTGCCAGTATTCCCCATAATAATGGGGAATATACTACTTTTATACAACAGGGTTGAATTTGTTGCCAGAATAAAGGAATCCAGGTCATTTGTGCCAGCATAAACCAGATCCTTTCTTTTCCAACCTACAGTCTCCTATGTTCCTTCAAGGAAAATCATACACAAAGTATAGGAGACCACAGAAAACTTCCTTTCTTGAGTCAGGTAATTGCCACCAAGTGGCCTAGTGGTGAACAATAAAGAATGATTTTGATTAACAGAATGTAATAGAAATAGAGTTGTTTCATATAACCTTTCAGTCTTCAGTGCTGTAGTTAGGTCCTCTATTAATAGAACTGTCAGAAAGTGTGCTCATGCCTGAACTGACATCAGGTACAGAAAGTTGAGTGAGTGAATTTAGTGCTGGCTTAACTGACATTGTGAACAAAGCCTACTTTTTATTCCTGAAAGAGAAATACCATCCACAGTAGTGTCACTTCCCATCAACATCCCTGAATTCCAATCTGGGTAACTGTCTCTTAGCATAATAAGTTTACAAAATGCACTTGCACATGATAGCCTCCCATGGACAGATTGTTTTAAAGATTGAATGGACCTGACTGAAGCACTACAAAATACAAATACAAAACATATTTAGGAATTAGAGTCAACCTACAAAGGAGAAAGGCTCCCTCAAAGACTTCCTTTTTGGCTAAGGACCCTTATGAGATGAATTTCAGTAATGGTATCATACACTATGGAATGTCTTCTGTTATCCCAGCTTAATCATTGAAAAGGACACAGATTTAATCAGAACTGCAAGAATATCTGGGAATAGGATTCTGATTAATTGTACTAGCATAGTAATGAAACTCTCAGACTATACTGGGCCTTCCCAATTGGAGCACAGGAAATGATGTGACCATTGCTCATTCTCTTTCCTTTTGTTGCAAGCCAATTTTGTTGTTCACAGAATAAAGCCCTTGTAGTAGAAAAAATAAAATTTAAAAATGCCTTTTTATAAAGGATTTGAACGTTTTGGCAAACTGATACAGGATAAATCCCTTTGTAGTAATTTCTTTCTGCAATAGAGCAGGGAGTTTCCTGCTTTCTATCACTGGTAATAATGCTTCAATCAATTACCCAGAAACTGCATATACTTGAGGACTGAAATGTAAAATTAGGGAATCCAATGAAATACTTAAAGCCAGAAGAGCAGAGCAACCAATATGTTTTATTTTAGAATTGCACATACCTATTTATCACACTATATTTTTCACAATCAACATGTGAGCCTACTACTATGTGAGATAGTTTGTACTTTTGTCAGGCTTCTCCTTGTGATTTGAGGTAAACTTCTCCTTAGTTCTTCGGGATAAACTATCTTAATTTCTAGTTCTTTCCCTCTGCAGTGCCTGTCCTCAGACTTGTAGTCATCCTTCAAAAGCCCTTTTTCTGAAGGTTTTTGCTGGAGATCCAAACCCAAGCCTAGGTTGCCCTTCAAGGATACACTAATTCGGAAAAGCCCCTTTGCCCCATAAGTGTAAGGGTTGATTTAGGCCTTTTATCTCTCTTTTTCTTTCCTAGGCACATCCTCAGTGCAGTGGCACAGTGCTCCAAAGCATCCCCACCACACACACAGACAAAAACGTGCATTTTGCAGCAATCCTGTGTGACCAACTTTTACCTGGCAGCTGGTAACTCTTTTAACCTGTCCTGTTTAGCTGCTCTTTTTATCTGCTCCTCAACACCCCCTGTATTTATTGGGCTGGGAGACGGCAGCAGCCTGGAGGCCAGCAGGGCTCTGAGCACAGACACTGTTGTTAGTTATTCCCTGTATGTGACAGTCCTGGTGATGGGGGATTGTGTTTCAGGGGCTGCTGAACCTCAGCAGAACCTTGTTCCACCTCCTGCCATGGCCAGGGACACCTTCCACTATCCAGGTTTGCTCCAAACCCTGCCCAGCTTGGTCTCGGACACTTCAGGGATCCTGGGGCAGCCACAGCTTCTCCGGGCAACTTGTGCCAGGGCATCACCACCTTCACAGTGAAGAATTCCTTCCTAATAATGTCCTTCATGAGGGCCTTTATAGATGCCAGGATCGTTAGGGCTGGAAGGGCTCTCTGGAGATCATCCCTGACCAAGGCAGGGTCACCTGGAGCAGGTGACACAGGCAGGTCCAGATGAGTTTGGCATTTCTCCAGAGACGGAGACTCCACGCCCTCCCTGGACAAGTCTGTCCCAGAGCTCTTCCACGCTCAGGTAAAGAAGTTCTGCCTCAAGTTGAGGTGGAACTTGCTGTGCTTTAGTTTATGCCCCTAAATGTCCTTCGTGAGGAGATTCTCCTCACGAAGCGCTCTCCCTCCTTTCCCGCTCACTCGGGCTGGACTCGGGAAGGGCAGGCAGGGACCTTCTCAACATGGCGACCGAGCACGGCTCCCCGCCCCTCAGCCGCTCTCAAGATGGCGGCGCGGAAGGGCCGGTGGCCGGCCCCGGCTGCGCCTGCGCGGGCCCGAGTGCGGTGAAATTCCTGTCG
>VWZU01018553.1:125094-151429 GCA_013397095.1 Sterrhoptilus dennistouni | reverse complement strand
TTCGTGCTCACTTAAGGGAATGCGTGCCAGGTGTACCTGAACTCGGACAATTACAGCGCTGGCCGGAGTTGGCAGAGTAGCCGTACAAAGGGACAGGGTCGCTGGGTGGCACAGGAATTACCGGAGGAGGATTTTGGCCCGAAACTTCAGTTAATGTCGTTGGAAGCCTAAGGGTGGAAAGCAGCATTGTTAGCATTAAGGAGATGAGGTTGCATAACCGGGTATAGCGAGCTGGATGGTGTGTTTGTGCATCTCCAGCACTGTTTTCTGGGTTTGGTTGATGATCAGTTTGAGAAACTTCAATACCGTGAAGTACTAGCACAGAATGTTGTACCTCTTTAAGGTGAGGCTCTTAAAAAAAAAAAAAAAAATCTTGTACTGTGGCTAAAAATCGCATAGTGTGGCCTTAGTCCTGAGCATAAGCATGCACCTGTTAATGCCCTGGTAACTGTTGAGGTTATTAGTGGCACTCAGTGAGGTGTCTGCACGTTCAGATAAGCTAATAACACCTCGTATGGGCTTACTGCAGGAGCTCCAGGCTGGATGTGAGGTGAAGCTTCTCTCTCCTACATATGATTCCTTAAGGGAAACAACAGTGTAGAATAGTTGCTTTCTATCTTGATTAAAAAAAAAGCATTTGGTAACCTAGAATAGTTGTTCAGATGTCTGGAATTTCCCTTTTAATCTACTAAGTGTGCTCCACAAAAGAAAATTGGATATCTAGTTGAAGTCTCTTGATAGTAAGTATTCAGCTTCTGTGGTGGTTTTTGTTGTTGTTGTGGTGGTGTTTTTTTTTTCTTGTGAGATCTTAAGACCTTTTGTAGGCACAGACTGGTTGGATATGTAAGCACATTTGTAGGCTATTAGGTCTATGGGTTAATTTCTGTTTAACTTTCTGCTCACTCTTATCTGAAGACTTTATGTGTGCTGGTAAAAACTGGTGAGCTTTTCTAGTTGCCCCTGTTACTGATCCAACTGTACTGACTGCAGCCATTTTCCTGCACCATGCAGCTCCTGTGGGAGTTTTGTGCTTTAAGTAATATCAATACCTTTGGTGTCCCTTTACATGTACTAAAATTGAAACCATGTTAGAAGTGACTTTGAGTGTGCATGAAGTATGGTGAACACTGAAGAAGAGTCTTGAACTCTTCAAAACTCCTATGTGGAATAACTGACCTGAGGAAGTTATCTCAGGTCAGTTATGGAGGAAACCATTTTCTATGGGATGTCTGAAATGAGCTGGCAGTGGACTAACACTGGTTTTTCTGGTGTCAGGCTGCTTGAACTCGTAATGCAGAGGCTGAGTGAGCTTCATGATCTTCCTTTCCTGCTGCTGACTGTCTTCCAAGTCTCACCTGCTCCAACATGTCTTTTTGTTAATACCCACACTGTTTCTTCTACCTCAAACCAGAAGTCACTACTCTGGTGGTATTTGCCCTGGTGGGACTGATACTCAGTCTGTCTGCTCTGTGCAGTTTTTGCCTGTATCAGTTGTGGTGAGTCATGGGGTTGTACCTGGTGGTTGGGTTTTGGAGGACACTAAACAGACAGTTGATATGAGTTATGTGATCTAAGCTAATTTAAATTGCTTTAGATCATTCACTTGTGCTTCAGTAATGCCAAGAGAGCTGAAGTTGGAGCAAGACATACAGAAATGAAGGGAGGTTGAAGTGAGAATCTGAAACCTGTACAGTGGTGGAGCAGTTGAGGAGTATAAAAATTCTTTAATGGTGAGACCCTGGATGTCTCTCTGCAATGCCCAGAAGAAAAAACAATGGCATGAGGAGGGAGGAATGTTAAACAGTAGTTCTCAGAGTAGCTACCTGTTTGGTCTCCCATATGCTTTGGTTCTTAATTATGGGGAAAGAAGCTGTCTGGCATGGAGCACTTTAATGTGCTGTTTTAATTCCTGAGTACTTTGTCAAAGTATAGGTCAACTGATGAGGCTGCTGGTTGTCAGTGAGATGTAAAACAACAGCTCTTAACAAACAGAGAAAAAAACTTGGCAATAGAATGTGAAGTTGCTTCAATGAGTGTATGAAGACAGACTCAATTTTTTTTTTTTTTTGAAAGCAAGCTGGCTTGTAACTTGAGTAGGGAGCTGGTACCACAGCACCATGTACAACATGCTTGTGCACTTTGGTGGCGTGTTCTGGATGCTGATAATGCTCAGAGAGAAGGGACATTCAATGACAGTCACAAAATATAAATTCAAGTTACATGTGGGTTATTCTTTTAATCTCCCAAATTCTGTGTGGCTTCACAGTGCCTTTGCTAATGAAATACTCAGCTGCATCCCCAGGGACTAAGTGTAGTAGCTGTTTTTATATTGACATGTGCTTGCTCCCATTTAGGCACAAGAACAATTCAAGGTAGTAAGAATATTGGGTAGTTTTTATGGTTTTGGGATTTTTTTAAGTCTTAAAGAAGTGATGAATTGGGATCTCTTAATAGCAAAGCCATTTAAAAAGAGTAGTCTAACTAGAGCTGGAGGATCAGATATCTGTGGATATCTGTGAAATTAAATGCTGTTCCCTCTCAAATCAACCTCAAATCAACTTAATTGTAAGCTGTAGCAGCTTCTGGAAATACCTTAAAATACAAACTTTTTTTTTTTTTTTTTTTTTTTTTTTTAAGAGAGGGGCACTTTGTAGGTTGATAATAATGTGAAATAGGAGCCCTGACCTGTCCACTTCTTCCAGGCAGGGTGCAGGAAAAACTAAAAGAAAACAAAAGTGCCCCTGAACTTCCGACAAAAAAAGTCCACAGCAAGTATGTAGATTGGTGTAGCACTGGGTTAGCAGAGTTCACCCCTCAGGGGAGCTGGTGGAGGATAAACTGTTCTTTTCACAGCCCAAAAACTTTGTTCTTCAAGAAGAGATGCAGACAACAGGGTGTAAAGCTTCTCTTCCAGTCTGCAGAGCTGTCAGGCCCAAAGGTTTTACAGACTGAGGTATGTCTCTGAATACTTTTATTTCATCCTTCTGCCAAATTCTTGCTGACACAGAGACTTCAGAGTAGGCAGACTTGTCTAGTTGAACCAGCAGAATCACACGGGAGGACGCTGTTAAATCAAGAGCGCACAGTGGAACGAGAAGTGCGAGTTCTCTTTAACATAAACATGGAGCATTGGAAATGGGAATAACCATGCCTTTGTTGGCTGAAGTTGAGCTGGGTTGTTAATAATCTCCAACTTAGGGTACAGAAAAAGCCACGCTAATGCTTTTCTTAAGCATGAGAATCATGGCATTATTTCAGTTTAAAGTGTATTCAGCTTCTATTTCAAGGCAGAAATGTTTAATTAAAAACTAACAAGTTGGAAAATGGTATTAAATACTTAATGTGACAGTTGAACGATTTTTACTTTCTTCTGTGGAAGAATCTTGTGTAATGTTGAGCTGGTTGAATTTTTGCCAGTCTGGTAGGACTTACTTTTTAAAAAATGTATTTGAGTGGTGAATGGAGAGGGCAATTGCAGAGTAAAAATCACTTTATACATCAAAGCTGAGATGCATATTTCTGGGGTGGCTGCTGTATAAGAAACCTTTGTTTACAGTTGAGCACTGTCTTAAAGTAAGTTTGTCTATAAGATAGTCATTTGAGTGGCACTGATATGAAGTATTAATTTGGTACTGGATTGCTTGTTACCTCCTTTGTGAAGGCCTGTACATATGGACAGTAATGTTCTGTATTATCCCAAATAATTAGGACTCCAAGGTCCTGCACATGTAAAACTGAGCATTTTAAGTGGTCCTGAAATTATAAACACCCCTGCATTTTTTTTAGTAGACTATTTCATGTTTTTAGTTAACCATCAATGTTTTTGGTCTGATGCTTTTTGAGGTACTTAGGTACAGCATGTGTGTAGCAGTCACCTTCACCCCCTGGCAGCACAGAGCCTGTTACAGCAGATGAAATAATTCTGTTTCTTGTGAGGTTGTGCTGACAGAATTTTCAAAGCTGACTTTATAGACAATATCATTGCTAAAACACAGGCCTTGCTCATACTCCAGTCACTACAACAGCACAAGCAGCCTGAATTTCTGTTGCACTGTAAATAACATGATAAATGTGACCAATGGCAAACTTTGCCTCCTATGTGTTAGTTTTCCAAATGCTTCTCTTGCAGAAATAATCTGAACTTTGCATCTTCAAAGAAAAGAATATTTATAACAGCAGCCACCAGCAAAATTTCAGGGGTGCTGGCAGTTTTGGAAAGTGATATTTAGCTAGACTACAGAATGAAGGGCTTGATGACTCAAGCACTTGCTTAAACAGGATGAAGCAATAACCTGCCTCATCAAGGAGTCACCGCCTTGGCTCTGCCTAGGTCAGTTTACTAATCTTTCAGGGAAAGAACCAAACTTACTGTGAACTCTGAGTTCTTTCCTTCTCAGCTCCCCCCAAACAAGGCATTGTAAGTTTCACGAAAGTGAGGGCGGTATCTGGATCTGGCAGTAGAGTGATTTATTCCTGTTCTGTTTGAGAATAGTGGAATGGGAGAATACTGCCGGAGATCCTCTGAAGTAAGGAGCAAAATTAATACCATTTGAGGAAATACTTTCATCAAAATTTCTGCTTTGTTGGTGGGAGCTTCATTTGGAGATGTTAAATCATGCAAAACCAACTAAAATGTCTTGACTCGTGTCATTGATACTGATTCCAACTTCAATATTGTAGCTATTTGCTGCAAACTAAGGATTTATTGATTTGCTATATATATATTTCTTTAAGAGAAACTGATAGGGATGAATCAAGTAGAGTGAATGGTCTTCAGATTAAACCACATGTAATTATAGCTGATTCTGTCTTGATGTTTCTGTATATCAAGATTTCTTTTTAATGCAAGACAGAGTTGGAACAATACATGCATATTCATCTAATATAGGATTACTTGGTCCCTTCTGTGGTTGGTACAGGTTGGTTTGTAGTTCCCCCAAAGCCCTGTGTTAAACAGTTTGAAAATAAGTGACCTTTGTAGATGAAACTTAGTTTGCCTCAAGTAGGCATTCTGCTAAATTTTCTTCCTGTGGTGTGTTTAATCAACCTCTGTTTTGTTGTAAAATACAATAGTTTGTTCCCAGCACAGAGACGGGGTTCTAGTGAAGTGGAACTGATCTGAAACGTGGCTGCTGCTCTGAAAGCAAGAACTAACCAAATACTGAAATGAGTGTGCAGACTTGTGTGCCTGGAGAAAGGAGAGCAGGTGGCTTGTGTGAGGAGGAGAGCGTGTGAGTCCTGAAACTCTCCTGTCCACTTTTTGTTTCAGTGTATGGGAACGGAATCAGGGCAGTGCTTCACGTGCAGGCCTTTGCTCTCACCAAGCTGCACCTGCTCTGTGCTTCAGTTCTGAGTGCTGTGTGCACATCTGTCAGTGGCTGGTTTTGATGAGATCTTTCTCTTACAGCCTCTAGTAGGCTTGAGCTTCAGGCCACCCTGCAAGAGTAAATGTTCATACTTGCTTTTCTTTCCTATTCTCAAGTCCAAGGCGTATCAGCTGGAGCAGAGATCAGATATCCAGGCCTTGTAAGAACACTAAGTATAGCAATCTAATTGAAATGGAGTTCCATAAAAATAACTGCTCTCCTGGACAGAAATGTTAGCAGTTTTTGCACAGGTTTAAAGTAATAATAAAGACTTTTTGATAGAAACCCTCTGTAAAGGTTTTCACATACAGTCTCTGTGTGTGTGTATTGTTAAGGGAAAGGTATTTCTGTGCTGTCACCATACACCTCATAGGTCAAGCTGGCAGATTTTTTAGCTGGCTGGCATTTGGTGCTGATCTAGAAGATGGTGCTGTCAGGAATAATTTTAAGGAATGTCTTAAAACAATTCTAAATAACAATGTGTCTCAAGTTAGGATATGCAAACCTGTTATTCATATTATAAGCAGGAGAGAAAACAAGCTGGAAAGTTGTCCTTGACTTGTGCAACAACTTGAATGTTAACACGTCTCTCAGATGTTAACATCTCCCTGTGGCACAGGCATGCCATAGAGACTATTCAGTGGATTTTTACTGGTGTTCTGTTTTTGTCCATGAACCATACACCTCCTAGAACCCTTGACTCTGGGCAGCAGTGCTATTTCATGATTGTATGTGACTGCTCAGAAGATACTTGAATGGAAGGTTTTTCTTAGCTTTAGTCTGTTGGTAATTAGCTTTTTAAAAGTTCATACACTTCTCCTGTCCGTGGTAAACTCAGCTATGTTAATGGCACCTGTCTTGCCAAATTCCAGCAGTTGTGTCCAGTAGGCACCTGAAACTTGTAGTCCTTTGTAGATGAGAGAAATAAGTGTGTAGAGTGTGATTCATCTGACCTGTTTTTGACACCTGCTTCGGGTTGAGATAATTATGGTGTCTCAGAAACTACTTACCCTGATAAGATCTCTTGAATGCTGCTGAGGGTGACCATCTCCAATATAGACAGATGCAGATACCCATTGAATACTTGTTTAACTCTTAGGAGTGGGAAGAGGCATCAAACAGGGAGGACAAAGTGGAGATGGCATTTCTGTTACACGGAGTGTGAGAGATGAATGTGGCTCTGTGCTGCAGTTGACTCTGTGGGCAAAGCATGAATATTCCCTGGTGACATAATTGCTTCCTTTTACATGTGGGTTTCTGAATCAGAGTTCTTCCAATTCTTTTTACTATCCTTGTTTTTTTCCCCTTCCTCATAACACTTCCTCTCAAAGTTCAGACTGACTGGGAATGGTTTTGTTGTGGTCTTTTAACAGACCTTATTCAACCTCCATTTTCACCTGGGTAGTGTAACTGTGCTGGATTCAAGTCTGGTGGGATACACAGCATGCTTCTAGCAGTCTAGTCAAAGACTGTTCAGGAAACACTTTTTCTTGATTTCTACCAATATTACATGGCTGATGATAATTAGAACATATATTCTGAACTTACTGCTGAGAATCCTAATTCTGGATGTATAACATTAAAAAATTCAAACAATACTATGGCATTCAAAGGTTTTCATCAGATGAGTGTGTTTTCCATTTCCAGGGATTCAGACAGGAAAGTAATTTGAGCACCACATTTGTTTTGAAAGAAAAGATTTGTGGGCTTAGTAGGCACAATGTAGTCCACAGTAACTTAAGTTACTGAGTTTAGATATTTGCTTAATGGCAAATGCATTGAGGGAGGGGGAAGCAGACCTTCCTTCTGTAGTGTGGGATGTTGGAAAAGGACTGGTTTGAGTGTGTGTACACAGAAGGGCCATGTATGAGGAGTGCTGCAGAAAGGAAATGCCTCAGAATAAGTTGTGACTGTTCTTGCCCTGAGAGTCTTTAGGGCTCTCAGGTGAAATGGTGCATGGAAACAGCTGGGTAAACTTGGTTGCCAGGTTAGATCAGTTGCTGGGTATCTGTCTTCTAGCTGAGACTGTCTGAGAGCTGGTTTTGAGAGCCATGAGAGAGAAATCTAAAGGAGCATTGACAGTGTCTACTGATATCCACCTCCATGGGCTTAAGGGATTATGGGGAGCTCCTTAAGAACCGAGGCAGTACCAAAGACCTGCAAGCTCCTGGTTGCAGTGTGTTAAAACTGAGTTTTCCACTAAAAAGCTAACTTGAACTTCAAATTGTCTGTCTCCAGATATGCTATGACTCCTTGTGACTGTGGAGCTACAGCATATACAGAATCAAGAAACTCCATTTTTAGCTTAATTCCAAAATAATAAGATACCTTACTCATAAAATAATTCCAATCTCTATTTACTCAAGTTCCTCTGGTACCTTAATCCTCATACCTGTAGCAGCAGTTTTAGGAACTTTGGGCTAGTGCTGCTTCTCCACTCGTTTGCAAAGCTGAACTGTGGCCATGGCTAGGAATTTGACTGGGAATAAAACCAAAAATCAGACAAGAAACCTCCAACCTTGTTCTCTGTCCTTTCAAAACCTCCTTCACTGTGCAAATCTAAGGAAGACTTCACAGGTATAGCTGAGGTGATGGCAAGTGGAGCAGTACACAGAGGTGTAGCACTGCACTGACATGCAGCCTGCCTGATAATGCTAATTGTGCAGCCCTTCTTACAAATCTTCTGAGCTCAGAGAATTTGATTTGTGGAAGTCTGAAATGTTGCCCTTATTAAGAAGGAGTGATGTGTGGAGCACTAGAAATTAGTTAGTTGCCAGGCTAAGGTCAAAACTAAAGCTTCTACTGAAATGGTTGGTAGAACCTCTGCTTAAGACAGGTTTGTCTTCACTACTTTAGCCTCCCTTCAAAATAATTTCAAGGTCTTTCAGAGACTTAATCTGTTCTGTCTTAAGTGTTGTCTATTTGTCACTCCCACAGTGGCTATCAGGAGTGTGCTCTTGTTTTGTGCTACATTGTCTGAACTTCTTGGATGAGCTTGCGGAGCAAGACAGAACATGATGAAAGCAGATAAAATGGAGAGCTTGGGGAATACATCTCCACAGAGAGATCATGTTACTATGTCATAATCTCAGCTCTAGTTCTCTAGAATCTGAGATGTACAACTGAGTCCTGCAGGCAACAGAGCTTTGGAAATCATAACTGACCTCAGTGAAGTAATAGGGCTGTATGGAAGCTGCAGTGTGGGATACAGAGAGGGAGAGTCTAGAATGAGGATTTTCAGTGTGAACAGTTGTTAGAAGCTCCTGGACTAGTGCTGGGCCTCACAAGAAGCCACAAAGACAACACAAGTCTAAGGTGCAGCAGATACAAAGTGCTCTGCTGTGGCCTGCTTGCTCTGAGAGCTGTGTAAGCCAGGTAAGGTGGTTTATCCAGAAGCCTTAGCCAGGACTTGGGCTTCTTAGTATGTTTTTGTGTTGTATTTCTATCCACTGGCTGCACAAAAAACTCAAACACTGTCTAACTTACTAAACAGGCTGTTATTAAAAAAATATAGGAGCTCTTATTTTTGAAAGGTTTCTACTGTAATGTAGCTTAAAATACTCCAAGAGTTCATTTGCAGTGGCTGGCTGGGTGAGACGCCAGGCTGAAAAGTTTGGATGCCATACATAGCTGCTCCATGGAGCTGTGGGGCTTGTTCTGCTTAGTCATTTTTGTTGATGCTGTTTTGCTCTGGGATTGCTGAAGTCTCTTGGCTTATATAGAGGCAGCTTCAGTGAGTGTGGGAACATCAGTAGCTTCATGTAAACTAAACACTGAAACTGGAAGTGCAGCCCATGGTGCTGTGCTGGCTCAAGTTTAAGGCAATGGCAACTTAGTTCTGCTTTAGTAAGATCTGAAGGGACAGACAGTGTGTTGTGTGGCAGATCTTGTGGAAAGGGGCTTTAAAATCCGTTCTGAATTTAAACAGCTCTGTTGGATTATGGGCCTTTAGTCTTCCTCACCTCCCAAATCAGGTATTGGATTTAATCCCAGGTTCAGGACTGGGATTAAAGGAACTGAATGTCTAATTTATAAGCAGACACTGGATTCTGTTCCAAGTATGTTGCTGCTTGGCAGCTGTCCAGCTGTGTGCTGCTTTTGCTGTCAGCTGCTGCTTGGTCTGCAAAGGGCTCTACCTGAAACTGCTTCTACACTGAGTGTAAGAATGCTTGGGATTTTTTTTTTCTTTTGCTAGGTAGAAAAATGCCTATTACATTTAAATAATCAGAAATGCAAAAAATATTGTCAGAAATGCTAAACCACAGACTGTAATATATAGTAGTTATAAGTAAACGGCATTTAGTTAGGCATGCACATCATGGAAATATGTTAATGGAGACTCATTTATGTTTAAAAAGTACAGCATATCTTTAGCTGAACAAGAAATCTCAAGGTAAAGCTGTTGGAAAAATAATGTGGAAGGATCCAATCCTTCATAGGTGTGTCTTGCTTCTCTGCATTTCCAGGAGTTCTCGGGCAGTTCTTCAGCTAGGGTTTGTAGAGAACCTGCCCTAAGAGCTTGTTCCCCTCTCCCTGCCTGGAGAAGAGACCTGAATCCTCTGCTTTATCCACATACTTGCCTGGGGAAGCTCCTGTTGAGGCTGCAAGGAGTTAAGTGCAGTGGTTGGTGGGGACTGGCAGGCACAGGGAGCAGGTGTCCCCTGCCCTGGTGCAGCCTCAGTGTCACTCTGTCGGTGGCAGTGACACCGGCCTGGCAGCAGCCCTGTGTCACTGAGCTCTGTGTGTGTGTGTGCTCCTTTTGTGCCCTGCCTGCACTGCTATTCCTTTGGGATTTTGGTGCATGGATTTCACTGTGTGAGGCTCAACTAGTGAAGAGAGAGGCAAGACACAGGTGGTGCTACTGGTTAACTTTGCTGATACACAGCACTAACTATATCCAGGGAAAAAAAACAAAGGCAAACAAACCTTGGGCCTTGGCAGGTTTTAATGAGCAGCGGCTATTGGCTGTCCATGGTAAAGCAGCCAAGGATGATGCTTTTCATGTCTCAGTGCAGAACTTTCCTGAGAATTCCTTTTTTGTCTACTTGCCAGCCATGTTGTTTAGTTTAGCATAAATAACCTGGATGGAAAAGCTCATTTTCAAGTTGCCGTTGGTAATTCTGCATACCTCTCCTGGAGAAGGTGTATGAGCTCATATTCATTGTTTTTCCTCAGAGTATTTCTGCAATCAGCAGCTGTTTGAGCTGAGCTTCAATGCTGCTATCATGGAAGGAAAATAACCTTTTCACAAGCCACCTCCTGTAAAAGAAGTAATGTGCTCATTTGCTTTACAGCAACATCCACTAAGCAAACTGCTTTAACTGAAGATTTTTGTTAATGATTGTTCCTTTCACACAGTTTACAGATGTTCAACATTAAAGGAGTTGGCATCCAGGAATCCTACTCCTTCTCACAAGTCCTCTTGCAATATACACGGTCCTAGGTGTGAGTCAGAGTGTAAGACCTGTCTTTCTTTGGGAATAAATACAGGAAAAAAATGTTTTGAACTACGTAGGGATAAAGTTATTTGAGGCTGAGACAAATGCAGAAAGAAATTGAAACAGCATGCACTAAGAAGTAGAGAGGAAAATGTGTACATTGGCTTTGGAAATAATGTGGCATATTTAAATAGAGAGAAACATTCTGATTTTTTTCCAGTCGTAAGTTCTGGCAGTCTTTAAAGTCTTATCAGTGAGCAGTGATAACTCGAAAACAATAAAGAAGCTAAATGTGAGCAGTTTGAGTTACAGCAGTTCACGAAGAACTTGTATCTTGGTTAAAGAGCCTGTGATGTTGCCTTTTCTTTCAGGCATTGTCTAGAAAAAACATGGTTGGTCTCAGTACCCAAATCTTTGTCTTGCACCTTGGGGACTGAATGGCTGACCTCACCTCCTGATTATTCCCTTATGAGTAGCTCCTAGGAAAACCCCGTTCAATATGTTCCTTGGGACTTTAGAATTGAGTCATCTTTGTGGATAAGTTTGATTAAATTAGTAATGACCAAAGTTGGTGTTCCTGCTGTCTCCCTCTTCAGGACCTTGGTCCTTCAACGTGAGCTGGGCACTTTGGTTTCCCAGTGTGGATTTAGACTCCTTTGTAGGGGCTTGAATTGATTCTTCTTGCCTTTTTCAGCCACACTTGAGATAGTTCAGAACTTAACTGGCCACCAGTGATTGATTGTAAGCTTATGGGCAAATCAGTTTGGACTTAATGGACTTTCTTTTTTCTCCAGAAAGGTACAAGGTTCTCACTTGAAGCTCCTTTGCATGTACCTGAGGGCATTATAAGGCCCTCTGAACTTGAGTCTTACAACTTTTAGGTTTACAAAATGGGAATTTGTAGACAAACTGTGCTGTGGAACAGAATAATGCAGATTGTATAGTGTCTGACAGATGATAAAATAAGTATGGTTGCTTTTTTGGGTTTTTTGTGCACAATAACTAACGCTCTTAATTTAATCTGGAAATTACTGACCAGCTGAAGGAATGAATGGCTTCTTTCCCCCTTCCTGTATCCTATGTACCCATGCTCTATCAGGACTGTGTATGTGGAGTTGGAAATGCTGAATGAAGAATTTGAATTTGGCATAAATATGGCATTTAATGTAATTTCTGACCTGAATCTCTCAGTTAATAGATATTCTCACCTTCCTACCCTCAACACTGGATTATAGACAAAACTCTTTTGAAGTGTTTAATTCTAAAACTTAGAGGCTTTTTCCCTGGAGCAGGCTGAAAACAGAAGTTCAGTGGAGTCTAGACCCAGCTGTGACTCGTGTGTAGCTATTTCCAGACAAGCCTCTGCCTGGCAGTAACTGTATGAAGTAGCCTATACACTGAGAATGCTCTATTGCTTATCACTGATGGAAAAGAACTGTAAGCAAAGGAAGAAATAAAAACACACAACCCCATACCTAAACAGGATAGCAGCTTATCTCCTATGTTCTCTTGTACTAGTTCGAAATACAGTAAATCATTATCTCCAGAATTCACTGGCACAGGTCTCAAATGCTTTCAGATCCTGAAAAAAATGATTTGAACAAAGTAGAATGTTACTTTTAAATAAAAACATACTGACTTTGGTCTTCTGTTAACATTTTTTGGCGTTCAAGACAGACTTTAATTTAAGCTGGCTCCTTGAGGTTCTTGTAAAGCTTTTTTATTATTAGAAAGCCTGTTTCCTGACTTAATCACTCGTTTAGGAGACCATGTCCCACAGTTGTGTTGTTGTGGCCCTTCTGCTGACGTTGCACTCGGGGAGTTTTAGGGTCAGACGTGCTCCCAGCTGTGGCTGAAGGGTTTGTGGTGGGGGCGCTGAGGGGGCTCACTCAGGCCCTAAGTCCATCAGCAAGTGCCAAATGTCACCGGGGGTTTTGGTCATGTATTGACAGGAGCAAAAACAGCAAATGTGTATTATAGACACCTAAAGTTACTCTTAAATTCTTTTTCCTACACAGAGCTCAACAAAAATCCAGTGGAAGGCTTTTCTGCGGGCTTAATAGATGACAATGATCTTTATCGATGGGAAGTCCTTATTATTGGTCCTCCAGATACACTATAGTAAGTACTGATACTTATCCAGAAACGTTACTAGTTCTAGTGTGCTCCTAGTGAGTAGAAATTAACCAAAACCTTTGTGCTAAATTAACTCCTCTGTTGCTAGCAGAATACATGTAAATAGCTGGATTTGCTGAGTAGAAGTTCTAAACTGCTTTGCTCCCGTGAGAAAAGGCAACACTGATCTCTTTGTACTTGTATGGAAAAGAAAGAGAATAGGTACACTTAGAGGCAGCTTCTGTTTTCTTTCACATGTAAGTAAGGCAGATAAAATCCACTGTTTGCTGTTGCTGCTGGGAGGCTGTAGTTCAGCTGATAGTGCTGGGTTAAACCATTACAGCTTCATGCTTGTGATGGCAGGAAAATATGCAATTGAATCGGGATGTAGTTGGAATTAGTTTCAAATCCTGTCGGTTTGAGGTGGGAGAACTCCCAGTTGTGACCTGCGGTACTTCGGGGTGATCATCTACTCCAGTTTCTGGGATAAGGTTCTGTGCCCAGGAGAGGTCAGTTTAAAGTGTACTCCTGAAGATGAACTCTGTTCTCTTCATTAAGTTGTTGCAGTGGTAAACTCCTGATACAAAAAGCCTGATGACGGTTACCTGAGGTCACTTTTGGTTGCAGCATGAAGCTCTGTATGTCTGTCGGCAGACTTTGAATAAGCCTTTAAACCCAGTAATCAAATTGTTTGGCTTTTCCTCAGGCTCACTGCACTGTGGGTTCCCATGTCTTGCATGAGATGGTTTCTCCAACTTCTGTTGACGTTTTCTGAACAGTCTTGTGGTTCTGTTCTATTCTCATGGCTATTTCATAAATACTGTCCATAAAGAAATGCTGCTTCTAATTTGTTGTCATCTTAGGTGTTAAAAGTTGCAATACTGGTTTTTAACTCCACTTTTATAGGGTCCTGAGCTTTTTCTGAGGCTTTTGGGTAAGAAACTCTCTTCTGTTTCAGTCCCTGGTTGCTATTTTTTCAGGGTAGTATTACACTAAATCCTTCTTCCCTGGGCTGTTTGATGAGGACAGTCATATGTAATAGTTTAGCTTAAACAATTTTTAAACATCAGGCTCATTCCTGGTCCCACTTCATTTATTCTGAGTTTACTGGAAAAGACTTTAGACTTAGTGCATTACTCTACTGACAGAAGTCCTTTTATCAGGAATGTTGCTAAAAATGGCATTTGATGTCCCTTAATTGACAGCTGTATTTCATTAACTGATACCTAATGTATATCCACTTTAAAACCTGTATTTATATACATTTGATAGGGGGCAGCCAGGAATGCCCTACAGCCTAGTAGCTTTAGGATCTCCTTCTTTAAAAAGGGAAAGAAGGACTTTTTCAGTTAGAAAGAAAGGGTTTGACTGGTTTGGGGCTATCAGCAAATGTAATCTAGCTCTCCTTTGTCGTAACATTATGGATGCTAAAATAGTGCTTCTGGAATTCTTACCTCTCCTGGGATGAAAGATTCTTTGGAAACTGCTTGCCTTTTCTAAAATCTGTGAAAAATAAATGCTGTGGGTTCAGATCCCCTCAGCTGCTTCAGAGAGCCAAGTTACTTTAAGGCTTTTTGGGGTTGTTTTTTTGTTTGTTTCTTTGGGGTTTTTTTTTTTTGAGAAACTTGCTCGAACTGCACCCCTTTGGTTAGTGGTGGTAAAACATGTTATTTTTCTCAGTAGTCAGTGTACTTTAGAGGCTCCTGCTCCTTTACAAATACAGGAAAAAAATTGCACTGAACAGTTTTCTGTTCACCAGTACTTTTGTCTGTGTGTTCTTTGGGGAGCAGCTTCTCACATCATCAATCCCACGCCATCTTCTTTGGAGGTTTATTTATGTTCCACTTTTTGTTCTGCCTTTGCAATTCCAAATTTTGTTGCAACCTTCAGTTAGAAGAAATGACAGTAGCAGGACAAATGTTATATTGTTGACGTTAGCAAAGTATTCCATCTGTAAACCTTTCCATCTAATGCAGGCCTTCCCATTTCTCAAAAGGGACTATTCCTGGCCTGTAACGCCACATAAAACCTGGATGTCTCTTACTTATTACTGTTTTCCAGTTGAGTGGGTAACTAATGCAGAACACCTCACTGTCATGCCTGGGTTGCTTTAGCTTAGTGTTGAAAAGGTGGCCTTGGAAGTCTTTTTACATTTACTGCTCTAGACACAGCCAGAGCTTTCTGCAGTTTTTCCCTGGGACTCACTGCTGCAGACTGAGACCACAAAATTAGGACTGAGGTCTCTAACAGAGGAAAATGGGTGTCTGCTGGGCTGGACTTGAGAAAGGCAGTTATTGGCAATACTTTTTTTTTTCCTGTTAATAAATGTACTGAGAGGGGAAAAAAAAGTAAGTTGTGATTCCAGATGGTAAATTCCTTGGCAGGTTGTTTTTTTCTTTTTTTTTTTTTTTCCTCCACCCCCATGGTTTTTCCCCTCTGGAACATCATTCTAGTTCTAAAAACGATCATGTTGGGGAACTGGCAGTATCTTGTGAAAGGATCTTTTCAGTGTAGAAACTCTTTACTTTGCATATGGAAGTGTTGATACTGTTAATTACTAACATAATGTGAAGTTGTGTGAGGTGTAAACTTAGAACATCAGTAAGTTCCGATCTTCAGCTTAAGCTTAAGAGAAACTCTACTAAGATATTTTTGATTCCCCAGTGAAGGTGGTGTTTTCAAGGCTCATCTTACCTTTCCAAAAGACTACCCACTGAGGCCGCCAAAAATGAAATTCATCACAGAAATCTGGCATCCGAATGGTAAGAAATGTCAAAGTTTCAATTTATTTTTGCAGTTCAGGACTAAAATGCAGTGGAGACAAATAGATACTTTTCTGTTTGTGTTGGAAATATGAAACTCTGCTTTTACTTTGCCATCCTCACTTAATAGAGAAGTCATAACAATGGCAGAGGTTTTAAAATTGCTGCTCTGCGAGCATAAAATACTCTTTAAGTATTTTCAGAAGCTATTCAGAGTAGGTTCTTGCATTCTTGGTAATTGTTCAGGGATTTTTTTTTCCTTAATTTTTTCCTAAGTGCAGAATACTAGTCTGAGGAGAAACTTGACTTCTATAGCTGCCTTTTGTTATATCTTCAAATATTTCATCTTGCTGTTACTGACTTGGCAGTTCAGTATAGAAGGCCCAAGGTTGTCCTCATCTAGTGAAACATTGAAAGAAATCTTTTAGTCCCTCTAAAGGAGACTTCTCCTAATGTCTCATTTACCTATGGGCTAATAGAGATTGGATGGGAAGGTAAAATAAAAGGGAAGATGGTTTTACTGGGAAAGAGAAATATTCTTCAACTTCAAAGACTGTAGTTCTTGAAAGGTGGGAGGAGACAGTGCTCCCATCAAAAGGACAGGGAATATTTTAATGCTGTGTCAGTTTCAGCTCTGGAAATATCAGAGTACTTGTCAGGCACTTTCTAATTCCAGCAGTTTAAATCATATTTCAGTATGTTCCAGTAATATCCAGCTGATGCTGTTGCTGTGGAAAAAAGTCACTCTTGAGTTTGCTGAACTTAACAGAAAAAGCTGTAGTGGAAGCCTGTCTAAATAAATAGTCCTGAGAGTTGGAGCAATGATGTTAGACTGAGTCCTTCCTCCCCGTGTGCCCTCTCTGTCAGGAGTCCAGGCACGTGTAGACTTCCACCAAGCCCTGTTTATTACAGCTTAAGTTCTGCAATAGTTAATTACTTGCCTTCTTTATAAAAAGTGTCTCCCCGAATGTGTTTCAGACTAGCTGGAGTGAAGATGAAGAGTTCCCAGAGTGTCCTGAAGAAATGCCAGCATGTGGTTCATGACTGAAATATGCCTTGTTCTATTTTGTAGTTGACAAGAACGGTGATGTCTGCATTTCAATTCTTCATGAGCCTGGGGAAGACAAATATGGCTATGAAAAACCTGAGGAACGCTGGCTTCCCATTCACACAGTGGAAACTATAATGATTAGTGTTATTTCTATGCTGGCAGATCCCAATGGTGATTCTCCTGCTAATGTGGATGCAGCGGTAAGGCTTTCCTTGGTCTGCCAGTTGTCTTCAATGTACAAACCTTGCAATGGAATTCTAATTTGGTAAAACAGTAACTTTGGGATGAACCTTTTCTGTCACAGGCTAAGACTGCCATTGTGTTGGGAAAAGCAGTGATGTTGTCAGACAGAACTACTAATTAGCCTTGGGAAGTTTCTTTCACTTCTCTAGAACAGTCTTCCTATCCCATGGATTAGAGCAGCAGGTTTGACTGTGCAGATCTGTGTACTCTGAGAAGGTACCCAAAGGCTTTACTGGCCATCTCACCTTCAGTTCAACAGGGAGGGCTGTCCCAGGCTAGACTGGCTCAGGAGTGAGGAAAAATGATCAGATTTACAGTCAAAGACCAGGGTGAATCTGCCAGGTGAATGAAATGCAAATGTTTGATGCAGCACAGTGTTCTGGAGCATGGCCTGTGTACTGTGTGTATAAACACAGCTGGCAGCTCTCCAGAAGAGCTGTGCTTAGGGCAGAATATAACAGTGAGGCTGAAAAATGTCTGTGGTGGGGAGAGAAAAGTCTCACTTCTGGAAGGGACTTCAGACCCCACTAATTTGACATAAGACTGACATGCTCCTGAATTGCAGTTCAGCAGTGAGTGAGTGTTGTCCTCTCACAAAAGAGAAGTTCTAGCTCTTTTAACTGTGGGAGTAAGGAAGAAGGTGATGGGAATTGTGAGATGCAGAGTTCTGTAAAGGAATGTTAGTTAACCTGCTCTGTCAGCCAAGCTATACCATCCCAAAGTGGGTGGGCGTTTAGTAGTTTCCTGGAGCCTTTGATCTGCTGTGTTCTGAGTATTTTTGAAGGTGGTTGAGCTCTGCTGAAAAATCATCATGGGAACAGACTTAGGTGGAACAAATTTAATGGGAAGAAAACAGAAAATAAAAAGTTGTAGTGAGCAATTTCCTTATTTAATCTTTTTAAGTTGGACCTCCCCTTTTTGTGTCATGTTACTGTGGAAACAGACACCCAGGAAATATGGACATTTCCTGCTGAGAGCACTGGGAGGAGCAAGTTATTAATGAAATGCTAAAAGTGCAGTTAGAATTTCTCAGTTCACAAACTCATGTGTGTTGAATGTAGCTGGCCTAACCCTGCAGAAAGCACATGCTCTTAGCTGTGCTTGTCACCTTCCTGACATCAGACTTTTGTATTGTGCCCCTTCTGACAGCTACTTCAGGAGTGGGGTTTTTATTTTTTGGTGGTTTTGCCTTAAAAAAAGTTAGACACAAAATGAATTTGCCTTAGGGTAAAGGACAAAAATGAAAACAGCTTTTTCTAGCCCAGCTTGGAAGAACAAAAAAATCCAAATTTGACTGTGAAGATAGTAGTGAGGCATCACTTTGGATGCTAGAAACTATTTTTCTGACTGTGGCATTATTTGTTTCAAGGAACTTTTAAAGTGCTGCTTTAGCAGTTCGCTTCTGCTGGATTGTAGCTGTCTTCATATTAGTAAAAAACATGCTCATCAGGGTAATGAAGAACCAGTTCCTGTGTTTACTACAGCAATAAAATGTGGTAGTTGCTATCAGATACTTTGCTGTCATTAGTTTCTGCTTTTAAGTGAGTCTAGTGAATAAGGTGTTACAGGCATTCACTAGATTGAAGATTTTAGGAGCAGGGCATATACCTGCCTTCAGGAAAAATGAACTATGCATGTACTGTCTCTCGGAGTGGGAGAAAAATGAGGATCAGGAGCCTGAATAGATATTTTCAAAAGCAAATAGAACAGTTCATGACCTAAAATTACATTTTTGGATATTCAGCTGTCAAACTGGAAACTTTGCTTGCTATTCAAATCTGAACAATTCATAGAACTACAAATATAAAAAGTAGAAACAAAAACTAAGGCTCTGAAGCTCAGAGAGCACAAATTCAATGCTTTTCTTGGCCTTAAGCCATCTTGTGTAAGCTGTCCTGTGTCCCAGTCCAAGGAACCAAATGTTTGCTGCATGAATTGCTGAAGAAGAGCAAACTGATTAGTAGCCTTATCTGTGCTTTCATAGGGAAGTCAAGGCGTGCTGGGCTCCCCAGTGTGCTGATTGTTGAAGTGAGCTTGGAGGCGATGAATGTTAGGGTTTGCCATTTATCACTCAAATCTACCACAACCTTCACTCCAGGTGGGGGTGAGAAGATGTTGTGTGCTGGATTGCATCAGGTGAAACAAGGTGGGGGGGTTTAACCCCTTCCCACACCCCTGCAGTAAGAACATATTGCTTGTATCAGAAATTCAGAAATGTAGAGCTTCATGAAATAAGGGGTTCTTTATATTTTCCCCACCACTTCTGACTGGAAGGCAGTACCCAGCACGTCAATCTTAAAGCACACCTGATGCTCCTGTGCTTTCATCTGAGCTCGTTGTGAGCCTGGCACAAAACAAACCTGGCTGCACTTTCTCGTGTAGGTTTTTGTGATACCTTGATGTGTGCATCTCTGGGTTCAGACTTCCCTCTTACCTGTCTTCCTGCTCATCTTTATCTTGGCTCTTCATCTGTGCAGTTTTGAGATCAGATCGCTGTCATAGAGACCAGTTGAGTGTTCTGCTAAGGTCTTCCTCACAGAGCCAATGTCTTACAGCCATAGGAAGTGTTTGCTTTCAAAGGACACTGCTGTGCCTCTTCTAGGTACTGTGACTTCTGTATTTCTGTCCTGGAGTGTCCTGGCTGGATTGAAGGGAGCTGAAACTGTCTTTAAAAAAAATAAATCTCAGAGTAACTGCTGGCTCCACAGTACCTGTGTACCTTTTCCACCACTGCAGTTAAAGACTGTCTCTACACGCATAACAACAGCTTGTGGTCTACAGCTTCAGTTTGCTGCTACTTTGCTGGCTGAAGCAAAGAGATTTTAGCACAGGCGGTGTAAAATACTGGTAAGCCACCAGGTTAGTCTTGGAGTGTGCCTAAAATCCAAGGGGAAAATTACATCCTCACTGTCCTGTGAGCAGCTGACACAGAAATCCAGAGCAAACTTTCAAAAGTCCTGAATATCACAGGTTTTCAGTGAGTAGCTCAATGATTGTAAGCAAATTTAGGTGTTGACTAGATGGCTAATGTCTGAAAACATAAACACCAAGAGTCTTCCTAGAGCTTGTACAACTCCTTGTTGTAGGACTGACATCTGAAAGCTGTCTATTCAATTACAGAAAGAATGGAGAGAAGACAGAAATGGAGAATTTAAAAGAAAAGTTGCCCGCTGTGTAAGAAAAAGCCAAGAAACTGCTTTTGAGTGACACTTATTCAGCAGCTAGTAGCTTCACTTTTTTCAGGGTAAGTATCCTTCTCAAGACAAGTCAGTTACCTGAGTTGAGGATTTCCTGCTTAAGTGTTGCTGAACTATTTTTCTCCCCTTCAAAAGCAAAAAGAAACCCTCAAACCTTTCTTCTCAGCTGCATGATCTCAGTGGAGCTCTTTGGCTGTATGCAGTACTAAAGACTAAAAGAATTTAAGTGCACTTGACAGCCCATTCTGCCAAAATTGGGGAACTTCTCTTGTACTCTTGTGTTTTATGCTGTTCAGAAGTTGAACTTCTCTTTATCAGAATTCATCCTGCATTATTAATGGCACTTAGAGGTTTCTGGAGCTGTAACAGAAGGGGGTGATAATTCCTTGATATTCATTATTGTGAAGAACACTTACTAGAATCTTAAAAGCATCTTAAAAGTCTTGTTATCTCAGGAGTTTATGTGGATTATCTTGCAGATGTTGGTGGCATGTTGCACATAGGAGTTAAAGGAGACTTCAGTGAGGTTGTCAGGAACCATTGAGAGAAGGGTTTGCTTCAGGTATCAGTGGGAATTTTAACAGAGTCTCCTGGCACAGCAGAAAGCATCAAAATGAGATATTACCCCCAATAATACCAAGAAAGGTGGTGTTCTCTTCAGCAGCCCCAAAAACATCTTTAGTGGGGAGGGCTTAGGAACAGCTTCATAAAAACACCTGTGTTCTGCTTGGAAACTGAACTGTGGCATATCTGAGAGCTTGGACAAGTTTTGACCTGAGAATAGCTGACGTGATATTTGCATGTTTTGCCACCCTGTTAAAGAGCTTCTGACTCAAGACACTTACTCTAATTTACACATTCCCATCTCAGTTTTAATGGGACTGTTTTTTTTTAATTACCTCTTGTAGAAAGCTCTGTATTAAATCATGGCCCTTATATCCCTGGCCTTTGGTCACTTTATCTTAGGTATGCCAAGGAAAAACTTCCTCCATGAGCTAATAATTTCCCACTCTTGCTTTTCAAAGCAAAACAGAACTTCATGTTGAAGCTGCCTTTTCTTAATGGTTGGTTTGGCAAATAAATTGCTCTGACCCATTTGGCTGGCAAACCCCAAATTCATACTTACTGGTTATCTACAGCATACATAATTCACAGGGACAGAAATATGGCACTGTATGTAGTTCAGAGGGGTTGTACTGACTGAACCAGAGCAGCTTACTGCATTCTTCTGCTGGATGTTTTTTTTTTTAAATCACAATTGTACAGGAGAGAGTTCCTTTCTTACCCTTTTGTAAACACTGGAGGGGTTGGGGGAAGGCTCCATCTGTGACAAATTCATTCTGCAGTCTCTCTTTGTAGAAAATGCTTTGATTGAAAGGAACTTTCTCCAGTACAGATTAAGCACAAAAAATGCTTAATATTGATCAAAAGGCTAAGCAAAGGAACAGAAAGTCTTGTACAACTGCCTATAGCTGGAGTGCAAGAATTGTTAATGCAGCTGACTTTTTTTTCCTGTCTTGGAGAAAGGGAGTAACTGTGAGTAACACTCCGGAGTATCCTTAACTAACCTCAGCTCTGTTGCCATGTTGAACTTAGCTATAGTGAAACAATGCTCTTGACAAATATTTTAAGTAATTGGCTGTGTTGCTTTTTTGGAAGGGGAAAGCTTTTCTGAGTCTGGTGACTCCTCCCAGGGGAGCGATGGGCAGGGAATTGGATGAGAAGGGGCCACAGCTGGTTTCAGAGTAGCCCAGTGTGACTGGGGGCTGTGGTGTCAGTGCTTGCTGAGCACTGCTGTGCCATTTGTACCCACTGTTCACAGTAAGTAATGCACAGACTTTCCAGTGATAAATCTGCAGTGTTCAGCCCTATGTGTGAATAATCAAAGCTTTACACACTATGCACTTGACAAGCAACACGAGTTACAGGAGCCAGAAACTGATAATTGAGCTTGGATACACAGTGTGCAGAACTAACTCCAGTCTTTCTCAGGTGATGAGTTTGGATTTATCCATCTTCTGTTCAGAGGTATGTGAAGCTCTTGAACAAGTAATAGTTACCTTCTTGAAAAACTAATTAACATCTTGAAAATAATTGAGGGTGAGGAGGGGTTTTATTTTAATGCCTGTGATTTCTTTACAGGTCTCCAATTGAGAAACATGGCACTGTTTTTTTTCCTGCACTCTACCCACCTATTGCTGGACTTCTGTTGTTACAAGTTGGCAAACACTGGCTGGAACTGGGCTGCAATAAAACATGCCAGTTATCAATGCTGACAAGAGCCTAACAAGTGCCAACACAAGATGATTACGCATTTTGAAATCTAATGAACTGCTTTAACCTTCAGGAAAAATTGTAAAGATGTGTACATAGCACAACATGATCCGGATAATATATATACTGTTCATGTACATCCACAAATACACATTGTACCAAATAATGCTGTCTGTAGTTAGGGATAGAATTGTGTAAATTCTAAAGATTTTAGCAGGTTTTTTTTCTCTCCCTATTCATTGTTTCCCGAGTTTAAAAAACGAGAAACAGCAACTTGTGAAGCATGTCAAAACCAATTAGGAGACTAAGTTGGTTTTATTGGTTTTGGGTTTTTTTTTCTCCCACTTTAATTTTCCTTTGACCCACTGAGGCTTAATTAAAATTTCTTGCTTAATAAAGTTTAGTATCTTTTTTTTCCTTTTTTTTTCTCTTTTTTTTTTTTTTTTGGAAATGTGGTCCCTTTTATTTCCCCCATCAGAACTTAAAATTTTCTTAATTAAACCCTGAAAGGATTTGCTATCAATTACTTGTGTCTTCTTTTATGATGACCTTTGTAGTCTCAAAGGTGCGCTTTTTTTTTTTTCCTTCTCACCCCTTTTTTAAACCAAATTATTCATCCTTCTTTGGTATAGCAATAAAACTGGCCATGGAGCACCCTTGAGCAGCCTGATGAATTTTTAACTTCCAAGGACTTGAGTGCTTTCACTTGGAAGTTTGGTTGACTAAGTTAGTCCAAGATAGGAATGAGCTGCTTTTTATGGGTGAAATTTTTGGTTTGCCTTTTTCATTGCCTGTTTGTGGGGTGGGGTGTGTGTGGGGGAGGCTTGTTTTTTCTCGAGGTTGAGTTCAAGCATGCACATCTGTAGGCTTTCAAATGACTAACTTCTGGATTTGGTATCAAAAATAGTTGCCCTCCTTTACTCTCTTCTGTGGCCCTTCATCTGCTTTGCCTTCTACTTCAGAGTTTTCCTCACCTAATGTACAAAGAAAATGGCGATGTATATTTTCATGTAATTTGATTTTTGGAATTCTGTCACCTTCTGTAGTGAGTTCTTCCAAAATATAATTTTTTCCAATAATCATGTGTCAAACTGGCTGTCTTGAGTATCGCAGTAGGAAGGGTACCTCTAGTGGAGCATCATCAACAACACAACACTAACAAACACTTGAGGAGTTGGACATGCTGTGCTTCATCTTGAATAATGAAAGAGCAAACAAAACACACAACTTTATCCCTATTGTAACTATCTTTGGCCTTCTAGTGAGCAAATACTAATCTCAGAGTATCTGCTTGCAAGAGTTTTCAAGCCTTAGACCAAAGAAACTTTATAGAAGAATAGAAACTCCTCACTGACTATCCTTTTCCACTTAAAGTTGGGACTGCAGAATTTCAGTGGCATGGTGTTATTCTTTCCATTAAAGAAAAACTGGAAAAAAGCTGATCTTAAACCTAGCAATGGACTTAGTCACAGGCTGCCCTTCCCTTTAAATTTCCACAGAGTGTCTAGAACTGGGGCAATTCAAGGTATTTGCTGCTTTCAGACGTTCAACAATGGTCTTTGTCTTCCAAAGTACCACACACAGTTCTCCATGGCCTCACCTGTAACTTCGCAAAATGGTTAAAAGCGTTATGTCTGTGCTCTCCAGAATTGCTGCTTGTTTGTTCTTCAAGGGGTAGCCTGGAAATGTTTGTCTTCCTTCAGTGGCATGGGAGAACTGGGAATTCCACACCACTGCTCATCCCCCTCTTTGTATATTCAGATTTATATATTTGGCTTACCCAGATGGCTTGTGATCCCACCTGACCCAGATACTCCCCAGGGAGCAGCATTACTGTGGGATACTGTTGAGATCTACAAGCTGCAGGTATGGCTAATGCCCAGTGACTGAATGAAAGAGGCAGCTCAGGGTCTGCTGCCAAGTGTCCAGGTTGTAGGAAGCCTCTGGCAGGCAAGAAAAGGGCCTGTTTTACTTTTCCTGTGATCACACTTGGCTTGTTGTTTGTTCCTGCCCCAGACTGAAAGGGGCAGTGGTGGAAAGCTGTTAGTGATAAAACCAGATGGGAACGCCCCTGAAAAGCTGCAGTATTGACAAGAGGATTCTTGGTGAACAAGGAAGTAAACCAGCATTCCTCAGTTTTCCTTGTAGCAAGACTTTGTCTCTGGTTTGGTTCATGCAGGCTGTTGCCATCCTGGCTGCTCAGTAACAGTGTAGGTTCTCCAGGGGTTTGTCATCCTGGCTGAGGGTTTGAGCTGATTTTTGCCCAAACACAGTTTGCCCTGCATTCCAGCTATCACTGCATCACTGGGGGAAAAGGAAAAGCATCAAACACTAAGAAATGTCTTACTGGTGTGGCCATCTTAATTCCTTTTTTCTGTTTCTCCATGCTGCACCAGAGAAGATCCCTAACTCCAGAAGGACTCGACTGTCACTCTAAAATTCCTTCTGCTGCAATGCAATGCCTGAAAACACTTACTGGAACTGGATGATCAATAAGCAGAGCACATGAATTCTGAAGCGATTAGAAGTGTATTTTGGGCTTTGGTAGGCTGTGGGGTGGACTCCACTGTGTCTGTACCATCTGGTGCACTGCTCTTGGTGCAGAGCCATCGCTGCACACAGAGCAGCAGCACGAGTCTCTTCAGAAGCGGCATGAGTGATTCTAAACCAAATCAGACGCTAGTTGGGGTTTAGAGACTGTCATACAACAGCTTCCTGCTCAGGCAGATCCTGAGAGATTACAATTCCCTTGATGCAAAACATAGCAGTGGTTTGAAATCTGATCCCTGTTGTTACTGAGAAATTAAACTAAATCTGATCAGGGAGCAGTAACTTGCTTCCTCACAGTTCCTCAAGAGGATCAATAGCACCATGAGCAGTGGGGTAATGTGCTATACGGTGAATTCATACACAGCTGTCATCAAGCTGTGCAAAATGAACAGGTTGTTTCATGGTATGTCTAGAAAATGGCAGTCTGTGGCCCTCCTAGACCCAACTCTGGATTTGCTGTTTTATCCAACACCAAAATATGATGCAGAGCAACTTTTCAAAGTTCACTTCATGGTGGAGTCCAGAAAAAATCACGTCTGTAAAACAATACTGTACATAAAATCTTCAAACGTTTAATTCAAAGTTGCTCCTCAAAGCAAGCAACAAATTTGCTGTTGGAGCAGCATTGATTTGGCATTTCTGTTGCATCTTAGCAGGAGCAATGATGAGCAACAACAGCCGAGGGGGCAGCTGTGGCTGGGAAAATCATCCTGGTACTGGTACTTGGTCACTGCCTGTCGACTTCCTACCACTTCTCACCCACCGGGCACCAATCCAGTGTCCAGGGGGCACAGATCCAGTGTCCAGGATTGTTGGCTGTGAAACAAAAGCCGGAATTGCAGTGAGGATCTGCAGCGAGCCCCAAACACCCTCGCTGTGGTTCCCGCAGCCGTGCGGGAGCTGAAGGTGCTTTCCGGGCTCAGGGCTGGCCCAGGTGAGCGGAGGTGATGCCCGGGTCGTTTCCCCCGGTGCTGGGCGGTGTTTTCCAGCGTTCCCCAGCCGTGCCAGCCCGCGCTCCGGCCGCGATCACCGGGCGCCTCCTCCACCCGGGAATCGCCTCCCCGGGGCGGCCACGGCCGGGAGCACTGCCCTGCAGGCACCGGGATGTGCCCCCGAGGGGGGGAACGGGCCCCGGGACAAAGCGGGGAAAGGCGGGACAAAGCGGGATAAACCGGGAGAAGGCGGGACAAAGGGGGAGAAGGCGTGATAAGGCAGGAGAAGGCGGGATAACGCGGAGCGAGCGCCTCCGTCTCAGCAGTGCGGCCGGTGGCGGCGCTGTAGCGCTGCTCTCGCGAGACCGCCGTGCTTTGGCGCCGGGGCGGGCGGCGGCTCTCGCGAG
>VWZU01018553.1:86317-124853 GCA_013397095.1 Sterrhoptilus dennistouni | reverse complement strand
GTGGGGCAGGCGGGGCCGCAGGGGCTCTTCCTGCCCGTCTGGTGGGGCTGATCCCGGGATCTCATCCCGCTATGCCCTGCCCGAGGCTCTCCCTGCTCGTGCTGCAGCCTCCTGGTCACCTGTGCCGGAGCCCTTTTGTCAGGCTCAGGTGAGATCTGCAGGGCTCCTGGAGTGCTGCTGGTTGGCTTGAAGGCTGTCAATTACACCATTCAAATTAATTTAACTTAATGGTTAATAGTTTAACTCAACAGGATTTTTACAGTTCTGTTCGTTTCTGCAAGACAAGCTTCCTCTTTTTTCTTGGAGGAAACTGAGTGGGCAAAGGGCGCTAAAATGCTCCAAGTTGCAAAGGAAATGAAGTTTGAGTCGGGAAAGCAGAGCCTTCAGCTGTTGAAGTGCAGCTCTTGGACAGTGGTGAGCAGTTGTAGAATATTGGCTAAGATGGAGCAGATACCGCTGGTATGGCACAGATCAGCTGAGGGGATGCTGCAGTCAAGATGGTTTGATAAGTCCTTAGAGGAGTGCCTCACTTCCCGTGTGCTGGAATCCCACTGCTTCGTATTGAGCTGACCAACCTCTTATGCTTGTTTTTAAGCATTGGTGACCCAGTTCTGGAGGGCTTTAGATGTCCAAGTTGGCTTTGGGTGGTGAAACTTTCCCCAGTGAGCCCCTCCAGGATGTGAGGCTCTGGCTCAGGGTCCTCCTTTGCAGAATTAACCCACAGCTGATAGAAGCAAGCCCTGTTGCAGACAATCAGTACTTCTCAGAGATTCTTCCCTGCCTTAAGTAATTCTCTGATCTTTTGGCTGAAGAAAGCACACGACCAATGAATGATCCTGTGTGAACAGAAAGAACAAGCTGGAGTTGTTACCTTTCTCAGTTCCTCAGGATGTGTTGGGAGAGGGGCTCATTTTGTCCCTGTGGATGAAATGCCTACCTGCAGCCACACTTCTCTGGTTTAGAGCTACATTTGAGTCAGCTGAAAAATGAAGGCTATTAAGGAAGGGAGTTTGTCAAATTGTGGTTATTAGCTCAGAAGCCTGCTTTTTCTCTCATGAGGAGATGCTGCCACTGTCTAGAAAAATCCTGCATCAGATTTATTGCAATTTCTCCCTGCAGGTTGACTGAACATCTTAGTAAGACAAGAGCCAAGTTGGTGTTTGTAATTTCTGGGTTCTGTACTAATGCCAGAGGTTTCCATGGGTCAGGATTGTTGGTTTAGTGCTTGAGTGTCAAGAAGCAGTAGCTGTAGCTTTGGGGTGGTGGCAGGGTGAAGATCAGAAGTATGCAAAAGTGAGGAGGAACAAGAAAGCAGTGACTTGTACATCCTTGGGGAGATAAGGGTCACAGTGTGGAGCAGTGGAGGGGGTAAGGAAATAATTCAGTTTTCTGAAATATTTTGCTTAGGTCCACTTCATAAGTAAACAGATTTGTCTGTATGGCTCCTGGGACTGCTTGTCATAGGTGGAATGGGCTGTGTGATGGGCTCCACTAGACCCTCCCTATAATTTTTGATAAGTGCTGTCTCCTCATTGCCTTTTGCCTCCCTACTTGCATTCAGTATCTATTTCCTCCTGAGCACTTCTGTGCCTTCTCCTGTAAGACAATGACAGTAGCCTTTCCTGAAATCCTCTTCAGTGTCTTTGATATGGAATATAAACTTCTGCCAGTTCATGAGATGCTGATCAATCTGCCAGAAAGCTGTTAACAAAAGCTGCTCCTATTTACCTGGACTGTGGCTCAGAAGAGGCATTTTGTGTTTTCTGCTCTGCCAGGAATCCTCTTCACTGAGGCATTTGGATTGCTGTTTAGCCAGAGGCTTACTGGCATCTTACTAAGCCTGTCCTGTCATGCCTTGAGGCAAGGACCATCATTAAGTGTGTGTGTGCCTGCAGTAATTGTGCATTTTATTTGTTCACTCTTTAAGTGAGCAATTTATAGGGAAAACTGAGGCTTTGCTCTTGTGCTGTAAATGTTGATTAACTGGACAGTGAGAACTCTCTTGAATGTGCATTTGAAATGTGCTGTAAGATCAAATGCTGTCCTCAGGTGTAACTACTGCACAACATGTGTGCAGGTAGTCATGTAGAATAAGAGAAACTCTTTATTTTAAAGTTCTTGTAAATTGGTAGAGTAAATAAATCCCTGTCAGTCCTTCTCACTGAGTTTGCAGGAAGCTTATGGTGTCAGTCTGAAAACAAGAGTTCTCAGAGCTTTGGCTCTTTGAGGTACTTTGGCTGCTCGTGGGGATTGTCTGGGATTGCCCTGGAAGCAGCAGTAGCAGGCTGGATTGTTGGTCATACACCAAGCTTCAGCTACTCCTGTTTAGGGGTTTAAGGTAGTTCTGCATTGTATCCTAATGATTTCAGGCTAATTTGGAGCTAGTGAGCTGCCTTTGGTAAAATGACAGGATTTACAATGTTCCCTCTGGGCCGGCTTCTTTATTCCCAGGGTCATTCCCATGGTTTGAGTGGAAGATGCAGTATTGCTGTAAGGTGCATGCAGTGAGCTAGCTTCATTAGGCAGAGGACTAAGTTTTGGTTCTTACCCACTTTTTCAGCCTAGTTAAGATGCTGTTTGACTTTCAAATGCTTCTTGCTCCTAGCATTTGAATTTGTATGTCATCTAAAAGTCTCACTGGATGAACAGGGGGTGCTGTTCATACACTAATTTTTGGTGCAGCTCTCAGTGTCTTTTACTCTGGGCTCCTGTCAAACTCCTGCTCTCCCTGCTGTAACAGTGGGACTTGCTTTGTGCCCCCTCCAGCACCATCGTTATGGGGAAATGAGGAAGGAGCAGTTGCTCAAGGGATGTGTCCTTCTGGTTCTGGGAACGCCAAAACTGCATCCATCTTCGCATAGAAAGACTGACCACAGCAGGATTTCAAACCTTCCTTGAGGCTTGGTGTGGTGCTGATGGCACAATTCTGAAATTAGAGTATATTTCAGTACAAAAAGAAAGGTATCCCAAAGGAGGTGGAATCTATGAAATACTGAAGAATGAATCTGATGAAAAGGCTGTTGAAGGAAGTACCTGCCAAACCTGCTTACGTAGCATTAACTGAAAAATAAAATGGGACATGTTACTTTTGTGTATTCCTTCCGAGAGTTGTTAAGTTAAAAGACTTATGAGGAAGCATTTGCTGCAGGGTCTGTAGGGGACAGGCTAAACAAGGTGTTCTGTCTGCAGCAGAGCCAGAGACTGGTGCTCTGCCCTGGGGACCTGTGTCAGAGCAAGGCCAAGGTCAGCTGTGCTGTTCAACTTTCCTACAGAAGCAAGAAGAAAACACTGATCAACAGAGCTCAGTTTCTCATTGTTTGTACTAGTGATGTTTAGTAAATATTTTAGAAGAGTCATTGAAATATGAATTCCTGGCTAGGAGGGAGTAATCTTGTAGGAACTTTCCCAGCTAAAATCACTGGTTAGCTTCCAAATTTATCCTCCCTGCCTTCTCATGTTTTAGGACTGGTTTGGGATTTGGCCTTACTTGAAAAATCAACTTAATGATGGAGGGAAATAAGGAAGCACTATAATTAATAGCAAACATTTAGTTTTTGCAACTAATCCATAAATAAGACTTATAAGTTGGTTGGGTTTTAAATACCTGTACAGATGTTTCCTTCCAGCAGGGAAGTGTAGAGGTTTTTCACAGAGGTGGCCTGGGTTGAGTTCAGTGAACGCTTATCCCAGCATGTTGTGCAGTGACCAGTTAAGTGTGGTGGAGGAGTGGGCTCTGCAGTGGGATGGAAATACCTGTTTAAGGATCAGATTCCCAGGTGGTGTCTCTTTGCTGAGCCTGAACTGAAATAGCCATCATGGACCTGACTCCATTTGAGGTGCCTTTCCAGTGGAGGGAGTGTGGGTGCCAGCAGGAAGTAGTTTTATATATTCTTGACTGGCCTTTGGCACACACATTGTGGGGACAATCTGCTTTCCACTCTGGCTATGTTTGGGGGAGTTTCTTAGCTTACAGGTTGAGGAGTTCTAAACAGGTCAGTTAAATACTCTGAGGCAGATATGGTGCATCAGCAGCTGTTCTAATGCTCACTTGTGGTTTGAGTATCAGCTGTAAAGTCAAACAGCATCTTAACTCGGCTGAAAAAATGGGTAAGAACCAAAGGCTTAGTCCTCTGCCCCACCATAATTCCCACAGAAATGGACTCTCAAAGGAAATTGATGGCATTCCTAACCAAACAGAATTCAGAGCTTTCTTTGTTCATGGCTTTTATCGCCGTGTTATGATTTTTCAGTGCTATTATAAAAATACTACAAAATACCAGGTTTAATACTGGGGTGAGATGCTCAGGTACTTGGAAGAGGAGAGACTCTCCTTGGAACATCGTAATTAAACAACAAGTGTCATCTGAGGGCTGAGTTCCCCTGAGGTACCAACCAAAGGTGTGCATGTCTCAGCCTTGCAGTAACACTGTGTGCCTTGCAGAGGAGGTGGCCAAGCTGGAAAAGCACCTGATGCTGCTGCGCCAGGAGTATGTGAAGCTGCAGAAGAAACTCGTTGATACAGAGAGGAGGTGCAACCTGCTGGCTGTGGAGACCAACCAGGACAACGCCAGTGACACCTTCATCAGTCGCCTCCTGGCCATTGTAGCTGAGCTCTACCAGCAGGAGCAGTACAGGTAAGGGATCCCCCTCTGGGGAAAGGGGAATTTACAATAAAACCTTTGATTTTATTGACTGCACCAGGTCCTGGTTATAGACAAGAAAAATTCTTTGTTGCTGGGTGTGAATAGGGTCCTCAGTTGCAGTTGTAGATGGAAGAGCATCTAAGGTTGCTTTTTTAAGGTTGCTAAGGTTGTGGCATAATGAATCCAGTTCTTGAATTTAGAGCTCTAAGCAGAAGTTCATCTCTCAGACAAATTTAAGAAAACTAACCATGATCACTGTCAGCAGCAAAGCTCCCTTTGAAAAGAAGGGGTTTTGAACTGAACCATACTTAGTTGATGGATTAATTACACAATGTCTCTGCAAAAACTGTTCCTTTCTTTAAAGCTTTGTCCTAAAACATTTTCAGTCCTGTATTCCTGTTGTGTGTGAAGAAGCTTGAAGTAATTTGGCTTGTCTGGTTGTATTAGTGATGTATGTGACTTAGTGATACACTGTATTTTTGAATCTCAACACAAAATTATGGTTAAGTTTCTTTTCCGTAGGCACACTAAGAATCCCTTCTATGTTCTAGATTCCTGAGCTGATTAAGTTCTGTGACTACTATGATATTTATCAATTTCTTTGAATATTTATCTGTGATATTTATCTTACTGTGATATTTATTTTGCTGTGATATTTATCAATTTCTGTTACTAAAAGCAATGCCAATATAGTAAAGGAGTTTAGTGATATAAGGAAAATCTGTTTTTATTAAAATTTCCTTGCACCAGCATCTCTTCATGAGCCTCCCTGAGAAAAGGCTCTGTAAGAACTTACTGTAGCCTGCTGGGTTAAAGGTTTGATAGGTAGTGTATGTCAAAAGAGTTGGAGCACTTTATTTCTGTTCAGCCTCTTAGCTTCAAAGGCATTCAACAGTTGCCAAAATGGGCCTAAATATCACAGAATGAGAAAGGTAACAGGTCCCAGTGCAGATTTCATTAAGTAGCATCTCTGTGTTGTGCTGTAGTTTATAGCAGTGCTTTGATTTGGGAAATAGTCTGGACAGTCAGAACATTTACAAGCCATGGGATTTCAAAATGAGCAGGGCAAGTATTGTCTAACTGCAGTGGATAACCTGGTGCAGAGGGTCAGGATGAAAGGGATGTTCTTGACAGCTGGTCTCCTGGGCACTGGGGATTCTGCCTTGCACTCAGACTGCTGCCAAACAGAATTGTTCTCTTGCTGGTCTTGCCTGAAAGCATTGGTGCCTAGCTGACAGTATTAGTATGGACACTGTGACAGAAATATTTAACTTCAAGATTGTTGGCTATTCCTAACTTCTGCAATAATTCTCTTGCTGTTTATTCTGGAATGGTTTGAAAACCAAACCCAACCAAGCACTTGAAATGTTAATGACTCCTTGCATTTCTCCCTAGAAAAATACAAATTGTCATTTGACAAGATGTTCTACTTAACCAATTGTGTTTTAACATCTCAAACAACCTGAACCTAAATGTGGATACCCAGACATAGATAAAATGAAGATGCTGAATCTATACATACCTAAGAGCAGGAGAAGCCTGCATAATACATGTTTGTGTTTTTTTCTTGTGTCAGTGACCTGAAGATAAAGGTTGGGGACAAGCACATCAATGCTCACAAATTTGTCTTGGCGGCACGCAGCGACACGTGGAGTCTGGCCAACCTTGCCTCAACAGAGGAGCTGGATCTGTCAGGTCAGTCACTGCTGAGTAATGTGATGCCTCCATTGTCTGTAGGTGACTTGTGAAAGGGCCTATTGGGAGAAGGTTTCTTCAGTGCCTTTCAGTCTAGTGCTGTCCACTAAAAGTGGTGCTTAATCTGTTGATGACCGAGCTTGTGAACTGGGTGCTAGTGGTAGTTAAATCAGTAACCTGCCTTCTTTCTCTTTAACAAACAGGGCTTGAGATTGGTGGCCTGTTTGTCTTTTCTAGAGTCAACTAAACATAATGAAAAACAAATCTATATGGAGGAGCTTGAGTTCTTCCTTTTTGAGGAAGGACAGGGCTTTTTGAGGTAGTGTGCATCATTTCTCTGAAGCGTGTCATGGAAATACCTTGCTGCTTGTTAACAGAGTGTGTGTGGGAAGTGAATGCGAGTACTGATGTGTTATTGAAGTTGTTTGCTTTGGCACTTTGATACCTTTGTAAAACAGGTGAGGAAGAGAAGTTTTCTAGAAGACCAGCTTCTACATGAGTGTTTTGTTCTGTTGTAGCTGTTTCTTGCATGTACTTACACTGGGCAGTGCTTCTGCAGACTGAACCTCTCAACTGGCTTTTCTGTACTTAACTGTGTAGGAGAGCCTTATACAATTAATTTGTGAGCAGTAAAACCAGATATGAAATTAAGCAAGCTTGCTGACTGGCATCTTGAATATTAAGCATTGGCTTCATGTTTTACACTTAATCTTATCGTGAATTCTAAGTGCAGGCAAAGTGGAAAGGAGCAAGTCACAGCGAGCTGGTTTTATGGGACAGCATGGGCTTCCTTGCAACATGATTTGTGGATCTTTCTGCAGCCACAAGAAAACAGATGCCAAGGAGTTTTGAAACTGAATGCTGTGCTAACAAAAATTATTACTGAAAAGCTCTTGTTAACTGTAGTGTTGTTACAAATGGCAGTCCAAAGCAGTTCTAGCTCCTCATCTAAGCTACTCTGAGAATCTCAAATATAACTGCAGTCTTACATGTTTAACAATGCAAACACTGCTTAAATACATGGTAGTAAATAATACTATCCACTGTAAAAATGCATTATTGATTTTTTTAAAAATTTGGTAAATGGCACGAGGATTAGCTTATGAAGTAGTTGGAGCAAAAAACAAGCTGTTCCCTGGAAATGGTTTTCTTAAGGGGTTCTCTTAAGAATTTGCAAGGTAAGATTACCTGAATCTTATCTTCAGAATGCAGGCAGCATTTGAGATTGAGTGCTTTCAGAGTTCATGTAATCTGTAGAATTTTCTAATCTTTAAAAGAGTAGAAAGAGATGAACACATGTTCTCTTATTGAGAGGGAGAAAATGCACTCTTACCTCTCCCAAGGCAGAGCTGATAGTACATCTCAAGTAGGTTTTCTGATTGCTTTGAGTTTGGCAAAAAATACCTGTCTTACTAAAACCTTGTGATGCCTGGGAGGCAGTGTGCATGCCAAGTTCTGCCACTACTCTGCAGATAATCTGGGCCAATCCTCCATCTAAAGGAGATGTTTTAGGATGGGTATTTCAGTGTCTTTAGGGTTTTTAATTCCATTGTATTTTTTTAAGAACAAAACATCTCAAAGGACTTAGGCTATTTTTTTTTAATGAATGGCATTTCTGTTGTAGTTGATCTGATCTTCTGAAGTTATTCTTATCTCCATCCTTGTAAGATGGATTGTCATTTTAATTGTGAGTGAGTCACAAAGGTCCTTGGCCACTGGGCTTGTGTAGTGTCCCGTGGTGTGATTTTCTGTTTTTCTCACTGTGTAAAAACATCAGTTTGTGATCAGTCTTGTAAAGACCTGAAATCTAACCCGCTCCTTAAACTGGCTCTTTTGCACTTTTCCTAGAAATGCTACCAGCAGTTTGAAATGCTTTGTAGTCATTACCAAAGTGTAACAAGGTGTAAGTAGTTTGTTGGAATGCAGCAGTTCATAACATAGGTCTGTTAAATTAAAAAGGGGCTTTGTTCTTGTCAGGTGTGGATGTGCATTAGGCCAAATGTGAGGGACCAAGGACTTTATAAGGCCCCCTAAAAATGCAACATTGGTGTATAGATGTTCTAGGGTTCCCTGCATTCTGCACAGTGTCACAGTGTAAGGAGGTTTTCCTGCTTAGTGCCAGCACTTGTTACTCATTTCAACTTCTGACCAATTTCACCAGTTTTGACGTTTTGAACTAAGTACAGTTCCAAAACAAGTCTATTTTTTCTTTTTTTTTTGGTAGCTGTGACTTTTAGAAGTCAAAGGAATAGCAGCTACTAGGAGAAGTAATTGTTTTTAGATATTTTATTAATCCTGTTGCTCCCTGTACCAGATGCTGACCCAGAGGTAACCATGGCAATGCTGCGGTGGATCTACACAGATGAACTTGAGCTAAGAGAAGATGATATTTTCTTGACAGAGCTCATGAAATTAGCTAATAAATTTCAGCTCCAGCTGCTTAGGGAAAGGTGAGTCTTAGTAAATATACTTGAACTCTTGAACATAGTTTGAACAGAAATAAGGTGATAGCTGCTGGCAATAGGATAAAACGATGTTTTTTCAAAGTCTTGAGCTTTTAAAAATCCAGCATGTCATTCAGTTTATCAGGGGAAATGAAGCATTGTGCTGGAGTTATACTGTAGCAGACTTCTCACAGGTTTTATGTTTACTTTTCAGTTCTTCTCCCAGTTAAAACTAATAACCCCAATCTGATGTTCAGAGGAGATCAGTGGAATAGCATCAGGTTCAGGAGAGCTGCAAGAAAGGAATTGTTAGAGAATGTAGGAAGAATCAATGGCAATTAGTTTGCAGTATTGAAGTGGCACAGGTGAAATTTTTGTAACTTCTGTGCGTCTTGTGCAACTTTTCTTCAGAAATAAGGTTAGTGTAACAGTATGATATTTTCCCATTCTGAGACTATGATTACACTGTGGCACTAGGGGGTAGGTTGTTATCTTGAATTACAGAGTGTTCTAAACTGTTCAGAGTTAGTGAGAAGCCTGAATATACACACTGAAACCTTGTCAAGTTTTGTACAACTTAAAAGCCTTCAATTTAGTCAAAGTACCCTTTGATAGAATAATCCTTTGCCCAAGGGATGTTTGTAGCAGTACATGACATTCATAATCTATTATTTGTATGCCTTCAACATAAAGCAACTAAATTACTGTCAAGTGTTCTGACCAGAGAAGTTGAAATCTGTAAGGCTAGTGCTAAAACTGCTTCAAGCCTTGTACCAGCCTAAAAGCTGCCCTAATGTTGTACTGTGAACTTAGCAGGTGTCTGATCATAGTAGTCCATGTGTAGGATGCCATTGATAATTATGAGATGTTTTTGTAGGTATAGAATCATTGAATAATTGAATTGTTTAGGCTGCAGAAGACCACTAAGGTAGAGTGGTCAACAGCCCAGCACTGCCAGGTCCATCATTAAGGATTTCCCCAGGTGGGATCTACCTGTTAAATCCCTGCAGGGATGGGGACTCCACCCTACCCTGGGCAGCTGTGCCAGTGCCTGACCCTTTCAGTGAAGACATTTTCCCTGGTACCCAACGTCAACAGCCCCTGCCTGTGATCACTGCAGTGCAGCTTCCCTACTTCAGAGCGGTGAATGAGCTGCAGGTTGTGCCCTTGGGAGAACTGGGATGGAACTCTTCTTGCAGGCTCCTGCAGTGTGGTGTTACCATGGGGCCTTGGCTAGGGGCATTCTGATAGGAGTCTATCCTTAGGGCAGGTGTCTTCTAGGGCTGCTGAGGAAAGTATGTTCATGCAGTTCAGCCTTCCAGTAAAGCAAATTTATGCCATATTCCACCAGCATCTATGAAAAAGAGTATTAGGACTCTATCACAGCATGGGAGAGTGATTAATTAAAGCTTTTTGATTACTGACCACTGGCTTTCCTGTTCTGACAGATGCGAAAAGGGGGTTATGTCACTGGTTAACGTCAGGAACTGCATCCGTTTCTATCAGACTGCCGAGGAGCTCAGTGCCAGCACACTCCTCAACTACTGTGCTGAGATCATTGCCAGCCACTGGGTGAGTCCTGCCCACAAGGAAGCAAGATGAAAAATGTTTGCACATCGTAGAAACTTAACAGCAGAATTTTGCTTACCTTACCACACTGTCTGACCTCAGTTAGTTGGTCAATTGTCTTGAGAATGTCTTGGTGGGGGGGAGGAACTTCTACCCAAAGACTTGTTCTGTTCCTTGGAAATACTTCACTGTACAGAGTGTCTCAGTTTCCTAAACATGAGCAAGATAGAAGGGACTGTCTTCTAATAAGCAAGTGGATTGTTTATCAAATCTGGGTTCCAAAGTGTTTAGAAGTTCATCCATAGTTGGTCTCTGTCTATACAAATCACAAATCCCAGGCCTGCTTTTACTTCTAAGAATAATTCATGGAAGCCAGAGTAATTTATCATCTGTAGTGGAGGGAGAGGCAACCAGTCTTGCAACCAACTTGGAAGTTTCACTTGCTCTGATCTCTTACTTTGAAGAAAGTTTGATTAACTGAGTAATAAATCAGCTTTTAAAATAAAACTTGTCAACAGTAGACTTCTTGGGGGGGGCTTCAGGTTATTCTAAATCTAAAATGCATAGTCTAGGTGTGGAGGTTTCTTTCCTTGGCTAATTCTAAGGCAGAGGGAAGTGTTTTGCTATGTTAATACATAAAAAGAATTATTATATATGAACCTGTGGGTCAGCAGTTTTAACTTTCGGCTTTCTTCTTGACTCCTAACTTTTGATGCTTATTTCTACCTGGAAATGAAGTTGCTTCTATTTATTCAAATTAGCGGTAGCTCACACCTAAGATCTTTTTATTCCTAACCTTCTGTTTACTTTTATTCATAATTTTATGAATCAGTCTTCAGTAGTTGTAGGATTTCTGGTCAGAGTTAAGAATAAGTTAGTAGAGAATTATTTTAAAGACTAGATGTAAATCCGCTGTAGTGTCAGTAAAATGCTAGTTTTCCATGTCTGAAAACAAAAAGGCATTAAAATTTCACTAACTGATCTTGAAACTAAAATGTAAGATTTGAAGCTTTCTGATTGTTTCTTCCTAATCCTAAAAGCCTATCTGTGATTGTTCTTGCCAAAACGTTATCAAAATGGAACTTTTGACTGCACTTGGTTTGTGAACTTCAGAATTACATTGTGCAATGCCTTGTCTATAAATAAAGCAGGAGTGTTGCTTACCCTTCTCTTGTTTTATTGCTCCTAGGATGACTTGCGTAAAGAAGACTTCAGCAGCATGAGTGCTCAGCTACTGTATAAAATGTTCAAGTCAAAGACAGAATACCCTTTGCACAAGGCCATTAAAGTTGAGAGAGAAGATGTAGTCTTTTTGTATCTCATTGAAATGGATTCACAGGTATAGTGAGACTGACTTGATCTACCTTCTAGAATTTGGTGTTTCAAATAACTAGTTCCTAAGTACCAGTCTGAACCTTGTTAGTGATTTTTGTCACTAATTTTTATTTGCATGTTTAGCATTGCCACAGCTACTTCTGTATCTGTAATGTCTAGCAGTAGCTCCATGAGGACATAATTTAGAAGTGATTCATAACACTTAAAACGTCTTGCATGCAACAGGAAATATCTAATAAAATCCAATACCTGATATTGTTCTGTGCATTTAAAGCTGAATGGTTGTAAGAGACAACTTTGCTGCTTCATGCAGTTCAGTAAGAGTCATTTCCTTGAACAACCTTTCTGTTGAAAGCTGAAGTAACAGGTGTTTGTTCTGCTTGGATGAAAACTCCAAACAACTAGCAAATAAATTGTCCCCCAACAAAGGGCAAGGACGAATTATTCAAGTACTTCCAATGTCAGTTGGCTGTGTTTGTGTTGTAGCTTCCTGGGAAGCTCAATGAATTGGATCACAATGGAGATCTTGCTCTCGATCTAGCCCTGGCCCAAAGGTTGGAGAGTATTGCAACTACACTGGTCAACCACAAGGCTGACGTGGACAGGGCAGACAAGAGAGGCTGGAGTCTGCTCCATAAAGCCATCCAGAGAGGTAAGGAGATGGGATATGAAGCTTTGGTAACTTCCAGTTGTTCTCACTGTGGAATACATATTTCAAAGTCTGTTCCTGTGTCATGCTGTAGTTGACACTGCAGTTAGAAAATTGTACTGAAGGATGAACTTTGTCCTGTTTCTTTTTTCGTTTTGTTTTGTTTTGTTTAGACATAAAAGCAAACTGTTATTTGAGATCTGAGAGCCAGTCTGCTGGCTGGGCAAACTTATCCTATGTGACATCCAGGTGCAATCTAGTAGAACTTTGCCTGCTAAAAGAAGAAATATTGGGAGACACTGATAATATTCTAATTCGACAGTATTCTTTCTGACATATAGTTGATTTGAGCATTACAACATAAGGGTCACAAAGATTAAGTCTTTTTCTAGACTTGAGTTGAATGCTGCATGCTTCTTTGAGATATGGTTAACAGTAAGGGCCCTTGCTACTGCACAGTTTCAGAAGAGGAAAATCTGACTGAAAGGAGATGAGGAGCAAGTGGAGCTACCTCTGTCCAGCCTGAATATTTTCAAAGCTCCAGTGCAGTTACCAGAGTGGAATCTGAGTACAACTGTATGATTATATTGATCTGTTCTCCACCTTAGAGTGGAAAATGAATCTTAGGAGAACTGGAGCACAGCAGTTTCTGGTTGCCATGGCCACAGTACTCTGAAGGTTTGGATCAGCAGCATCTTGGCCTGTGGTCAAAGTGTGGTGAAAATCTTCAGCAAACACCTTGTGCTGCTCGTTTTTTCTGCAGTGTCTTTGGAAGCTCTGTTCCAGAAAGTTTATTTCTAGCACCAAACTGTCTCGGACCCCTAGAAGTAAAGGAAGAAGTTGGGAGCTGTATTTTAAGCTCACAAAATTTAAATTAATCTCCTGCATGTCTAAACAGGGTAATACTGGCATCTGATCCTGTGAGTGAGACTTCAGCCACAGCAGTAGGAGATACTGTAGGCATAGGTCAGTGTTGTGATGGCTGCAACCCTATAAAACACTGGAAAAATTGCAGCAGGCTGCTCTTCATTCTTAATACTGGCATTTGTCCCTAGTTCTAATGTCTGCTTTCAGTCTGAGCTAGAGCTCTGAGAATGAACACTTGCTTCTCAGTAACCACAGCTTCACTGAATTAATCACAGGTAACAATCACATGTTCTGGAAATGGAGCTAAAGCAAATTGTCTGCACTTGCCACATGATTCTTACTACTTGTGATCACTGAAAAGTGGGGGAATGTTGATAGGGAAATCAGAAAATGGGATTTTTGTTTTTGTTGGCAGAGATAGGCCAGCAATATAGATTGAAACACTGTTCTTTGTTCTCTGGTCTTGCATTCAGGCCAAGCAAAATGTGAATATGTCTGTGCAAAGTAGCCTTTGAAGCAGGGGCAGCTAGTATTTTCCTGAAGTATTCCTTGCATTGGTGTTCCAAGTTCAAGGTTTCATGTGTTTGAAGTGGGTCTAAGTTTGAACTCTCAAAAGGAGGTTTTGGGAATGCTATGCATGGTGGGTCTGCACTGCTAAAGCCATTACCCTGTATATAGATGAGGGCCTGAATTTCCAAGAGCAAAGGTGCTGTTATTACTTGTTTATGTAGTAAGACTCAACAGACTGACTTGAACTTGGAACTTTTGACTAATGCCTTGGAATAGTACCTTTTGTTCAAAAAATACTTGTATGCTTGTATCACAGTTTGTCCAATGTTTTATAAAGCAACAATGGATTTGTCTTGATAGAGGAATGAGCAAAGTCACTATCTCTATAACAATAAGCTGGTGTGAGAACTTGAGTCACAGGTAACCTGTGGGCAAAACACTTTTTCCCAGGACTTGCTGTGAAATATTTTAATGCTGACTTTGCAGCGAAGCATTGTTGAGGTTGCCTGTTGCTGAGGCATTCTAGGAGCAGATACTTGTGTTGGAATGAATGCATGGTATGAAGTGAAGTCATGTGTATCCATCTCCTGGAGTACAAAACATACAAGCTACGTTTATCCATTAATAACATTGTTTTGTTTCACAAAAGGAGACAAATTTGCTGCAAACTTCCTCATTAAAAATGGTGCCCGTGTGAATGCTGCTACACTGGGAGACCAGGAGACTCCTCTGCACCTGGTGGCATCCTACAGCCCCAAGAAACACTCACCAGATGTCATGGCAGAGATGGCACAGATTGCACAGTCCCTCCTGCAGGCAGGAGCCAACCCAAACATGCAAGACAACAAAGGCAGGTAAATACCGGGGGAAGGAAAGTCTGCTACCAGTGTAACAGTGCTGTGGTGATCAGAGGCAATCTCCTAAGAGCGTGTTCAGGTCTGATACTGGAAGCAGGAGTTAATTTACCCAATTTGAGACTGGTTGGTAGCACTCAAAGTAGAAAGTTGTGCAGGCTGAATGGTGCCCTGTCATGGCCAATTAAATGTAGCCCAGCTACAGAAAGCTGGGGTGAGTTGATAGTGTTAGAACACATGGCACACAGTTAAATTGCCTTTATTGAATCACTGAATGGTAAAAGCTAACTAAGATGACAAATAGTATACCTGAAGCTGTCAGGGAAACTAAAATGTTCTTTAAAAACTCCAGTTTCTGCAGTGTGTTTATCTGAAGTGTGGGGCCTGTGAGCTTTTTCACAGGTTAGGTTGGGCTGGCAGGCAAGTTCATAAAATAATACAGAAGACTTGGAATATATTAGCTGCACAGTACTGATGGGTGAAGCTATTGTGCTTCTTCCTTTAAAGTTACTTCTTATATTAATGAGTTCCTTACTACGAAATTAATTGGAGTCATGTTCACTAGATTTCTCTTTCTTTTAAGAAGTGCTTGTGCCCTTCTCCTTTAAGCAGAGGTGGAAGTTAAGCCCTCAGTTCTCTAGGGGCACGTTGGTGCCTGGGGCCGAAGTCTGAAGTGTCTCACTCATTCTGCTGTAACTGTTCTTTGCTCCAATTACAGGACCCCGTTACATGTGTCCATTGTGGTCAGGAATGAGCCTGTGTTCAGTCAGCTCCTGCAGTGCAAGCAGTAAGTCTCACCTGAATGTAAAACACACTGGGATTACCTTGTACAGTGAAGACAGGAAAACTAGTTTAACAAGTCTTCTGTGCCTTTCTGCCGTCTAATAAGACTAGTAATAACTTGGGATGCAAAAGTGTAAAGGCTTTGCGTAAGTGAAGATGCTAAAACCATATGAGAAGCTGTGTAAGTTTTTGCCCTACTGTAAAGAAGCAGTGAACTGCATCTCTATGTTTTTCAAAGAGGCTGAAATGATTCTAGGGGTGAAGCAATGTAGGAAGCTTGATTTGTAGTGGAACTAAAAGGAGTAATAACACTCTTGAAATATCTCAGTATAGTCTTGAGTTCAACTTGGATTCTCCTTAGAGTTCACTTCTTAGGGTGGTGAAGCAGAACACTTCATTTGACTCAGTTTCATTGCAGCTGAATTTGCAGTTCTTGTACATGGCTTACTCAGGGGGATTTGCCTCTTTGTTACACTTAGTAGGAGCCCAAATCTACCAGGGATTCTACACTTCCCTAGGAGCAATGAGCTTGAATCTAGTAGTCACTAGAAGGTGCTGTGCTTGTTTCAGACTATTCACAAATTTTCTGAATTAACTGGAGCTACAGCAGGTTTCTTTGCAAGCAAATGTCAGAGAGGTATTGATGAACTAGTGCAGCTGTTTGGATACTCGGTAGCTCTGTTTGGGAACCACTTTTTAAGGTATAAATTGGGGGACACTAACTCTTATTTTTAGACTAGACTTGGAGCTGAAGGATCATGAAGGAAGCACAGCTCTGTGGCTTGCAGTCCAGTATATCACTGTGTCATCTGATCAGTCTGTGAACCCTTTTGAGGATGCCCCTGTTGTGAATGGAACCTCATTTGATGAGAACAGTTTTGCAGCAAGGTTGATCCAGCGAGGCAGCAATACAGATGCTCCGGACACAGTAACAGGTAAACCAGAGGTTTGTATTTCATTGTAGGCAGAAGGCTTGTGTGTTAATTGCTTCATGCTGACTGCACTTGCAGGAGCTGCATGAGGGTCCATAATAAATGCTATTGTGGTAGTTGCTTTACCCAGAGCTGATGCACTAACAGGCTGAGGTGGATTTGCAGGAAGTGACAGAAAATCTGGACTCATTGCCAGGTTCTAATATCCTCTTTATAATTTCAAGATGTGTAATCACTAAATGGAAGTGCGTGTGAGAGTCCAGTGTTGGAAAGGTAACTGGGTAACCCAAGTACCAAGGGTTTTCCTTGTTGACTTCAAAGTGTAATGTTGTAAGGTAGTGGGGAAAGTGTTAGCACACTTGTTAATATCAAAGTGTGGTTGGAATAACAGTGTTCATGGTTTTTCTTTAGGAAACTGCTTGCTTCAGAGAGCAGCTGGTGCAGGAAATGAGGCAGCTTCTCTCTTCCTAGCAACTCATGGAGCAAAAGTCAACCACCAAAACAAATGGGTAAAAGCAAAAACTTAGTCTGAAAGTTTCCTACTTCTCTCAGAAATGAGATAGCAGAGGTCTCTTATAGCTAAACCATATCTTAAAGCAAGTTGGAGCACTTTGTGAATGTTTGCATATTTTCAGGTATTTACTAGTGACCACTTGCATTCTTGTGGCACTGTTCTTGCAGAATCACCAGTTGTTAACATGCTTTTAGTGCCTGGTGTAATAAAATCCTTAGTAAAAGCTAACTCATGTAGTTTGGAACTCCTAACAAGCTTCAGCTACTAGGAGTGAAACTCTTCATACCAGCTCTTGCAGTTTTAAAAGCTGCTTCTCTTCATGTCAAAGCTGTTAACCCAACACTCTGTTTATTAAAGGGAGAAACCCCACTGCACACAGCCTGCAGGCATGGCCTAGCAAACCTGACAGCAGAACTCCTGCAGCAAGGAGCCAATCCCAACATCCAGACAGCAGAAGCAGTGCCTGGGCAGAAGGATGGATCTGCTCCTCCATCAGCAGAGAATGTTCATCTGCAAACCCCTCTTCACATGGCTATTGCTTACAACCACCCAGATGTGGTGTCAGTCATCCTAGAACAAAAAGGTGGGTGTGCAGACTGTTGATGCTGCAGTGAATTGGTGTGTCAGGATGGCTGTTATCCAAGCTGTTTCAGCAAACTAAGAAAGCATTTCTTCCGTCAACAGTGTTTAAGTATAGCAATTAATAAGACTGGCTAACTAGTCTTAAACTCAAATCATCTGCTTGTTAAAACAATAAAATTATTTTATCTCTTTGTAAATTCTCCAGTGTAGATAATGGACTTGAACAGTTAGTCTTGGGTTCTATTCCACCTGTACAACTGAGATTGCTTCAAATCATTTGCTTCAGGTGAATGCTGGAATCAATTTTGGATAAAGGCATCTTTCTGTGGTGAGACTTCTGCCTCCCTCAACTCCTTAGTAAGAGGACTTTATATAGGGCAATGCTGGTGTTATAATATGAGACTTGAGTGCTCAAATACCAGCAGATGAATTCATTAAATACCACTAGTCAGCTTCTTTCTAGCAGCAGGAAGGGAATTTGGCAGCCGAAGCAGGGCCAGTTTTTTGTCTCCTATCGTAAGTGGGATTCAGAAGGAAGTAGGTGAACTGGGGTAAATATTGTCGATCCCAGGGAATGGAGAAGGAGGGATGCTGCCACCATATTGTGGAGCCTCCACTCTTCATTCTCAGAGCTTTGTATGTGCCACTCTATTTGGAATTGCAGCTGGAAAGGGACAGGTTAAGCCTCTTAGCTAGAAAATTGATTTTTTTTTTCTTAGTGTATGTATTAAGAATGGGCAGTAGTGGCAATATGGTCTGGATCCTAGGCAGTGTCACATCAGGGAAGCTGAGGGTACTTGGCTCAGATCTTACAAACTGCTGAAGGAACAGCCTACTGCAGAATGTGACATTGCTGCCACAGCTTTCAGTGTCTGACTGTAGATTAGGTACAAGAATGCCTAATTCCTTTTGCTTTCTTGCAGCTAATGCTCTTCATGCTACCAACAACTTGCAAATTATTCCTGACTTTAGTCTAAAGGACTCGAGAGACCAGACTGTGCTGGGATTGGCTCTTTGGACAGGTATGTGCCTTCAGGATGAGAATTGACAATGGTAGGGAAGCTATGATGTGAACAAGATTTTCTTAAAGATAAAACAGCTGGTGTGTGTTCGTGTTCTGGCTTGTGCTGCTGGGGAGGAGTTGTCAAGGAGAGCTTTAGATGCTTCTTCATATTTTAAAATTAGTCTTCACATATGACTTAGTGAAAGATTTCTAATCCTACAGCTTCTGTCCTGAACTGTACTTGCAGTTCAGTGGAATTCTTCCTCTGTGAACTCCCTGGTAGTTTTCATATCAGATCACTGTGTTGTCTGTGCACATAAACTCTGTTCTGTCAGTGTGTCTGTTGTATAGAGCTGAAGGTAAAATACTAATGAGCTTGAACTGTTCAGGCATGCACACCATAGCAGCTCAGCTGCTGGGATCTGGGGCCTCCATCAATGACACCATGTCAGATGGACAGACACTCCTGCACATGGCAATCCAGAGACAGGACAGCAAGAGTGCCCTCTTCCTGCTGGAACACCAGGCAGATATAAATGTCAGGTAAGGTCCTAACTGATACAGCTCTCATCTGGCTGTGTATCTGGGAGCAGATGTGACTGCCTTTGCATAATGGCTTGAGATCTGTTTCAGATGGTGATTTACAGTTATTTGTTTGGCACTGTTTTGTGGTGGTAGTTACGGCTGAGGGATTACATATGTTAACTTGGACGTATGTATTGCTCCATTGGTCAGTACCTCGAGGCTGCAGAAGGAGGTGCCACTTAATTCTAGGTAAAACAGCATCCTCTGTAGCAGACTGAAGTCCTAGAGACAGGCCTAGAGGCACTGAACTTCTATTGTCTCATCCATTTGCCAGTTTGTTAGAACTGCATGTTTGCTACCATCTAAAATAATTAGATATGGATCCAGCAACAGGAGTCTGATAAACTTGCCTCCTCAGTATCTCCTAGACAACTTACATTAGACTTAACAGAACATTTGTCTGCTCACATGACTGACAGGCTGTCTGTTAAATTTGGCAAGCTGTACTGTAATGAATGTCACGGGTACAAACTGCCTAGTGCTGCTGTTCTAACTTCAACTTGTTAACAGTTGGTATTTGACTGTTGCTTGAAGTGTTGCCACGTTGGAGACGAAGCTGTTGCTTCTGTGGCAGCAGGCTGGCTCAGAAGGAACTCTGTTCAAATAATGGCTGCACTGAAGGAATTGAATGTCTCTGAACTGAGAACACTAACTTGTTTTTCCAACTTGAGAAATCAATCACTTTTACCAAGTGAAGGGGGGAAGAAAGGTAGATTACAGAGCTGTGATGAAATACGTGGGGTGTTTGTGATGGTCTTACTACAGCAAAAATACTTATGAGAGGAGTTAATTCTTGGCTTTGCCAGTGAAGTGCTGTCACTGAGCTTTGTAATGCATCTGTAACACTTGGAAGTGTCCCTGCTGCAGGACCCAGGATGGAGAGACAGCCCTACAGCTGGCCATCCAAAACCAGCTCCCACTGGTGGTGGATGCCATTTGTACCAGGGGAGCAGACATGTCTGTGCCAGATGAGAAAGGAAACCCTCCCTTATGGCTTGCCTTGGAAAACAACCTGGAAGATATTGCATCAACCCTGGTAAGACTGTCAGCTGGCTTTAGTCTCTCTTTTGTTCATCTTGCTAGCAACAAAAGGCTTCATCAGCAAAAGCAAACTCAAATGCATGAAGAGAACAGTCTTGTCCAATATTACTAATTTCTGGAGGTCTTTTCTTCACCAGAAATCCCTCTCTGCTGCAGGAATCTTATAAATACTGTAGTATGTGTAACCAAATACCTTGCAGGCACTTTAATAAAAGTATATATATTATATATATATATATATATATTCTGTTGTCTGGATTCTTGATCTGGAAGGAGTAAGGATCTGCTTAGATCAGTCTGTAGCATACACAACTTGTGTAATAATCAGCTTTCTGAATAAAACTCATTTTATTCTTTAGTGTACGTGCTGCTTTGCATTGCATTATAAATTGAACCAAGAAGGCCTTTAAAGGCTTGTATTTACTTTAAAGACTGTTTACTTTCAGTCATGGCTGATATGGCAGGAGATTTCCTAGGAGACACAGGTAGACTTCCTTGTGTCTTTTTCATAAGGAAGTTATTTGAAAGCTTTTTCTAGTTGTCTGCTAGAGACAACTATTTAAAAACTCTGCTCGTGACCTGAGAAATACTTGTAACTGTTCTTGACTGTGCTGGTATTGGATAAGAACATTTATGAGTCAACACTCTTAACTACTCATGTTTAAACCTTGTCAACAGTTTGTAAAGTGGAGTAGAACAAGTCTTAAGTGCCACATTGCTCAAGTATGTAGTTCTCTAGTTGAAGAATATAAATATTAGCAATACAATTCTTGGAAAAAAGCTCTTTCTGTTTAGCTCAATGTCTAAGAAAGGAGGTAAATGGGCCAGACCTTCAAAGGCAACTTCTGCTGATGCTGCTTGATATACTGTTGGTGCTTGTCATTGCTGAAAGTGAAGTAACTAGTCCAACCTGCTTTAGATCTGTCTATCGAAGTATATGGACAAATATTTGAATTGTTAATAAATACCACCTAATTAAGGATTACACAGTAAACCAATAAAGTATTGGTCTGGAAGACTTTAAAGTAGCTTCCTGAAATTCAGGACTGTCACAGGAATAGACAAGGCATTACCTCTAGGGGAGAATGTTCCAGAAGCATTAGTCAGGGACTGTAGTAGGAGCCTGTTGAAAAACCCCTTCACTGTGTCCATGGGCTTCTCCTTCCAGGTTAGGCATGGCTGTGATGCAACATGTTGGGGGCCAGGACCAAGTGGCTGCTCACAAACCCTTCTCCACAGAGCTATTGATGAGAACAGTGAACAGATTGCCTGCTTCCTCATCCGCAGGTCAGAGAGACCCCTTCCTTCCAAAATGCAAACCTTCTAACATGCATCTCCCTGGCACAATTAAATTAATGCTATCTTAAATCAGTAACAACTATGTGCTTCCTTAGGCTTTTGCTGGGTGGGTGACACTTAGGGAATTCGGATCAATCCTAAAGACACATTCTGTTATCTATAATGTCATTAGATATCTACATCTAAATATTCTTGATGACGAGAGTCAGACCAAAACCAGGAACTTTGCTTTTGTAGAGTGTGTCAGCAGTTGCTGGATCAGCTCTTGTAATCTTTTCTGTGACCTTTTTTTAAGTTTAAATCTGGACTAAACATAATCAATTGCCTTCACTGTGTTTTAGTGGGTGTGATGTGAATAGTCCCAGAAAGCCAGGCCCGAATGGAGAAGGAGAGGAGGAAGCCCATGATGGACAGACCCCCCTACACTTGGCAGCCTGCTGGGGACTAGAGGAGGTGATCCAGTGCCTTCTGGAGTTTGGTGCCAATGTCAATGCTCAGGTATGTGGACAAATCATGCACAATTTTTTTAAGTAGATTGTTTGCCTCCAGCATACTGAAAACAGACTTTCCTCTCAGCTGTGTGTTTTGCCTGATAGAGAAAAGAAAATCTTGCTCTTAGAGCTGAGCCAGTGCAATGACTGGATGCAGCTCTGCTTTCTCTCCTGTCCCTTTTTACCAGACCTGGTGCTTATCTGCCTATATGGTGGTTAATTCAGGAAGCTATGCTGAAAGAAAATGATACAGAAAACTTCCTGCAATGCTAGCTTTGTGGTTTGAAAGCAAAGCGAATGAGAGGCTCCAAGTCAGAGATATAATTTAATAAGAAGAAAGGTAAAAAGGTAAAAATAAAATAAATGCAATAACAAAAAGGATCACTGACAGAGTCAGAATACAACCTGAGCAGGATGGTGGAAGCAGTCCAGGTGAGGTGCTCTTCCTGAAGCAGTGATCCTGTAGAAAGGTCTGGGAGCTCTGCTCCTCTGGGAATCCAGTGGGTAAGTGCTGCTTGCACTGTCCCACATACCAGCTTATATCCAGGTGAGAATGCTTGGCTCCTCCCCCTGGGCAGAGCATCTCACAATGGGATGAGGAGTGTGAAGTGGGTCCTTGATGGCCCATTAAACAGAGATAACTCCTGGAGGGAGTTACCTGTGCGTCATGGGCCAGGCGTTGATGGGCCATTAGCAGAAGACACCCCAAAGGCAGGGGCTTGGGAAAACACTGCCCCACCTGGTTTCAACAGTTCATGAAGATGGTGATAGAATAAATACTTTGTGTACATCCTACACTGCAACCCAGGATAGCTAGTTACTTTCTCATGTAACAGTGGGATTCAGTGTCTTCTGCCGCTAGTGTGAATTAAAGGCAGGAGCAGGGCTGCAATTAATCATTAAATCAACTACAGTGTAAAACTCCAGAATACTCTTTGTTAGTATGTTTGGGAAATGTCTTCTGTTACTGAGTAAACTGAGGTCATGGAAGTACGAGTTACGGTTCATCTTTGATTATGCAGTAATCCTTAAACAGAAGCTTTATAAATGACAACAAAATAAATGAATGGGTAGCCTTTTTAGGCCCTGATGCTGTTGAAAGTGACATTAAAGCAAATCACAAAACACAGTCACAAAGCAGCCTTGGCTGTAAACTGCTGCTTGAAACAAATCAAATGTTTAAACACCTCAGCTGACTTTGCTATTAAATTTGAATGTTCATCTCTGCCCCCAAAATGACTGACTAAATGGGAGCTGTTATGATGAGCTATTTAAAAGGCTGTATAGCACAGGATTGAGGTCAACGTCTGGAGAGAAATAAATCTCAATTTGCTTTTCTTACACTGTGGGTTTGAGCTTGCCCTGCAGCTGTTTGGTGTCCGTGCTGAAGGGAGCTGAGTTGGTGACAGGACTAAACTAAGTTTCCCTGACCATTCAGAATTAGGGAAGGATTGGTGTGCTACTGAGTCTGTATATAACGAACTTCCTGGTTTTCTTCTAGGATGCAGAAGGAAGAACTCCAATCCATGTTGCCATTAGCAACCAACATAATGTTATCATTCAGCTGATGATTTCACATCCAGATATTAAGCTGAATGTCCGTGACAGGCAAGGAATGACTCCCTTTGCTTGTGCTATGACGTATAAAAATAATAAAGCAGCTGAAGCAATTTTGAAGAGGGAACCAGGAGCTGCAGAACAGGTAAGGTGGGAGTGTTCAAACCATGCTGGTTTTGTTACTGTACTAGTTTCTGGTAACAGCTGTGCCACAAGCCAATTTTGTTTTATCCTTTTGTGGCTTTACATGCAATCCATTTGCCAGATGCCAATTCTCTTAAACAGGATTTATTAGGAAACTGTAAGTGTGTATGTGATATATGTAAGTGAGAACATTAAGGGTTAGTGTCTTGTTAAATCTTTTATTGTCAATACTAAACTGAGAAACAGGCATATCTGTGTACAAGGAGAAATTTCTCACTCTAGTCTTGACTTGTGCTGGACTAGTACAAAAATAGTCTATTGCCCAGCTATCCTAAATCTATCCAAAACAGAAAACCTGACCGAAAATAACTGAATAATAAATGCTATGCTGCTCTGGTGAATTGTAAAACCTCCAACTGTATCTTCAGGCTTCTGGTATGACACTTCAGGCAGCTGTTGAGGAGATTCTTCCTATCCTGTGTAAATTTAATTACTAGTAAAATATTTGAGTCCTTAGCGAGCTCTTGTAAAACATCTAAAACATGGTTACAAATACAGCCAGTTTAAATATGCTTTAACATCAGTTGGAAGGCAAAGTTGAACAACATGTACTTGGTATTAAACCAAAACCATGAATTCTCAGGTTGCCCAGAGCAGCCGTGGCTGCCCCATCCCTGGAAGTGGCAAAGGCCACGTTGGATGGTGGATTGGAGCAATCTGGGACAGTGGAAGGTGTCCCTGCCCATGGCAGGAGGTGAGACTGGACCACCTTAGAAGGTCCATTCCAGCCCAAACCATTTTATGGTTCTGTGAATACACTTCACATCAGTGTGGAAAGATTCCATGGTGCTTCCTTCTCCTGGATTAATTGCTGGATAGACTCAAGCTTGTTTCATTTAACTGAGTTTTTCATTAACTGCTGCTCAGTACTTAACCACAACAGCTGTTAATCTTTTGTCTGTCTAACAATACTGTCCAGTGTGTGGTCAAGAAATGAAAAAATTATAAAACTCAAATGAAGTAGTGTGAGGCAGACTGGACTGAGCAGTTAATTTCTCAGTTTGGTTATTTGATAGTCACTTCTATCAGGTAAGTCTCTAATGTCAAGCAGTGAAAGGAAAAAGATTTTACAGTTCAAGCAGAGGGAGCAAGTGTCTGTCATTGTAGGACATGAAAGAAAGATAAGAGACTCCAAATATTTCAGAAGGCAAAGAGCATAGAAAAAAGGCTTTGTTGTCTAATTCTTACTACCTTTTATAAGGTGTTGTGAAACAGACTTAACATGATTGGTGAATAGGAATAACACCTCTCTAATACCATTGGTTAAACTAGAGAAACTGCAAAACCTGGAGAAAGATTGTTTTGAGAGAGTTGTTTGCCAGGATTGTTTTGAAAAGGTTTCTTGAGAAATTTTTCCTTGGGAGAAAGTTAGCAGCTGCTAGCGGGCTAAAATCTCTCAGACCCAGAAACATCAGGCCCACAGTCTCTTGGTGAAAACTTGTCCTAGAGGAATATTCTAGAAAGAAAACTTGTTCTAGAGGAATAATAAATTAATCCCAGGTGCCCTTTCTGCCGCAGGTTGATAACAAAGGCAGGAATTTCCTGCATGTGGCGGTCCAGAACTCGGACATCGAGAGCGTGCTGTTCCTGATCAGCGTGCAGGCCAACGTCAACTCGCGCGTGCAGGACACCTCCAAGCTGACCCCGCTGCACCTGGCCGTGCAGGCCGGCTCCGAGATCATCGTGCGCAACCTGGTGTGTGCTCAGAGGCTCAGAGTATACATCTGCCTTCCTCACAGGCTGAGAAACCATATCAGTGACACCACTTCTTCTGGAACAGAAAGTTCCCTCAGCTTGTCCTGTTAGCTGAGTTGTAGTGGTTTGAAAGCAAAACCAGTGAGAGACTTCAAGTTAGAAGTGCAATTTAATAGGAAGGAAAAAAAGTAAAATAAAATAAATGCAATACAAAAGACCACTGACAGAGTCGGAATACAATCTGAGCAGGGTGGTAGAAGCAGTCCAGATGAGGTGCTCTTCCTGAAGCAGTGATCCTGTAGAAAGGTCTGGGAGCTCTGCTCCTCTGGGAATCCAGTGGGTAAGTGCTGCTTGCACTGTCCCACATACCAGCTTATATCCAGGTGAGAATGCTTGGCTCCTCCCCCTGGGCAGAGCATCTCACAATGGGATGAGGAGTGTGAAGTGGGTCCTTGATGGCCCATTAAACAGAGATAACTCCTGGAGGGAGTTACCTGTGCGTCATGGGCCAGGCGTTGATGGGCCATTAGCAGAAGACACCCCAAAGGCAGGGGCTTGGGAAAACACTGCCCCACCTGGTTTCAACAGTTCATGAAGATGGTGATAGAATAAATACTTTGTGCACATCCTACACTGAAACCCAGGACACTGAGCTTCCACTGTAGCCTTCACATGAGCATGCTGGGTTTGCAGCAGTCACTAGGTAGTGTGGTTTAACCTAAAGAATCTTTCCTTGCCCTTTCTGAAGATCTGAATACAAACACAAGTTGGAGCAGCTCAGTAATGATGCCATTTTATACGCTCTGGAGGCCTAGAAGTATCTCTGTAGAGTAGATTCTTGTATGCTTCATTCACAGAAATAAACTGTTGGCTAAAATAGCCCTGAATCTGTCTTTGAACATATTCCTTCTTGCACCCTGACAGCTGCTTGCAGGTGCCCAGGTGAACGAACTGACCAAGCACCGTCAGACTGCTCTTCACTTGGCAGCCCAGCAAGACCTGCCCACCATTTGTTCAGTCCTTCTGGAGAATGGAGTGGACTTTGCAGCTGTAGATGAAAATGGAAATAATGGTAAACTCCACGTTACACAAGTAAATGCACTACACTGCAGTAGGTCTGTTAATGATGTCTCCTAGTGGTGGAAAGCTCACTGTGAGTGGGCTTGCACTGCGAAGTTGAAAGAATGAAAGTGCAGGAAATCAAAGCAGATGGAAGGAGTTGTTTGAGAAGGAGGGTTGGGAAAGTGGAAGGAGGGTGTTTAATTTAGTTACTAGGCTGTAATTATTGCTGATACTCAGAATCTTGAACCTTCTTTTTTTTCCTTTCCTGTTCAGCTCTGCATCTGGCAGTGATGCACGGCCGTCTGAACAATATCCGGGTCCTCCTCACAGAGTGCAATGTGGATGCAGAAGCCTTTAATATCAGGTAATTATTTATAGTCTTAACAGACTAAAAGAACCACTTTGTATTTTAAAATAACTGCTGATATGCTCCTTAAAAATATATATTTGGCTTGTATTATATTACACATGAATTTGGAAGTGTGTAGATGATGCTGTGTCTAAATTCTGTGCAAATTATATGTATACACCAAGGAAGGAAAGTTAAGTAGGGAGTTGTGTGTGGTGTACTCAGTTACTGAGATGCAGCATTGTTCAAGTCTGAACCAAATTTGAAAGCAAGGAGAGTTGGATGAGTAACTGCAGTAGCAAGCAGACTTTGATCAGGATAACAAACTCTTTTCCCCAGAGGCCAGTCACCAATGCATATTTTGGGACAATATGGGAAAGATAATGCAGCAGCCATCTGTGAACTCTTCTTGGAGTGTATGCCAGAATACCCTCTAGACAAACCTGATGCTGAAGGAAACACAGGTAAGTGAGATTCAACAACTCTTAAACTGGAAAGTCACTTGAGTTGTATTTGTGGAATGTCACTGTTAAAGCTGGAATAATTGGCAATAATATGTTAAATACAGTAGGAGACACACAATACATGGAAATTTAAAAATTAAAGATCCTGTCTGGACTGAATGTAACACAATCTACCACTCTGTTAGCAAGGAACTGTCTGGCTTTTATTTTTCAGTGCTGCTCTTGGCTTACATGAAGGGAAATGCTAACTTGTGTCGTGCAATAGTGAGGGCTGGGGCTCGCCTGGGAGTTAACAATAACCAAGGAGTCAATATCTTCAACTATCAAGTTGCTACAAAACAGCTTCTCTTTAGATTGCTGGGTAAGTACCACTTACTGTGGTGGGAAAGTATTTCTGGCTTTTGCTTCCAGGATACTTCAGAGGAAAGAGCTCTGGACGTTTAACTTTAGATGGCAGTAATTCCAGAGAGGCAGAACTTGTGAATTTTATATTACTATCAGTTCAGGGTAGAAATACCAGGTTTTTTCTGGTGATTAATTGAAAAGTTGTACAATGCAGACTGTTAGATACTACTTTTTCTGTAAGGATAGACAAGGAAACTCTTGGCTGGTTGTGTAGTCCAATGTAGCTTAAAACACAGACACTGCTTTTTAACTGGTGCTGTGGACAATGTGATGGAAAGCAACTATAGATTATCTACAAACGAGACTCCAGCTCCTGCAAGAGTAATTAAATCCATTATACTGAATGCAACCTAGAACTGGAAAAAGCCTTCAGGTTTAGTGTACTCAGGAGGTGTCTGAGCCCATTTTGCCTTCACATTTTTACCTCTTGACAGATATGCTGACAAAAGAACCTCCCTGGTGTGATGGCTCCAACTGCTATGAATGTGCTGCCAAATTTGGAGTCACGACAAGAAAGCATCACTGGTAATATGAGGCACCTTGCAGTGCTTACAGGGAAATGGATTCCTCCCCAAATGTAGCTAGGCTTGTTCCTTCTAGTACTTTAGGAAACCTTCATGTTAACATAGGTGTATAACTACTGATCCAGCTGAAACATCCTGTCTGAGATCAGAAACTTGTAGTCTGGCTGAAATCTTATTTTAAGCACCTTGTGCATTTAATATTCTGATTGGTTTTAAGTGAGAAATGTCCAAGTTCCAGTAGTGAAGCAGGACTTAAATACCTAGTTGTTAGTGTGATGCACTTCACTCCACAGAGAAACAACAATATATTTTATTAAGACAGTGAGTTAACAGAAGTTTAATGGTAAATGTGGGTGGCAGTGGTTTATCAGGACTTGATGGCAAAGGTGCACTTGATTATTTCCTGCACAGAGGATGGGGTCAGGGAGAGCCTTCTGTGGAGGGGTGAGGTTCAGAGAGGACAGCCACTGGGACTGTGGCTTTCACAGGAAGGACAGGAGGCAGCACACCATCACCACCACAACAGTGCTAGGGTGACCTGCTCCGAAAGAGGTGTCAGATTTGGGCAGGTGTTGGCAGCCCAGGTTTGGGATCCTGTTTGTTGTGTGGAAATGACTGAAGATGAACATGAGCTGCTCTTGTGTAGATAGGAGTTGCCTTTTTTTAAATAGTTTGAACTTGTACAAAACATGCTGGGTTGGAAGGGTGTTAAGCTAAGGTTTGTCTTAGCTCAGGGTGCTGGAGAAACTCCACGTGCATCAGTCGAAGCAGTAGCAGGTGACTCACTGGTACAGTACCAGCATGTGCTGCTGGCATTAGTCAGTTATTCCATGACAAATATCAGGAGATACAAGACAATCACAGCATTTCAATTGCTAGTGTCTATTTCATGATACCATCATTGATAAAGAATGTCAAACTGTAACATCCTGCAGGATTCACTTTTCTCCCACCCCTCTTCTATCAACAGCCGACACTGTGGACGCCTGCTCTGCCATAAGTGCTCAACAAAGGAGATTCCTATCATAAAATTTGATCTGAACAAGCCAGTTCGAGTTTGCAACATCTGCTTTGATGTCCTGACTCTGGGAGGAGTCTCCTAGTATGCTGTGGAAGTAAAGGGATTCCCAGTCAGTGCTCCTGACAGCAGCTTTGCTTACAAGCCCTCTGGATAGGGAAGAGGAGGCCTATACATGTCTTCTGCAATAGACTGAACTAATTAAGGACCCTGTTATGATATACTCTGGTATCAATGATTTTGTATGACTGTAAATGTACTGGGCTGCGATAGACTTCACTAGGAATCAGAGTGGATTGTTGAAACCAAGTGACAAAAGAATTTAGACCCTCTTCTAGTTGCAGTGAGGTATGGAAGCTGAAATTTGTACTGATTGAATCGGCATAAAACAGGTCTGTCCTCAACATGGTGCTTGCACTGAGCAACTCTATTAAGTCCTGTGGCTTTCAGGCTGCTTAGTAGAGATGGTATTAAGTTTCAGGGTAACCAGGTATCTTCCTTTGCTTTGTCTTAAATGTTCCCCTTCTCTAGAGAAGACTTTTTGTGAAGCTAAACTGGGCTGTTGCAACCACTGTTCAAGAAACTCTTCAGACCCGGGGGTAGTTTTAAGTATAGCTCAAGAATTGTGGCCTTACAACAGAAAGCTTTACATCTGATGCAAAGCAGTCAGAATTGCAGATCCACATCTTGATACCTCCTCAGCAAATGATTCATTAGCTTTAGCATGTTAAGAGAAGTGCAAGGTTGTTTCAGGAAATGCTCTTGCCTGCTGGAACCATCAGTCTTCGTTGCACTTTCATATTTACGTTGCTGGTCCTTCCAGTTCATGGCACTTTTACAAATGACCATGAGTTTGCTGAAAGGCCTGAGCATGTGCTAAAGGAGAAACAGTAAAACTGGGGAAGTCCAACTCACAGCACAGCAATAAATGCTGAAGTGCATTAGGAATCCCAGGAGGAAGAGTAACACTTTCCTGGGGCTTCAGGGGCCTGGTAACTGCTGGGGGAGAGTCGGTAACCCTACCAAGTGTAGGATGGGCTGCACCTCTAGACACTAAACTTGGGTCCATTTTCAGCAGGATTGCTGGTGAGTGGCACTGTACATGGAGGCTTCCTATTAGGAGTAAGCTGCAGTATTTTAATCTAGGCTGGTTGTACTCTCTTAAACATGCTGAATCTGTGGAAAGCTGCCACCACATTGTCTAGGTAAACAGGAAAGTACTTGACTGGTAGACCAGCTTGTGATTTGGTGGGCAAAGGCTTCAGTTAGAAAAAATGGGTACTTAAGCAAAACTACATGCCATGTTAAGGCTGTTTTTATTTCAAGAGATTAAGCTAGTATAGACTCAATTCAGCATTCCTCATCATTACTCCATGAATTGGTGTGCATTTTTTAATGACTGTTGTCTCCAGTGAACGGTATGGACAGGTGATGATGTGTTGCCCTGTTTGGAGCAGTGAATTGTTGGTCTTAGAGTAAGATGAGTTGATGAACCAGACTGCTGTTGTTCCAGGATAGGGTGTAATTGCTGACATTTGTATGATGAATTTCACATCAAGTCTCACTTGATCTGCACTTTGATCTTTCAATATGCATCATTGTAACTGGAAACCACCCCTGTACCACTAGGGAAGAATAATGGGTGACAATACAAACTTGCCTCACTGTTTGATGTGTGCTGCTGTCATGTTTCAACAGAATGCTCTGTCTGGGTAACACAGCTGGTCTCTAACACAGTTACTAATGCAAATGGTGCATCTCTGGCACAATATTGTAGGTGAATGAGAGAAAATAGTGGTGTCAGTTAATGTTAGCTGCAGTAATTGATGGTGTCAGTTAACTACAGGCTACAGTTTGGGGGTTTTTGAGTGAAAGAGATGTTGGAAAACATTGTACTTTGATATTTCAGGGTGCCACTGGTTGCAGATCTCGAGCAGTGAAAGATAATGATGGAGAGAAAGTGCATTTGGTGAAAGTCTTAACTGTAGTCCCATGATAACATGTTGTTTTCCTTGGTTTAGAGCTGAAGTGATGTGGAGGGGTAAGAGTGTGCTCAGAATGCTGAAAGACAGTGCAGAGGAGGGGTTTTCCAAGGCCACAGCCCGTGGGCTTCAGCCTCATTGGAAAACTGCACAGCATGTAATTGCCAAAGCATTTAAACACCACTTTTTCAGTGGCTTCTCTGATGTAAGGGCAAGGGAACAGGGAGCTCAGCTCTAACAGAATAATTAAGCAAGCTTTTTAATGATGGAAAATGTGGATATGGTGAAAACGCAGCTTAACTGAATGGCAAGTTAAGGCTGGGTAGTTGCTCTTCTAAAATAAAAGATACTGATTTTAACTGTAAAACTGGGAAAGATCTGGGAATCCATCTGTAGTGCTCCTGGTTTGCTGTTTACAGCCAGTACTGTCCCAGCTTACTTACTGAAGTCTGAAAGGAAAGTTAAGGTTATTTTTAAATATACAGCCTGAGGTGTTCCTTAAATTTAAAGCAACTAAATTCAGCAAATTTGATCCTTTTTAAAGTGCCTTTGAGATAGTTTCCTTCCAGCCAACTCTAAACAGCTTTCTGCCAGAGCTAAAGGGGAAAAGCTCACAACTTGAACCAAAACCCAGGTTAGTTCTTTTCTAGTTCAGCTGAGGAGTTGACCCCAGCAGACAACTGGTGGGACTCAATCCCTCACACACTCTGCCTAGTGTTGGTCTGAACTCTCAGACCACTGAGATTCTTTTTGGGAGTTTTGCTGGCAATGCTCCACTACAGGGTACAAATGTGAATGAGGCACTTGGTAATGTAGTGGTGGTCAACACATTTCTAACTCTAAAACTGCTCTTCCCTTTTTGTAGCATTAATACAGTTGTTACCAAACCCCTCACCTCCCTTACCCCTCTTTTAGTGGTGTCTATTAACTCGAGATTCAAGTCTGTCAAGCATTGAACAAAAGGTTAGATGGAAAATCAGTTTGTGTCCCTGCAAGTGCTGCTGTCACACGAGGCTTCAGGCACGGGAAGTCAGGAGGTTCATGCTGTAGTTTTTTGCTCTGAGACTGGATTCCTTTTGCTTGCAGTCATTCAGCACTCTTACACAAGCAGACACTGTGGTCCAGCACTCTTACACAAGCACAAACTGTGGTCTGGCTGAAATTTTTTTGTCTGTAAAAGATGCAGTCACTGTTTCACACCACTGAGTGGAGTGAGAATGCTGCTGTTAAAGGTACTAACCGAGCAGAGTAAGTTGCTGGCTAAAAGCTGACAGATGCCTTAATGACTTCCCGTGCTGGAGATAACAGCTTGTCCAACTGCTCATGTAGTGCTTATAAACTAACATGTAACAGTATGGGAGGCCAAGGCTGGATGTTTTGTAGATCAAATGTTAACAGGCAAGTCCTCTTTTCTGTAACCAGCAGAGGTGGTCACTGCAGCAAACTCGTCTCTAGAAAAATCAAAGCTTGCATGAGTGACAGAAATAACTGAACCTTCTAATACCCTCTGTGAAATAGAAAAGGAAGTCTTAGAACAATGGCATTTTATCTGCAATGTTTGTCTGGAGTCATTGTAAAAATGTATTTTTCCAATATGCATTACTTTGTTGTGTAATGATTCTACTTGTAATAAAATGCAGAACTAGATGATGCATCGTGAGGTGAAACCTTGCTAAGGAAGTATCAGCTGCCCCTCTGCAAGCTCATCCTTAAAAACCACGAAGAAAAACAGGGATACAACATCCAATCGGGCATAACAACTTTATTCTTTGTTCTGAAATTAATCCAGTATTCATTTTCATGTTGTGGAACTGCTACAACTGTTGTTTTGGCTGTCAAGGTCTGGTGTTCTAGTTTGTACCATGTAGTCATCTTGAATGCCTTATATTAGACTTACCTATAATCAGTCTTGTGAAACAAATCTGAGCTCCCCACGGGCCAGAGCTGGTTCATGGAGTTCATCAGTTCAAGTTACAAACACTTGGTGCACTCAGTTGTGTACTGGAGGCAGCTCAGCCCCCTGGGAGAGCAGAGAACTGCTGCAGCTTCACTTCAGGAAAAGGAAAACTTCAGTGCAATAGCAAACCCAGACAGGACTTCTGGGTGAGATTGTGATGCATTAGTCTTTTATTAATAAAACTTACTGATGTACAGATGAATGGTGAGCTTTATTAGAGCACTCTCTGTGGTGACTTGAGCCCCCTGTAGCTATCACTGCTTTCTATCACTGTTTTTCACCCTTTTCCACCATGGGAGAACCCAGCTGAGCTGCTGAATTGGAGTTAGAAGCATGACCATCTTGGAGCACTTCAGGTCACTGAGGGTGTCTCCTTGTTTGCTTTAATAGATGACTTATTCCTAGAGCAAGACAAACTTTCCCCCCAGTCTTTCCAAACCCTAAACTGAGGAATAAGCTCTGAACTGCTTTTCAACCAACTTTAACTTAAACCAACACCTTCCTGCCCTGCCTTTTTGCAGCAGTTTATTTGATTTTTGTGTAGTTCTTGCAATCAAAACCATTCCCTCAGCACTATTTGCACAATGAGTGTTACAGCAAGATGAAACTTGCTTAGGTCAAGCTGGTCCACCTTCACTGGGACTGGTTTGCCCTCACAAACTACTTCTTACAGCATTTAATAGTCTGGAATTTGCTGCAACTTTTAAATAGCTTTAAAAAGCTTTTTTTAAAGGCGCTTGCCAATAATTTAGTTAGCAAAATGGGGTGGTTTCACTACCTTAAATGCAGTTTCTTTTTAAACGTGGCAAAAGCCAGAGTTGTGGAGGCAGTGAAGGGCTGCTTTGCAGCTCTCTCCTGCACCTTTTACAAAGCTTCATCTTCAGCATTGTGTGAAGGGAGCTGCTCCCTCCACCCCCAGAGATGGCTCAAGCCCAGGGCTGAGATTTCTGCCTTCACATCCTGTTCCCCCTGAGTGACAGGAGCTGGCACAGCTGGGCAATGCCTGGAACAGCTTCTCTTCAGGATGATGATAGGTAAAAAAAACCCCAAAACACAACCTCCGTGCCCCCCCACTGTTACAGCAAGCATGTACATGTTTAAGTTGCTGTGTGGCTTCATCCCTGGCAGCTGCAGCATCCTCTGAGCTTTTGTCAGTGAGAAGAGCTGTAATGGGTCCTACTGCAAGGGAGGAAACTGCTAATTAACTAATCACATGGATTTTGGGACTCTCTTTAGAGGTGGTGGGAGCTAAAAATGAGTTTACAAACACTTCCCAGCTGCTTAGACATAGGTGGCAGCTTAAGGATGGCAGCTTAAGGACAAGAACTGGCCACAGCTCAGCAGAGGCCTGTGCCACCACTGGACCCTGATCTGTGTGTCTCTCTCAAAGCTCAGCTACACCAAAACTGATTTTAACAGCAGATTCCATGAAAACCAGCAACCGCTTCCCTGCAGCTTGAGGTGTGCAGTGCCTGAACCCTGGGCAGGTATTCCTCCCTTTTAGCCCCACCCAGAAATGGGAATAACCTGCCCTGCATTTCTGGGAGTCACTGATTGCTCAATCCTGCCAGCTGTGGTACAGTAAGTGAGGAGTTTAAATGTGCTGGGTGTTGTAAGAGCACATCCAGCTGAGGCTGCAGTCTGACAGGCACAGACCAGATGGGAGAAAGTCTCATACCAGAATGGAACAGGAGGCAGATTACAGTAGGATGGTTCTGTTGCCACCCAGGCAACAAAAAGAAAGCTATGTAAAACGACTCATTCCTGATCAGATCAGTCTGAGAGTGGTGAATCGTAGAGCAGGAGGGTGAGGTTAATATCAAACAATCCTCATGGGTGGCTTCAATATCTTGGCACAGTATCTAATGCAAACAGTGAATGAGGAAATACAGCTTTGGCCTTTGCCTTCTCTACTCCAAGAAATTTGATAAAGTTTGTGTGTAACTAAACTGTGCAAGTTCCTAGATACTGTGGACCTTAATTGCAGAAGAAATTCAGGGTTCTCCCTGCTACCTTTAAACTCTGGAGTGAGTCAGGTGCCTGGGAAGGAGCATCAGCCCTGCCCTGCAGCAGGGCCTGAGGACTGAGCACCAAGTGTGGGCAGTGATGCTGCAGCAGTTCCTGTGCACACTGACCTCGCTGCCTTAAACCACCACTGTGCACACAAATATCCATTTCCTGACTGGATACAATTGTAAAATACAATTCAGGCTGTGTATCTTTACAGTTGGTTCCCAGGTGCAAAAATATTTCCCATAGAAATAAAGGGAAATGTTATTTGATTTTTTTTTTTAGCCACTAACCTGGCTGAAGTGTTTCCTCCTTCTCTCAACTCCACACATTAAAAAGCATCACAAATCCCATGAGGTTGTTACTGCTCCCTTTGCAGGGAGTGGTGGAAGGGCTGGAGCTGGAGCTGCCCACCCAGAGCACATTTCCCTGCAGGACTCCCCTGCCCTGGGCTCAGCCCGTGAGGAGCGCACACTGCTCGGCCAGGGGGGGGCAGCCCTCGAACTGCCGCAGGTGCGGGTGCTGCAGGTCCCCGGTGTCGCTGTGCGGGAAGGAGTGTGGCTGTCCCCAGGGCGGCCCCGAGCTCCGCACACACGCACAGCGGCTGCCCCGCCCGCCGGGGCTGAACAGCTGCCGCGGGACGCCGGCCCAGTCCCGGTGCACGCCCCCGCTGGGGATGGAAAATGAAAATTAGTTACAATCCAAATCCCTGAAAATGCTTCCAGTCAATAAGTTGGTTTTTTTTTTCCTAAGACAATCTGGGAAAACTAGAACTGACACTGAGGTAGATTCTGCTCCCAGCAGCCACCATCCCACAGCTGGTACCTTTTTATTGGCTGTGCTTCAGAAACCTGTGGTCTGAACCTGGTTTCATCACTGCTGCTCCAGGCTCTGCCCTTCTGAGAGTGACCAACTGCTGCAGTCCATGTTTCCATTGCTGGGAGAGGAGTCACAGCCTTCTGCAGCACAGCAAAATGCCTTTTCTGGAGGTACCTCACAGGTGACCACACATCTTCACAGAAACACAGAGACTTGGGTTGGGTAGGACCTTAAAGATCATCCAGTCCACCCCCTGCCATAGGTAGGGACACCTCCCAACAGACCAGGCTCTTCTAGGCCTGTGTGCCAGACTAAACACAGTGATTTGGAGAACTGGAGCAGAAGAAAAAATACTTCCCCAACTAATTCATCATGTCCCTCTGTGGGCCAAATCCTGCCTGTTCCCCAAGCACTGCAGCTTTTCAGCCTCTCACACAAGTCTCCTGGCCCCAAGGCTGTCCCCAGCTCAGTCACACACAGCAGTAGATCCCAGGGGTGCTGCTGCTGGGCTGACAGGGAGCCCAAGCATTTTGCAGTGTGGTCTGTGAAATGATTTCATCTTCAAACAGAATAAATAGTCCCTAAGCTGAGAAAGCTACTAAGAGGAAAAGTAAGTAGGAAATGATTATTCAAAGCTTAACCTCATTTTTATGTGGTTTAAGTGAAAACGTTGTGGTATCAGCCTGTGAGCCAGGCTGTGAAACTGTCTGAAATACAGATTAATACTTGTATTCCTGATAGGTGACAGAACCTGTTTGAATCCCAGTCCTGCTGGGTTTTTTGTCCTGTTTTGCTGAGAACAGAAGGATCACGTTCACTTGTGGTAAATTTTTTGATTCCAGTGTGACAGAAGAGGTTCAGCCTGGAGAAAAGGAGGCTCAGGGGGGACCTTCTCACTCCCTACAACTCCATGACAGGAGTTTGAAGCCAGGTGAAGGTCAGGCTCTGCTCCCAGGGAACAAGGGACAGAGTGAAACAGCCTCAAGTTGTGGCAGGGGAGGTTTAGGTTGGAATTGGGGAAAATTTCTTTATGGAAAGGGTGGTCAGGCACTGACACAGCTGCCCAGGGCAGTGGTGGAGTCCCATCCCTGCAGGGATTTGAAAACTGTGTGGATGTGGCACGTAGGGGCACAGTGAGTGCTGTCCTTGGCAGTGCTGGGGAAATGGTTGGACCTGGTGCTCTCAGAGGGCTTTTCCCACCTGAACATCCCTGTGGATTCAGGCAGGGACAGAGTCCACCCATGCCTGGCACATTCCAGCCCTGGCAGCAGCACTGCACACACAGCCTGTGCCAGGTCCAGACCTCACCTCCGCAAGGAATGAGGTGGCTACAGCAGCCAGGACATCTTCCCACGCCCCTCCTGCCAGGACAGGCAAAAACAAAGCACAGGGCACCCAAAAAAAGGCTCTGCTTCAAAGGGGACAACTTTACCTCTGTCTGGAGCACCAGAACCGGGTGCCTTTAGCAGAGCTCCATTCAGAGTTGCAGGGTGGGAACTGCTGCTTCTTCTGCTCATCTTCTGCTTGGAATTTGAGAGCTTCCTCAATGGCAGCCTCAGCCTCCCTCAAGGCTTCTGTGGGTGCCCCATTTTCATCGTAGAATCTGCCCACCAGCTTCCCTGGGAGAGGAGATCAATTAACACCACAGTCTTTCCAGGCAAGAAAAATGCATATTCTGGTGGTGGTGGGGGGGTAATTTTAATTTGTTATTTAAAGACAAAAATAAAAGGAGATGTCACCATGGCCCAATTTTAGAACCAAACTGAGCTTACATCCCTTCACCCCTTGGATCACACAGCAATTTACCCCAACTAACAAATCCATGCAGGATAAGCTTAGGCACAGACTCATCACAGACCTAAAACCAAAGCCAGTTCCAGCTGCACAACCCAGAAGCCATTCCCACCCACGCACCTCATTCCCCAAAACAGTTTCCCTGCCCTGCTGCTCCCACAATTTCCTGGGCCCTGGTGATTTCAGGCTGGCTCCGTGCTTTCTGCTCGGCAGAGACAACCAAAGCAGGACAACAGCCAGGTGGGAAAACCATTAAACTTTCCCTTGGAGGGAAGCACACCTCAGAGATGTGGCTTGGCTGCAGCTCCAGCCGATCCCTGGCAGGGCTCAGGACCTCGGGCTGTGCACCCCCTGTGTGAGCCCACCCCGCCCTGTGAACCTACCCACGGGGTCGTAGTTGTCCCTGTAGAAGCTGAGCCAGCTGTGGATGGAGAGCAGCTCGGGCGGGGAGAGCCCCGACACGTCGTCCACCAGCCCCGCCGGGGTGAAGTCGCCGCTGGCGAAGGCTCTGGAGGCATCTCTGCCTGCGGGGCGGGGGGTGAGAGAGACCCCGGGCACAGAGTGAATTCCACAGCCAGGGAACGAGCCCCCAGGCATGGAGTGCATCCCCCAGCCCTGGAATGACAGCCCAGACATGGAGCGGGCTCCACAAAGAGGGGCTGAGCTCTCCCTCCTCACAGCCAGGGCTGAACGCCCCAGACCCGGAGCGCGTTCCCCAGCTCTCACAGTTCCCCAGAGACCCACACGCTCCCCTCAGCCCGGGGTGAATTCACAGCCAGGGGATGATCCCCTCCCCGGCCAGGCCTTGCCGGGCCCCAGCCCCAGCCCGCGCTCCTCGCTCGGCCGGAGGTACCTGCCAGCCCGCTGTATGCGCCGCCGGGCCCGTAGTGCTTGTGGCCC
>VWZU01018553.1:24339-85010 GCA_013397095.1 Sterrhoptilus dennistouni | reverse complement strand
GAGCCCGCGGGCAGCGCCGGCCGCGGGGAGCGCGGGACGGCTCGGGCAGGGAGGGACCTTGAAAACCATCGCGTTCCACCCCCTGCCGCGGGCAGGGACACCTTCCGGGTGCTCGGAGCGCCGTCCAGCCTGGCCTTGGACGCTTCAGGGATAGGGATCCGCTCCAGGGACCCGCCTGTCCGGGACGGGGGTGGTCGGCACCGGGGGAACCTCCGGGGGTCGGGCTCCCCCAGCCCCCGGTGTGGGCGCTGGCACCGGGTTCGTGGCCCTCCGCACGACCCCGGAGAGCCCAGACACGCGTCGTGGGACATGGGGAGAGGCCGGGCCGGAGAGTTCTGCACAAGGCTGGAAAAGCAGCTGCTGCTGTTGATACACAGCCTGTCAGCTTCCAGATATCCCTTTTTTAAAAAACCCGTACGTCAGTTATCAGTAATCATGCTCAGCAACCTCTTTAAAAATAAAATGGGTATTTACAGCAATATTTCTGCTGTTGGTACTGCCGGTGCCGCTGAGAGCACAGGTGTGGTAGGAAAATCCTCAGGTAGGAAATCCTGCCTGAGTAATTCTGCTTGATACTTACTAGCGTTATCAGCGAGTCAAAGTTTACCACGGTTAATTTTATTGTTGCTTTTTAAAACCGGCGGTGAAGTTGTCAGGTATCTCTTTTATTGTAAAGTAGGACTTTTGGAAAAGTTGTAAGTGGTGTAACAGAGATCCCCTTCCACAGCCAGAAGGTGTTATGGTCAGCTTTTAATGGTAGAAGAGAGTAGTTTCCTTCCTGCTGGGATTTCCAGTTTTGCCCTTTTGTGGGAAAGGACATGGAGAATTTAATGTCTAGAGCACTTAGGCTTTAGCTTTACTCTGTAGCATTCCAAAATGCAGCAGAATACCCTGCTGGGAATTCCACACTCACTTGAGAAAGTGGCCGGGTCTGAATTCCTTAGTGCAAGCAGTTCCTGAGGCTCAGCAGTCACTTCCTGCTGTCTTTGTTTTGTTCCCGAGTAGCAGAATAACTGTGTAAACTATTAAATCACACACACACACACACACGCCTCAAATCAGTGCTGACAGGTGAACGAGGCTCCTGGAAACTGGAAGGAGATTCATTCTCATGTACAGATAGGTGTGGTTTTACCAGATTGGTTTAAGTAACTTGGTAAAGTGCTGCCTCCACTTCCAGTTCCTTTACCAGAAGAGCCTTTAACAAACACAACTTCATTTGTAACAACAGCAAGAATGAAATTAGTCCATTGGGGTTCTTCCTGCTGGCACAAACAGCTGAGCTTTGTGGGCTGCAGAAATATTTTGAGGATTGTCTGTATTTCTGCATGAAGAATCTGTTTGTTTTGGTTTCATTTCCTGCTCTAGGGAGTGGGGAAAAAGCCTGTCACAGGGTTTACCGTGTCACGGATGTGTGGTCACATCTGCTCTGTCCTGCAGATCGAGATGTTGAGAGTTCCGTGGAAAACCTTGATGTCATCCTTTCTGTAGCTGGCACTGGCCCATCAGCTGGGCTCTTTGAGCTTCCCTTTTACACTGATGAGAAGTCACTTAAGGGGGTGGCAGGCAAGAGGTTTCACTTTTTAATATCTATAGAGTCCTGTCTGGCACAGCCCAGGTTTGATCTGCCCTTTCAGTTTCCCTGTTCTCAGTGCGGGGCTTCCAGCACAGGCTTCAGATGTTTTATGAACAATGTTTAAATGCAAAATCTGTTTTCTAGATAAACTGAACCTCTGAATCCTCCTTAGCACTGCTCCAGATCTTATCATGTCATGTATCCAGCTCTGGCTGGCAACATTAATGCTGCAGTTCCACTGAGAGCAGAGGCTGGAATATGAAGTTCTCCCGTCACCTTTCAAGTTCCCTGTTGTGCCATCCAGCTCCTGAGCTGTGAGATGAGGGGCTGGTTTTTCCATGTGCCATATTTCCAAGCAACCCTCTCACCCATCACTCCCTATGGAAGATGCTTTTCCCGTGCTTCTTCATGTGCAGGCTTGAGCTGTGTGGAGTTACTGCTTTTATTTAGGAGTACAATGAGCTGGGTTGTGTAAGGCTGCTGCTGAATTGTGTCATGTCCCAGTCCTGCACACAACTCAAAAATTCTTTGAGTGCAGGTTGACACTCTCAGTTTTTTCCCCATTTCTTTTTTTTCTTTTCCCCCATTACACAGGACAGCAGTGGGAATTGTGTATGTACAGGGTTTAAGTTATACTGAACAGTCAAAAAATAATTTTAGAGTTCTAGGTTTGGTACAATCTCCTGAGGTCATAGGAAGAGTTTAAAAATAAAATAACAAAATACTGCATTAAGATGTGAAGAAAAGCATACATGTAGTAATCTCCTTATGTGAGAGGATAAAAAATTGTTTAAAGTAGGTGTCAGCAGATTCAGCCTTGTTGCCTCATATTTTATTGTCACCAGTAACGTCGCAAAACTTGTTCAATTTGTAGTTTAGTAATTGTGCAGTTTGACTTCAAATATGAGGGAGAATGGTGAGAATGGTGTGGTGTGAAACTGTACATTGAGTTGTTTTGGCAACTGAGTCATGTCTATTAGAATTAATTCCCTCTGGCTTGTTGTCCTCAAGCAAAGGTGTTGGTTTTTAGTTTTGGGATCTGCCCAGTGCCTGGGCTGGACTGGCTGTGGTGCCTGCTGGATGCTCAGCACCAGCTTTGCTGCTCCAAGTAATTTTTTAAAGGTGGTCATTATTAGCTTGGGTCCAGCTGTGTATGTAATCAGACTTTATAAAGCTTCCAAGCTAAACTCCATATCTGTGCCACAGAAGTGCCATGAGAGCTTCAGTCAGCTAAAACACTGTGTTTCAGTTCTGTTGTCTTCTGAGGACTTTGCTCTGGATTTACTGGTGTAATTATGTCATGGTCAATTGGCAGGTTATTTTGAGCTTATCCTTTCAGGTTACTACTCTCTAGGATAGCACTGTTAATGGTACATCGGGTCTGATACTCAGGTAACAAAGCAAGAGATTGAAGCAGGAGCTTCCTGCTGAGCAGCAGCAATCCCTTGACTCAGAAACCTGTGAGATCATCTGTTCTTGGAGACCAAATTCACTTGGCTTGTGTGGCTGAACTCGGAGTACAAAGTTCAGGGCAGTGAGATCAAAGTCTTGCTTGTAAAGAAATACCTTTTGTAAGTGCATTCCCAATTTATATGAAAAAGGTGGATGCTCCTGAAATACTGCATTTATCTTTTGGAACAAGTTTTAGCAATTAAACAGGAGTTTGTTTCAAAATTAAACCTTATGGTGAAAATATAGCCAGATTTTTAATAGCAGCGTGTCACTATTATTAAATCATGAGTGCTCTGAAATGGCTAGTTAAAATAAGTTACATTTATGAACTTAGTTCTGTTTTATAGGCTCAGCTGAATAAAAATACCTTGTACATTTGTTAGTTCAAAGTTGTGAAATGCTGTGTGAGTTACTTTTTCTACATGCTCAACACAACTTTTTATATTAAAAAGTTTATTAAAGTCAAAGTTAATAAAGCTGCCAGTGGTTCTCTTCAATAAAAAATATCCCAACCCTTCTCTAAGTCTCTCCACTGTTTTCACAAATACTCAGACAAACTATATTAAACTGATATTTTGTGTAGGAGGACAGTTTATGGAAGGAAAAAATATTACTGTTCTTAGGACAATTTCTTAAAAAAAGAAAATATGTAAACCCCGAAGGAATTTGAGTGGATGCAGTGAGAGGGGGATGCAGCAGTGATGAGTAATCGAGGGTGTGGCTCTTGGAACCAAAGCACCCTTAAACTGGGGAGCTTTGTGGTCAGCACCTTCCTTCCAGTCCCAGCTATCCCTGGATGGATCCCGCTGATTCACTGGTGTCTGTGATGAGCTGTCTCCACCTAAGCATGACTCCAGTTGACGTTTCTAGGAAGGCAGGGCAAATCCCTTCAAACTTGCTAAACACTGCAGATTTCCAGCCAGGCTGCTTCCTGTTACCATCAATTCAGTACTTTGGGAAATGGATTCTTTTAATTTTGTTTTAATAGTGTTACAACGTTTGTTGCTATGGTTTCTGTGAAATACCTTGCTTTAAGGAAATACGCTGAAACAAATTTTCTTTTTTTTTGTTACTCTTCAGGCCTTTGCACAGTTTGATGCTGAAGGGGATGGCACTGTAGATGTGGAGAACATGCTGGAGGCTCTCAAGAATTCTAGTGGAGCAAACCTTCAGGGGGAGCTGAGCCATGTAATCAGGCAACTGCAAGCTTGTTCACTGGTGCCAGGTATGAGAGCAGAGTGTTGGAAGAAAGGATTTCCCAAGCCCTGCCCCATAAAGGGAGTGCTGCCTCAATAAATTGCTTTAATAGCATTGCTTGTCCTAATCTTATCAAAACCATCCTCCAGAAGGCTCTTGGTTCTTTAGTGTCAAGCAAGTGGAGTTGCTGTAAATTAAACATTTCCCGGAATTACATGCAGAAGTTCCTTTCACAAATAACCACTGTTTCCTTCTCTGTGTGAGTGGGGAGTGTCTTACTCCTGTCTAGTTTATCTCACAGGCAGAAAAGTGTACCTTGCAGGATTTTGGTGAGTGCCCAGCTAATGCAGTCTTGTATTTGATAACTGGAGGAATAAATCCTCCATGGAGTCTGTTCCAGAGGATGAGTCACATAGTTTATTATTATATTGTTATTCAGCATTTGAAATCCTGATAAAACATAATTCAGGTTTTGTGGTTTATAGTTCAGAAAGTGCCAGTTTCCAGAATTTGATTTCTGGGATAAGTGTCAGTTACCAGCTTTCCTTCCAAAGCATTTGATGATAAGTGGCTAAAGGGGATTTGCCTTAAAGGATCAGACAAGAAACACTAGAATTGGCTACAGAGTAGTGGGAGGAGAGGACTTAGAGAGTACTGTTGTATGCATGTAAATGCACTGGGATTCAGAGTGCCAGTGCTCAGGAGCTGACATTTCTGCCCAAGTTGTGGAAAGCATTAAGTACTTCTTTGGGAATAATCCACAGTGCCAAAAGAAAGGGTTCAGTGTAGTTCAGGGTGATTTATGCAAGCACCTGAGCTTGTTAACCGGGTAGCAACTGCTTCACTTAGATTTTGAAGGTAAGGGTTCAGGGTGAAAAAAAACCCAACAAAATAAACATAAGAGTTTTAGTAATTGCTTTGAACTCCTTCAGGCATTTCAAGTCACTGGCAAAAATATTTTCCTGCACTTTTCCCTGCTGTAGAGGCTGCAGACTTGAGCTACATTCTTTCATAGTTTTATATCCTTCTTACATCGTGGTGCCTGAGGAAATTATGTCTCTTTCTAGGGTTTATTGATATCTTCTCTGAATCGAAAGAGCGCCTGGGCCTTCACGCCTCCATGATCCTGAGATTCCTGCACAGGAACCGCATTTCCAGCACTGCCATCCCTTACCCGGTGATGGAGTACTTCAACAACATCTGCACCATGCGCTCCTCCGTGCTCAAGGATTCTCTGGATCGACTTCTCCTCAAAGAGAGAGGTGGGCAAGGCCTTCCCTTCTTTTTCTGCATGGTAGTGTGACTGTGGCTTGGAAAAAGAGACTGCAGATAAAATGAGAAGCTTTCTTTACTGTGTCACCTCTGTGTTTTATCAAGTTGGTCTGCATGCTTTTGTGAATTTTTGTTGGTTTTTTGAAACACATAAATTAATTTCCTGAGCTACCCAGCAGTCTGAATGACTCTGAAATGTTCTTCTCTTTCTCCTGGCCTGTTTCAGAATGGATGGTTACCCATTTGTGATACTCTGTATTCAGTCAAATATCTCTACTAGTTTCTAGTAACTTAGTTTCTATGTGAAGTGGATGTTTTCTGAAGTTGATTGTTCAGTATTAAAAGATACTTTATCATTTTGGAGTGGAGGTGATGACTCTTTTACTGTATCTCTGATGGGACTGGCCTGGTCCTTACAGGGAGGGCTCCTTTTCTTTGCAGCTTGACTAGGTATTTTCAGATTTCTGCACTTTCTATTGAAATAGATCAAGCTGCATGGGAAAGACAGTGCTTTGTCCCTTCCCTAAAATACATGAATTGAAGTTTTCTCCATCACAATTTACTTTTCCCTTTCATCTGTTTGTATTTGGGCACAAAAATAATAATGCACTGGTGAGGCCAGTAACAAAAGGCGTAGATAAAGGTTATTGAACTCCAGGGAATGGAGCTGTTTTCATACTGAGAGTGGTAGATGGAGGTTATTGCAATTTCATCTGAAATGAAGCTTTGCTGTCTCCTAGTTTCTGTCAGGAACAATCCTTCAGGGGCTGTGTTTTGTGCCAACAAGTTAATTTGTGTGAGATAGCTCTTACAAAGCTATAACAATACTCAAAACAGGCCGAAGAAAAACATTCTGATTTCTTTGCAGAGTACCCCAGTGATCTGAATGGCAATCAAGAGTCAGACAAGCTGAAATCTGTCACAAAGTGCTACACCCACATTGAAACCTCCTCCAACTCGGCCGATATCGACAAGATGACAAACGGAGAGACTTCCTCCTTCTGGCAGTCGGACGGCAGCGCTCGGTCCCACTGGATACGGTGAGCTCAGCCCTGGAGCTGGGGGCCTTGGGGTGGATTGGTCCTGCCTGGATGCCCCCAAGGCTGCTACATGACTGCCTCCTTAGCTGGGCAGGGCAGAGAAAATGTAACCAAAGGTCTTGGGTTGAGGGCAGGGAGAGCTCTCTCCCTGACTGCCAGCACAGACAAAACAGGCTCCATTCAGGGGATTTAGTTCAAGTTATTAGATCAGGGTGGGGTTAGCAGAAACAAAACCAAATCTTCTCCCCCCAGTCTTTTTCCCAGGCTTAGAGGAAAAGGGAAGAGAAGTTCTCTCCTCCCCTCTAGAGGCGCAGGGGGATGGGGAATGTGGGCTGCACTCAGTTCATCACATGCTGGCCTTGCCTCTCCTTCCTCATCAGCAGGATGACTCCTCACAGCTTCCCCTGCACCAGCCTGGAGTTCCTCCCATGGGAGACAGACCCCTCAAAGTGCTCCAGTGTGGGTCCTTTCCATGGGGTGCAGTTACAGGAGCACAGAATATTGAGTTGGAAGAGACCCCCAAGGATTGTCAAGTCCAGCTCTTAAGTGAATGGCCTCTCTGGGGATCAGTCCTTCAGGAAAAGGCTGCTCCAGCATGGGTCCCCCATGGGGTCACAAATCCTGCCAGCAAACCTCCTCCAGTGCTCTCCCCACGGGGACACAGGTCCAGCCTCCAGCAACTTCTCACACCCTGTAGCCCCCTCACTGCTAAAACCTTGTCACACAAACCCAAAACAGGTGTAGTTGAAAACAGCTGGAATTAATGAGGGACAGATGAATACAGATAAAAGCAAAAGTCATTAATCTGTGCATAAAATTTAAAAGCCTGGCTGCCAAATAAAAAGTCTCCTGTAAAATGACTGTATCAGCCTTGTGAAACTTTCCCAGCTGTAATACCATTGCAGTGGTTGGTGCTTGAATAGAATAACTTTGCCACTGTCCTGGAAGTTCCATGAAACAGAAACACCCAATGAAACAGAAATGTTTAGGGTTTTTTGTTTTTTGGTTGTTGTTTTTTTTTTTTTTTTCCAATGGTAGCACTAGGAATGTGTGCTTCAAAGAAAAAAAATCTCATTTTGGTCATTATTGACGTTGCATTTTTATTCCTGAGGAATGAATTCTCAGTTGAAAATATAAATAGAAAGTTCTACAATCTCTCAAACAGAAGCAGCTGTTTTCTAAATCAAAATTTTTTAACTTGTTCACCATTGTATGAAGAACACCTGTGAAGCATTAGGTAAATTTCAGAGAATCAGAATCATTAGGTTGGAAGAGATCTCTGAGATCATTTAGTCGAACCAAATCCTAACCTCAGCTAAACCATGGCACCACATCTAGTCTTTTCTTAAACACATCCAGGGATGGTGAATCCACCACCTCCCCAGGTAGACCATTCCAATACTTTATTGCCCTTTCTGTAAAAAACCTTTTCCTAATATCCAACCTATATTTCCCTTGGCACAGCTTAAGACTGTGTCCTCTTATTCTGTCAGTTGCTGCCTGAAGAAAGAGACCAACCCCCACCTGACTGCATGTGTTTGTAGAGGAGGAAAATGAATGAATAATAATACCTTTAATATATACATATGTATAATATTATGATATGTAACAATACCACAATGCTTACCACTTACCTTCTCTTTGCAAGAACTGTTCAATCTTCTTTTCTTTTGCTTTGCAGTTTAAAGATGAAACCAGATGTGGTTTTGAGACACCTGTCCATTGCAGTGGCAGCTAATGACCAGAGTTACATGCCACAGCAAGTCACAGTGGCAGTGGGAAGGAATGCCAGCAGCCTCCAGGAGGTCCGAGATGTTCACATTCCAAGCAATATCACTGGCTACGTAACACTGTTGGAAAACGCTAACATTAGTCAGATGTGTGAGTCAATAAAGATACCATTGGGATACTGGTTTGGTGCTTTTTGGAAGGTGAAAGGTTGGGGTCAGATCACAGAGAGATGTGTTGAAGTGTGAGTGATACTTTGGGCTTCCTCCTTGGGTCAGAGAAATTGTTTTCATTCTAGTTTACTTTCTAGCCTGTAAGAGAGTCTTCCGAGCTTTTCTTGTGGTCTCTGTAATGTGGGCTAAGGGTTGAAGAAAAAAAGTATTAAAGATGCAGTTTTAGCGTTTCAGTGAAGACATGGGGCAGTTTTAAAATATCCTTGCTTGCAGAGTGAAAGCATATGTTGGTGATAGTATCTAGCAGAAAATCTGCTATTTTTCTGGTACTGAAACACTGAAGTTGGTCCAATGTAAGGCAGGTTTTATGCTTTCAAATAGTGTTATTTTTGATTCTGGTAGCTCTGTGGGTGCTATATTGAAATCAATCAATCAAGAAAAGCTGCTTCTTCTTAAGATGGTTTCTGCAGCTTCAGGAATTTTTGTCCCTTCAGTTCCAATGAGAGGAGCTTTCACTGCCACAGAAGTGGGCAGCAAGGATGTTCTTCCTCAAAAATAATCAGGACAAGGCCATCTCTGCAAAATGGTCAAGAACTTGTGTGAAAATTTTTATGTGACTTTAAACTTTGCCTTTAGGCTTTGCTCCTTTCCTCTATTATCTCCACAACCACTTGCTTCTGAGACACTTCCTATGTATGTAGGTAAGAAGGTACTGGTGAAATAATCCACAACCTATTTTCCACTTTGAGGATATTTTATTACAATTTTTCCTAGTTTCTAGCCATAGCACCTGTAGTGGATCCACAGGCTGTTTATGCAAAGTCTAAATGTTCCAGCTCAGAGGTGCACAGTGTGTGTGGTTGCCCACACCAGGCAGTGCTGTTCCATATCTGCCCTTACTTTTCCAAGAGATCCCACACTAATTTATCATTTGGATTATCTGGATTCTTCTAGCTCTAATCTAGCAGAAGAAATAGGGGGAAAAAAGTCTTATTTTATGTTTTGACAGATGTACAGATAAACATCAAGCGTTGCCTTAGTGATGGATGTGACACCAGGATCCACGGGCTGAGGGCTGTGGGCTACCAGAGAGTGAAGAAGGTGGGAGTGTCCGTGTGCGACGCCTCGGCCATCTGGTACTGGTCCCTGCTGACCTCTCTGGTGACAGCTTCCATGGAAACAAACCCAGCATTTGTTCACACCATTTTACAGAATACTCAGTAAGTAACAAACTTACACGGGGTGTGATTTTATCTACTCCTTAGTTTTTTTTTTTTAAAAAGTAATTCTGGCTTTAGTAAGCAATCTGCTGTATGTAACTGGTTTCCACTCTCTCCATTAAGGTGTTTAAACATCTTTTCCTGTCTCATTGTTCAGATTTTTGATGTTTTTCTTCTATCCATTTGCACCTAATAGAACAAGTGTAATTCTCATGCCTGTTTCATCTAATTTAGTTGTTAAACCATGACTGAATGGACACTGAAAAATAGATTTTTCACTGATCCATTTACTTGTAACGACTTTGAGCAGCCTAAAATTAATTCATTTTTCTTGGCCAGTATTAATAGTCAATAAAATTAACATCTTCCCCTTTGGACTGAAGCTTCATTTAGCTTAATTTTCAGCAGATTTTTTACTTATGTAATGCCTTGTCATGCATTTTATGGGGGATATAGTTGACTGTGCACCATCTCCGTGCAAATGTTTGCTTTGAGCATTTTCTGTGTAACGTTTCCTTGTTTGATTGCCAAACACTTCTGGTCCATGACTTGAGGGATTGGAATCCAAATAAAACCTCTCCACACCCACATCAACTTTTGTAGAGCTCAGTTAGCACTATGTCACCACACTGAGGAACAGGGCTGTCATTAAGTTAATGAATCCTGTAGGCTAAAGTCCACTAAGCCTATCTTTTAATTTATGTCATCTGTGAAATCTCTTTAAAGTTTAGATAATTTCATACATGCCTTAGACAGGCCCATAGTTGCAGGCTTTGCTAAAACTGAGGGCCTTCAGTTTTGGTGTTTAGATGTTCAGTTTAGAAGTTTAGATGTTTTTTAGAAATCTAACATGAACACTGCATTAAAAATATATAATGGAGAAATCCTGAGTAAAAATCATGCTTTCAGGAATTAGATTCAGTGTTTAGAATTATGAAGCAAAACACCCAAACTTTAGAACTGGACGGAATAATTGTAATACTGAATACTCTATCAAACACTGGGAAAACTTCAGTATTGGATAGAATAACTTCGGTGAAACTGCTTAAAAATTCCTGATTTCAGGGGTTATCACATTATCTTTGGAAATTAAAAAAAATCTGATTTGAGCCAACAAGTGTCTCTTTTAGTTTCTCTAATTCTTCTGAGGGAGTTTCAAGTCAATTTTCCCTTTATTCACAGGCTCTTGCTCAATTCTAGACCAATTTAAAATGAAGCAGTACTTGGACACTATTCATAGGCTCTTGCTCAATTCTAGACCAATTTAAAGTGAAGCAGTGCTTGGACACTAAGCTATTTCTAATGCTGTCACAGATTTAATTTAAAACTGCTTGATGTTTGTCTCATTAAATCTGAGACTGAGACTAGATTCAAGATTACCCAGCAGTCATTGAACTTTCCCTGCCTATTATGCAATACTGTTGTTCCTTTTGAAGAAATTCTCTGTGTAAATAGATTTTGTGCACTCAGAAGCCATTTGCAGAGACCTGCCCACGCAAAGCATGAAGATTCAAGCATTTAATTCACATCAGGAGGTTCTTTTCTCCAGTTCTGCCTGGTTTCCTGACATTATGTTTCATTTTTTCCTAGGAAAGCACTGCAGCACATGCCACCTCTATCCCTAACACCAGGCTCCACAGATTTTTCAAGCTTCTTATCACCAAATGTTTTGGAAGAAGTAGATAGCTTCCTTATCAGAATAACAAGGTGAGCTTGTGTGGTTGATGCAGTGGGAAGTGGTTTAGAAGAATCTGTAAATCAAATTTTTGCAACTTTACTCAGACATGCTCTTTTTGAAGTATCTTAAAAAATACAAATACATCAAGAAACAGGCACCTGAGAGATTCTGTGGCAGCTTGTCTTTATTGAAAAACAAAATGTCCCAGATTTTTTTTTTATCTTGCCATTGTTTTCCCTCCAGTTGTTGTACTACTCCAGAGGTGGAGCTGACACTCCTGGCCTTTGCCTTAGCCCGGGGGAGTGTTGCCAAAGTGCTGAGTTCCCTCTGTGCCATCACTGATCACCTGGACACTCCATACAAGGCTTCCTCACTGATCTCTTCAATGGCAGCAGTCAGACAGAACCTGCTCTATAAATACGGTAATGGAACAATCCTGGATCCTTTCCTGCACAGCCCTAAGGAAATACACAGCTTTGAGTCATTCCACTTGTTGGGTTTTAAAATTATCCCAAATCATCTTAATTAAAAACTGTCACTGAAGTCACACCATAGCAGCTGGAGAAGTTGATGATTGATCAGCTTTCTGTGATCAAAAGAAAATCAAGGAGATCAAGTAGGATCAAGGAGATCAAGTAGGATTTTCTCAAGTGAGAAAACATGAACTTTGTAGATCATGGTCCCTGTATAAGGATGGTGATGATGGTGTTTGTGTTGCTTAAAAAGCAACTGACAGGAAGTATTTTTCTTCTTCCAGTAAGACATCTGTGAGTGAGTTAACCTCAGTGAGTGCTGTCTCCTGCAGATATACACTTAAAATACCTCTTAAAATTTAAGAGACGTTTTAAGTGTAATGTCATTAGCATCTCTTTAGGGTTATTTTTTCCCCCACTTTTATAAAATTAGTTAAAATTAAGTTTTTATAATCTGAGTATGTCATGAGTGTAGAGCTGTTCATGGTCTGGCATCAGGTGATGATTTTGCTCTACTTGCTGTACTTGTTTGATAAATCTGTATTTTCTCAGGTATCAACTTCTGAGATTCTCATTAGTCTCTCATGAAGAATTCTACCCTTTATTTGCCTTTTAGTATTGTTTTTTTCAGTACTTCTTGTCTTGTGCCAAAGAACATATGGATTATTTTATAGTTATTGATATTTACTTTAGAAAATTTTGAAAATTGTTCCAGTTTCCCCAGGGTAGCCAATGCCTTTTGTAAGACAAGTGGTATTTCATGAGTTGTGAATTCCAAAGGGTGGCAACAGTTGAAGGAACATTAATTGTCATAAATTTCATTGTCCTTTTGTTTGTATCTAAAGCTCTACTTTAGATTAATGTATCTCTCATATTCCAATTACCCTCCCCTTTTTGGGTCTGACAGGGGTCAAAATCTCATAGTATTGTAATTTTTTTTTTTCTGAATAAAGAACTTTAGAAAACATATTTTACCATTTGAAATGAATTTGATAAACCTGTTGATTTTTTGACTTAGGAAAGCCTTTACGGCTCACTCTACAAGCATGTGATGTAAAGGGAAAAGAAGATAAATCAGGGCCTGAAAACCTCCTTGTAGAGCCATGGACTGGGGATGGTAAGAGCCTGGACTTAAAATCCATAATATTACAATTGTAAAATCATTTATGAGTAGTTAGATGATTGCACCAAATATAATGATTGCTAACAATGCTGTATTGGTGTTCCATATTTACTCATATATATTTAATTCTTTATATAGCTTTATGCTATGGAAGATTTGTAATTAAAAAAAAAAGGTAAACTAACAAACAAAACCCCAAACCAAAACAATATATAAATTTGATTTTGCAGCACTGTGCAAAATATTTCTCATAAACCACTTTATTGTCAAAAAAAGCCAAGCAAACAAAAAGATTGGATTTTTGGAGAGAGTTATTAATATTCAATGTGTAAGTCAGCAGTGAGCTGTCACAGGGAATATTCTGTTAGAGCACACGTTGTGGGTTGAAGTCACTGTTAGTTTCCTAAATATTGATGGCGAGACAGTTTGTAGAAATCATTTAAATTCTCACTGCACGTGCCTATTAATTTTCCCTTAAAGCCTCTCTTTGTTACTGCAATGCTTTTATGTACTGGATACAACCTAAACAAAGAGATTTGTGTTTCTTAACCTCCTTTTTAAGTGAAATGCCACCTAATAATTTTTTTTTTAATAGTTTATTGTCTTGTGCTGTGCTACTGGTAAATGAAAGCCATTGTGACAGAAAATCAGGCACATTCTAAATGCTTATTTCACACCTCTGTTTGTTCATGTGTATTATTTGAGTTTATTCTTTAGTTATTTTGTGACTTGTCTGCTGTTTGGTGGGTCACAGTTTGGGGGACAATTCACTGAGTTCAGTGAATAGAGCCACAAGCCAAAGTAATATTTGGGAATTACTAACAAACTTTAATAAGAAAATATTCTTCGAATTGCAGTGCTCACAGAGATACTGCCGGGAGAGTTCTGTGTAAAAGACAATCTTTAAAGTAGTCCTTTTTATTTGGAAACATTTACTAATGAGAATTTCACTGGAAAAGCATTGTGGTTTTGTTTCTTTCCCCTCTTCAGCCCACAATCCCAATATTCTCTTTCAAACACCTTGCACCAGCACTCACTCAAACACATTCTGTTCCCACTGCTGCTTTAGGTTTTCTTACTGAAACTGGGAAAACCAGAGCAAGTATCATTCTTTCTACTGGAACTGAATCTTCATTTCAAGTGACACAAATCAGAATAAAGGTATGTTGCTGTGAGTTTTTGAAGTAGAAGACTTACTTTTTTTCCCCTAGTGGTGAAATGAATTTGGATAATTTTTATATGAACTGAAATTTAATTCATTATCAAATAGTGTTATTTTAGAGTTTTTCTTCACTGTAAGTCAGGGAACTTCAGAAAAAGGAGGTCTTAAATTGTTTGAGGGAGCCACAAGCATGTAGTAAAGACATTTATTTTATATTGATTTTATCTATATCTTGCAATATATATCTCAAGCCAGAGACTCTTTGGTTTGTGGTTTCTCTCTGAAGTGTGTGAATTCATATGCAAGGTCTTTCATCTTATCTTTAAAATAACTTTCTGACTCTGTGAATAGCAGATGTCAAGATACAAAGCATGTGAGTTCAGATCAAATGAAAGTATTTCAAATTCTGTTTAGAGACACCAGTGTAATTTGAACATTTGGTGTGACTTACCTGGTTTCAAAGGAAGATCTTGTGATTAAATCTCATGGCCAAGACAAAACTTCTGCAGCTGAATTGACTTATTTACTTAAGACAAAGCAATAGTATTATTTAATTCCGAGAGCAACAATGCATATTTCTATGTTAAAGAGATTTAAACACGAATGGACTTCTGGCAAGTAAATCCTAACTGGAGCTGGAGAGGCAGCTGAGTTGTTTTGCAGTGTAGTGATATTAATAGGGAAATATGATTTCAGTTTTGTTTATTTTTTTTTAATGGAGAAAGAAATCAAAAGTACAATGGGAATTAATATGTGGAACTCCAGTTAACATTAGGGTGATAAATACAGTAAATAATAATATCGGAAATTGCGTATATTATTTAAATTCAGTGGATTACAGAATAATATTTCCTTTAAATGTGTTCCATTTTTCTGTGCAATTCCAGAGAGCAGGATTGTCAGGATTTGGTTGCTTTCCATCAGTTCTTTTCTTTTCTGACTGCCCTGTGTTTGTCCCCCAGGTGAGGCGAGGCGCCATCGGGGCGCAGTGTGGGCTGGTGTTCGCCTACAACGGCGCTTCGGAGAAGTTCCACGCCGAGGAACACTTCAAAAGATTTGAGAGCTACGACAAGTGGAAGCTGAAGGAATTCAAACAATTCTTAAAAACCAGGTACAAATGGACCTTTTGCAATGTATACGTGGAAAATAAATGTTATATTTGGTTTTTGTGCAATGCCGCTCGAATTGCTGAGAATTGTGCCAAGTGACTTAAAAATGGTGTATCATTTAATTTTTATTTGTTTGATTTTATGGTTTGATGTGTTGAACAAAATATGTACATAGCTGTTGTTTTCAGCCACTTGATTTAAGGGCCTAGTATGAAAGGGATATAGCAAAACAAACCTCCTATTTGGGGTGTGCATCAATGATAACAGAAATTTTTAATTAAGTTTTATTAAATCAGTTTTCAGAACTGTTACTTAGGAGTAAGGGGAGGTTAAGGGGCTGTGACAAAAAAAGATTTTCTTGATTTTTTTTTCTTAACCTTGCATGTGCTAGAGTATTGGGTTTGTGAAACTTTCTGTTGTCTTTCTTCATCTTTATAGCCACAATGTGCTCTGAGTTTTTTGGTAGAGTATCAACAGCTTTGCAATGTCTCTAAACTTTTTCTTTACAAAGTGTGTTGCATTCTTTTATACACAGAAGCAGTTGTTCATGTGATGATTTGGGAGATGATGATCCTATTGGCTGGTTTGAAGTAGAAGAAGAATGGGATGAAGTTGATGTCAAAATGCAGCAGTGCAGAGTTTCCCAAGTAAGAACCCACAAAACCCCCTTGGCCCAGTCAGGGGCCCTTTTCTGTGCCAACTGAAATGAACCCAATTCTGTTTTGTGAGGGAGAACTCTGCTGTATAGAGAAAAGAATTAATAGGCTTCTAGTTAAATGAATAATTCAACTTTTGTCCTCTGAATTTATTCTTTTTATCTGTATGCACATATATTTATAGCTGTAGTTAAGTGGTGCTTCATGATCAAATTTAATCCAAAGTTATGTGATAATGTACAGATTACTGTTTTGATATGATTGTTGCTTTACTCTGGTATCTAGACCATTTAACTACTGTGTAGTCATAGCATTTATTCTTTCAGAGTCAGGTTCTTCAATCCATGTTTCAGTGGGCAAACAATTACAAAGCATTTCCATCAGTTAGATTGCTGTCCCTGGGGAATGGAGACTCATTTCCAGAATGGCAGAAGATGCTTTTGATTTGTAGTGCTTGGTGCATTTGTAGGGAATGTTGCATTTCAGATCATGGTCTGGAATCAGCTGTTGTAGTTCCCCAGTCCATCTGCACTGTGGGAATTAAGAGAATTGGTGACATTGTTGTGTCAGCTGGGATTTTTCCTAACTCTGCTGCTGCTTGTTAAGTCACTGCTGGTGCAGAGTTAACTGAGTACATGTGGCTGGCAGGACTTGCTGTTCCTTCTGTTTTGTGCTCTGCTCCTCACTGAGAACAGACTGATCAAAGTATGTTCTAAATAGTACATATTGATCCTCTGCTTGCTTTTAAATGCAGCTAGTAATTCCTTAACCTGCAAGAATACTGTAGCTGTGGCAGGGAGGAGCAGTGTGTGCAGAATGAATGATCATGAATTAACTAACTTTGCAGAGGTCATAGAACCGTCCCTGTGACTTTTTGGAAGTAGGGAGAGATCAAACTTAGCCTGAATCTTGGGCCCAGTATTTTAAACCTCTGGAGGTGACATACAAGGGACTAAGGCTTCCCCCCTCAATCCTCACCTGCGTGCACTCACACCTTTTAAATTCCCAATACGTGCCAGCTTTTAAACCCAAATCTGGTGCTGTTTTTCTATCTATCTTGATGATTGATCCATCTTTTCTATCCATCTTCTCTAGTACCTGATGATAAAGTTCCTGTGCACGAGACAAGACTCTGCAGAGAGGCTTGGGGTGCAAGGGCTGAGTGTCCTGGGCTACCTGCGGCCCCTGCGAGACGAGCCCTGCAGGACCATGAGCTGCCTGCAGTGCAGGAGAACTGAGGATGACACAGTCTGTGGCACAACTCTGCTCCTGAAGACACTTCATTTCATCCAGCAGCTGGCACAGGACCTGGTATTTTCACTTCTTAGGCTGTTTTTAAGCTTCTGTTTGCCAGGCTCAAAGGAATGAGGCTGCGCAAACAGTGGTTTCGAATGGGCAAAGAAAAGTTGGGGGACTCTTAACAGTGGAAAAAAAATATATTTCTGAAAAATAGAATTCTGTGCATCTTTGCTGAAGGTTTATGACTTCCAATTAAATTAGATGGAGAGGTAGAGGTTATAAAGTCTTCTGGTGGTGGAGAAAAGGAATGGGATCCTAGAAATGCAGAAAGGGGAGGATTCTGTGAATAAGAAGGTTTCAGCATGAGCTGTCACATTTAGACACGAGAATATCCATGAAAGAACTTAAACTGGAATTCATGTTGGAAAGCTGCCTGTGCCTTCCTTTAAGCCCAGTGCTCAGGGATTTATGTTTTATAAGTATGTTCTGTACAGAGTTAACTTTCCAATACTGCGTTTTCTTTGCCTTTTTAAGGTTCAGCAGAAGGAGAGTGGATTAAAATACAAGTCATTTTTAGATTTCACAGGCCTTGATTTGCAGCTGTTCTGGAATTTTTACAATAAACTGCACCAAAAGTAAGTTTCTTCTTTGGTGTCTGCTGAAGCACTAATCAGTATGTGTGTGTGTATAAATAAAATATCTTTGTTTAGCTACAGCAGTTTGTTCTTCCTAAACTACATCATTTACATAAATAACATTTCCCTACTGCTGCCATATGGACTTTTAACTATAAAGTTATATAGAAGCTCAAGCTGTAGATTAATTGAGCTGGTAGCTACACTTCCTTTGGCTGTGCCTCTCCCCTCAGTGGTTTTTATCTAGCTGAAATGGTGACTTTCATAGCAATACTTACTTGGTGCAGAAGAGCTGCTTTTTTAGTTTTTGCTTCTATTTGTTATGTATCTTCTTACAGCCCAAGGGAAGAATGTGTCTTTGCTCAAACACTGCTGTTGCAGCTTCTCCAGAGCTGCTTCTCTGTACTTACTGGAGATAATAAAACTGCTAAACCTCAAGAAACTCCTCAGAGCAAAACAGCTGGTCACACAGAAGCTGCAGAAGCCCTTTATAGACATTTGTGTGAAGGTAATTTTTATTCAATATATATCGACTGTTTTGTCTGTTAAAGTTTGGGAAAAGATATTCATTCCTAGAGGCCAAGTCAGCTCCTGTTCCTTTGTTTCTCCTTCAGGCCAGTGTGTGCTAATTAGTCTATCACTAGAAACTTTCCTTGGCCCAAAGAAATGGGTTTATAGACTTTCTGACAACGTGGTCTAGAAGCAGCTGCAATAGAAAACTCCTTTTGAATGTGTCACCTGCTTGTACCACCAGGGAATGTGACCCTTTGGCTATAACATTACTGGAGTTTAATAATTTCTGATACTGCATATCAGTATAAATGAGTTAATGAGTAGACTGTGAGGTTTACAGGAATACAGGGAAGCTTCTGGAGCCAGTGAAGAGAATGGGAATTACACATCAGGGTTCATTGGAAGTAGGGTGGCACACTCTCTATTCAAGTGTAATTTGAAGTATCTCCTGCAAAGAGAGCTAGAGGGAAAACACTTTATATAGAATCTGTCACATCTTGAAAACGTTATTAGCTTTGATGGGTGTCAAGTTATAATCTTCCTAGAATTCATTTACTTGGTGAATAGATATATTCTTTCTTAATATAAATCTTCCTTGCTGTAAGTTAAAAAGTTTCCCCTTGTTTTCTGTGTGTATGATGGGATTGCAAGGGCTTGAAGTTGTGTAGACTAACATTTAATTCAGTTATGCCTCTAACATATTAGATGAGGTATTAATTAGAGCTTGTAATTTTGTTTCCTTTTTGTATGAGCAGTAGTGGATATGGGGGACAGTAACTTCATGCCAATGAAAATGCTGAAAGAGGAAGTTAAGAACACCTTACTCAGTGGAGCAGCAGTTTTTTTCCCAGATAGACAGACCAGGCGACACCAGCTCTTCACCATGATGGTAAACATTGAATGAGAAATTGTTTGTTTAGTGCCTGCTTTCTTTATGCAGAAAAGAGGACAAATCTGAGTTGTTATTCTCAAATAATGCATACTTTGTCCCGTTCAAGTAAAAACCTTATTTTTTTTCTTTGCCTCTTTTTACCCTTCCCCTTTTCTCTCTGCAGCTTATCCAAAGAAAGAGGAGCTAACTCTGCCTTTCTTACCAAAAATGAATAATAGAACACAGAAATTAGAATTCTTTGTCACAGAGGAGGAAAACAGAATGTATCATAAAAATAAATCTTTTTCCTTTTCTAGAAAAATATCACAGAGCAAGAACATAAACAATCTGTACATCTTGCCTTCAGATCCTTGTGTACCCACTTCAGGTAAGGGGTCCTGAAATTGAAAATATTTGTCTGATACCCCACATTTGTTAATAAGTTTGTATTTAATCCTTTTTAGAAACATTACTCTCCTGAACAATAATTCTCTGAAGTAATCAACTAATGTTGTTTAGAAAGGACATGCTACTACTCAATATTTTTATTAACTGAATAGCTCTATAAAACACTGGCAAAGGTTGGTGATGAAATCACAGGATATTGCTGTTAGGCTTCTCCTAGGCTGTCTTCCAATTTTTTAAGTAATTGTTTGTCAGTGCTGATGGCTGGTGTTGATTTAATTAGTCTGGAGTCATCAGAACACAAACTTTTGATTTTCATTGTAATTATACAGTTGGATCTCTACAGATTTGAAACAAAAAATATTAAATTTCTGATTTGGATCTCCTTGTTGCTGGGTAGTAAAAATATCTTTGTTTTGTAGCGATCAAGATCCAGGTGGACTCTTATTATTACCAGAGAAAGGAGTTTCTGCAAATTTTGACATAAGTGAAGTATTATCAGTCATGGACACCCTTCTGCTGGTGGCAGCAAGAGAGGTAACTGCCTTTGCTCCTGCTTCTTTGTCATGAGTTTTGTAGGCACTCCAGCACAAGCTGCTTCCCTGCCATGGATACTGAGGAGCTTCCCTGTCCTTGTACATACAACTGTTCATGGCTGTGCAAGTCAGTAGGATTAGCTTTTCCAACCAGTTGAGTGTTTTCCTTTAAGCATTAACATTTCATCACAGTAGAGTAGGAAATTAATAATATTTTCCCAGTGTGAAATATGTAAGATGTGATGCTTTTCCATAGCGTTGGAAAGACTCTATGGAGAGACACTGGGATACAGGAGGGCTCATTCCATTTTGAGAGGATAGGATTGGGCATGTCACTGAGGGAGGTAGAAATGGAGGAGAGTCATTTACATATACAGCAAAACTGTGCTGAGAACATCGAGTGACTCATATGTAGCTGTTCCTATTTAAAATTGGGATCTATCAAAACAAAGTGCATCTCTTGCTACATGGTGTTACATGCTGCTTGTCATTTGCATTTCAGCTTTTTCTGGGCAGAGTGGGATGACTGTGTCCATCCCAGTTTACTTGGTGCACACTGTGTGTCATGCTGCAGCACAAGAGGCTCCATTACATTCATGAATGCTCCTTATTTTTCAGTGTGAAATGATGATGCTGGACGTTGCACAGCAAGAGAGTGGCACGGTCTTGTCTTCCTTATTCTGGTCTGTTCAGGGCAGCCTCCTCTCCTGGTGCTATCTGCAGCTTAAAGGCACTGATAGTTCAGCCAAGGACCTTGCAGTAGAAATCCTTAAAAACTGTAAGTGCTGGGATTGAATGCAGAGTTAAACATGGTGTAATACAGAACTTTAAAATGTGGTTTTACAAATTGCAGTATAATTAGGGATCACCAAAGGTTGCCTGAGGCATAGTCAGAACTGTCACAGCATTTTTAATCTCTCTAGGAAGTAATTAGTAGGCATATTAAGCAGCTTGAAGTTTTAGCTGTACTGATAATCTTATATTGGGAGAATCTTCAGAAAGCATTTCAGTAAGTTTTGGGGTCCAAATACTGAAAAAAACCCCAAACAGCAAATGGTTACAGGCTTTCATTTGAACATTTTAATTTCTTAGCATGCCTGGTTTTGGCAAACTCCTGGCTGGCGATGCGTGCTTTCTTGGATGTTTGTAATAGCAAGACGAAAGGAACTTGGTTAAGAAGCTGGATACATCTAAGGGGGTTTTTGGGGTTTTTGTGGGGTGGATTGTTAGATTTTATTAATGCAGCAGCTCAGTGTTGAGTTAATTTGGCCAAGTACTTAACAAAGGTGTAATTTTATGTAAAATTACATCATATTTATGTTATTTGTATACAAATAAATTTGCTGTGTTCCTGCCTTACATTTAAAAATGGAGTAAGGCTGTTATCTAAAAATTCCTACCCTCACTTGTTACTTCAGCTGCATTGATTAGCAGTGTATGGAAACTACTGGATACATGGAGGTTGTTGCAACAATCTTGGGGTGTGCAATGAAGTTGCTCATCACTCATTTTTTCAGTGATTTTGTTGATAAGCATAACTTGTTTCCATGATAGAACTATCACAGAAAACTTCTCTGGAGTGTTGGGTGGTGCAGCCTTGGGGCAGCAGATCCTTTCCTGCTGTATTTGTCCTTGTGCACATCACCATGCACCTATAATGTTTGATAAAGTGGATTGTGGGAGCAAATCCTGAAGGTAGCTATTAAGGATTCTTTTTTTTTTTTTTTTTTCCTCTTTAGATGTGGGCCAGTTCCTGTCAAATATCAGAACAATTTTGCAGTCACTCTTATCTCAATACAGTGGCAAAACAATAGTAGAAAAAATAAGTAGCTCTGTCTTTGCTAAGGCAACTCGTCAGCTGGTAAGTGACCTGTGGAGGTTTATCCTGTTCCTGGGTGTCATGGCTGTGAGTCTGGCATTTTCCTCACACCTGTGTTTGCTCCTAGGTCATCTTCCTGTTGGATTTTTGCACTTTAGACATTCCGTACTGTACTCTGCTACAGGGATTCAGCACTTTGATAGAACCACTGAAAAGCCTTTGTAGTGAACCTCCTAAGGTAAATAAAGAGACAGGCACCATTCAGCATAGTGAAACAAAAGCAAAATTGCAAGAAAGACATAGAAAACTCGAGTGATTCTGTTGGTGGGCATTGGAATAGAGCTAGCAAGCTTCCAAAAGTGTGGGATGTGTAATGAAATGTTGAGTGAAGAACAAGAAACATATCTGCTGTTAATGGGAGATGAGCAAAGTGGTCAGAAAATGCAACTGAAATGAGCAGCCTGGAAGGTCAATAGGAAGGAGAGGATTCTGAGGGTGAAGAGGAAAACAAATTAAAAATAGTATATGCTTAGCATTTTTAGCTTCACTGCTTGTGGTGATGCAAATAAATTCTGTAGTGTAGATGTTTAAATCTGCATTATTCATCCAGACTCCTTTTGTCATGCCTGGAGACTTGTAGTCACTTGTGGGTGAGACTGTCTCCTCCTGCGGTAGATTAGGTGGGTTTTGCTTTAGAAGTGCTTCCTTCTTGTGATTACCAAGGATGTCTTCAGAACTAATCTCAGTGTAAATCAATGCTATAGCCTTTGAAATGCCATTTGTGTGCACATCTGGCAACTTAAATGTACAGACACAGAAGTCTAGTGTGGTAATTTACTTTTTTCTTACCTTGGTATCTAAGAATGCATTTTTGTTGTGCAGGTGGACATGGAGAGCTGGCAGCAGGAGCAGCCTGTAGTACTGCGAACCTGGAAAATCGAATCACCTCATAACTATGAAAATAATTGCCATGAGGTCGCAGTCTTTGTGTGTCATGGGGCAACTTACTTTGAGGTGGAATTTGATGACAAATGTGAAACTGAAAGGAGGTAATTTCATCTCATGCTGTGTTAAATTCCAGTGCCTGTTTGCAGAGGGCCAATTCATGTTTCAATGTGCACTCCACACGTGCCATTTCAATTTCTTCATTGTCCAGAGCAATGTGTATTTTTGAATGACCTTGTGCTGAAAGTTACCTCTCCTGGCAAATTTACAGACATGCTCTTCATATGAATTTTGCTTCCTTTGGCCTTGATCTGTTGGATAATAATGCTGTGACCACCACAGTTTGTGCTCGTGGTATTTATTTAGCCTTCTTTCTATTGGCTTGATTTCTCTTGGTAGCACATCAGGCTGCTGCTTAGTTAAAGCAGTTGCCAGATGTTAGATTTGACATCTGATTTCAAAGTCCTGCAGGACAGCAGATCTGTGTTTGCTGGGAGTTCTGCATTGAAATATGAAATAAATTCATTAGCAGTCACATGAAGGTGTGGTTCAGAAAGAAGTGACAGGGTGCACTTAGATACAGCACTTGTGAAAATCCAAAAGCAAAACCATTCTCCCCCAAAACTTAAAAAGTAAATTTGGAAGTAATGAATCGCAATTTTCACAGGTATGATTACCTGGAGTTTACTGATGCCAGAGGGGCAAAAACTCGTTACGATACAAAGGTTGGCACTGAGAAATGGCCTAAGGTGAGCACCTTTAAAATTCTGAACCAAATTATTTATCCAATCTTAGGAAGTCCTTATGATTCCTGTGGAAAATTATTATGTAAAAGGATGTGTGCTTTTGTGCATGGGTGTGTTTCTTAGGTGGGGGGCAGGAGATGGGGAAGAAAGTCTGAAATGCTGCAAATAAAAGGAGTGAATGAGTAAAGAATCCATCTTTGCTCCTGTAATTAAAAGACCAATCAGTTTAAGTGAAAAGGAATAATCATATTTAACTGTCAGTAATACACGGGTAGAACTTGCTCTGCCCTTGAAAGTTTTTCTATCATAAGACAAGAGTGGCCCTTCCTGAGGCTGTGCTCTGTCCTCAAATAGGATACTGCTCTTCTGTTTTGTGGCTCTGACTTTCAAAGCTCAATCATATATAAAATCGCTCATTAAAGTCTTGAATAGAAATTTTACCTGCTTAGTTCTCATTGAGATAGTGGGGGAAATTACATCTGTTTATGGCCAGAACATAATACTGAAACCCCAGAGTTGCTGAAGGGAATTCATTACCCTGAAACGTTCTCCTGTCATGTACATTTGGCAAAATGACTGTTTTGTTGCTCTGTAGAAAGTGACCTTTAAGGCTGGCCCACGGCTGCAGTTTCTCTTTCACTCTGACAGCAGCAATAATGAGTGGGGCTACAAGTTCTCTGTCACTGCTTACGGCCTCCCAGACGTTGCCGTGTCTTGGGGCTTGGATTTACAGCTGCTTGTCTCCAGGCTGATGGGGCGCTTGGCTTCCCGGAGCATGGCCCTCAAATCCCTGCGAGGTGAGTGCCTCCCACTGCTGGGCTCCCTGCAGGGGATTCCTGGTGGGAATCCCATGGGAAAATGAAGTTTCCTTTTGTGTTTCCATAATGCGAACGGGGAGGACTTGTGTTGGAATTCTGGAAAGTTAGATTTTGGGGTGGGGACTCACATGTATTACTACACACTACTAAAATGTGTAGTAATACATGTGAGTCAAGGTGGAGGGCTTTGGGCGTTGTCTGAGTCCTTCCTTCTTCTTCATGGGTTTGAGTGGTTTTCTGTAATTGGGTGAGAAAGCTCTGCATTGTGGGCCTTGGGTGGTCATTATTGGGTCAGAAATATAAATTATATAGATGTCGCTTTGTTGTTGGGTAATTAGCACTTTAATGACTTTGGAAAGAGTTAGAGGTTCTCCATTCTACCTCAGTTCTCTAACTTCCTAGTTAGAGCTCATGGCTCAGGAGACTGTAAATAGATAACAAATAATAAACATCCAAGTCCAAACTCGAAACCTACAATTCCCGTGTATTAAGGAAATAAAGAAACCAGAACCTTCACAGACATGCTGTGTTGCAAGTCCATGGAAGACATGGACATGTGGAAATAACCTTATTAAGCTAAATTACATTTATGAACTATTATAGTATTTTTTTTTCATTTAAAATTGCTCCCTGGTGCTGTCATCCACCCCACACTGGGAGTGTTAATATGGAGCCAACAAACTGGAAAAATTACAGGGCTTGGGACACACATTTCACATGAGCATTTGGTATTGAATGAAATTTGAAGTCACAAATTAAGTTTGGTTAATTCCAGTAGTTAAGTACACAAAGGATTTGGGCCTTGAAGATAAGCAAAATAAATTTTAAAAAATAATTTTTTTAAAAAAGTTTATTGTTTAATTTAAGAACACGAACACTTCTCTCTAGCTTCCTAAATCTGAATCCATCCACCACTTAGGAGAAATTAAATAAGGCTAGAGAGTTCTTGCACCAATCCAGTGGTCCATATTTACCTTGGAAAATTAGGCAACTGTTTATCTGTGAATTCAGGGAACTAACTGAAGTGTTTGAGAATATTTTCTTTCTTTTTTAATATAAGCATGCTTGCATATAACAAATTAGGTGTTTAGTAGGAGAGATAGCTTTTAAACTCTTTTAAATCAGAAAATTGGTGTAGTTATAACACAGTGAAAATGTTTAATTTAAAACCTTCCATATTGTAACATTGTCACTATAAGATATTAACGAAAGGGTACATCAGTTTGCTGTACCATGTTAGAAAAATAGAGAACATGGTTAAATTGCTTGTTCAGTCTATTTGCATTAACTTTTTGTTGTATGTATGTCCCTGCTGGATATTTAACATTATTTTCATTAATCTGTAAAAATGAAGAAAATTATTTAGTAACTGAAGGCTCTGTTCTGAATTTCTTGCAGAATTAGGTAGTGACGCAGACTTGCCTCCTTTGAAAGTAACATCGGTGCTTAATTCCCCTCTGTGGAAACCTGTCTTCAGGCATCAGCTGTGTCCTGAGGCACCCCTGGGAGCCAGGCAAAGCAGTGCCAAGCACCAAGACAAAAACGAGGTACTTGTGTTCCCCTGGCATGAAATCCCTGGGTATCACACAACTTTATTTGGCTTTAAGGAATTGGAATGTGCTAAACTCATCATCATTTGTGCTGTTGGATTCAAATATCAAGGAGGGAAGTGTTGTTCTGTGCCCTTAATTAGTTCCCATTCTCATGGAATCATAAAATGGTTTGGAGAGACCTTCAAAGGTCATGTTTGCTCAGCTGCAGTGGATAAACTGCAGGTTGACTTGGGGTTGCAGGTCATTGCTGGGTTTTTTCTCAGCCTGTGTGTTGAAGCTCATCATGTGTTGTGCCCTTCCCTGCAGGCCCGGAACTCTCCCCACGACATCTGCCGTAACTTTCTTATCGACTTTGCAAAATCAGATCCTGCCCAGGACTTCAGTGGGCAAAAATCTGAACTTTTCAAAGGACTTATACAGGCATGTAAAATACAGACCCCAAAGACACATATAGTTGCTGGTTCTCCTGTTGATCAAGCTGTGAACTCAACATTTGCTGCTTTGGTGTATCTCACTCCAGATTTATTTGAGAAGCTTCAAAAATATGGTAACTCTAATATTATTAGATTATCCTAATAATGAAGGCTTACTGAATTTATAACATTTAAAAACCAGTTTAGTGGGGCAATTTAAAGAAGATATTCTGTAGAAAGGTATCATTAAGGCAGACTAGGTAAGCTTTTTCTCTAGAGTGTTTATTTTTTTATTAACATATTTTTTTGTCTTCAGAGCATTGGAAAAATATTAATAACCGTCAAAAGCTACTAATTCTGTAAATATGTACCTAAAGAGGGTAGTGATGTCCTCTGGGGCTATAATTCAGAACAATGTGGCTCCAGTTATTAGAGGTTCTTGGATAATTTTCTACATTGTACCTTTTCTAAAAAGCCAGCAACAACTTCTGTTATTAACTGTTGGGGTTGGAGGAGGTGTGAGTTATTTCCCAAAATACCATTCTGTGGAAATTAACCCTGCCATCCTCAGAATATGTACTTAATTTTTCTTTTTTTCAATAGAAGATAACGTTTTGCTTTTAACAACCAACTTGGCCATTGTATTACAATTTATGTATTTTTCAGTTGGTAAAATGAACAACTTTTTGACTTACAGCATCCTTCCATTAAGTTTATTGATATGTTTGAAGTGTTGGATAATAAGGTGTTACTTGGTTTTGAAGGATTTCATTTTAGGTTTTCACTTTTTGTCATAATTCTGACACTAAACATTTTAGATTTTCATAGAATGATTGAACTGTTTTTTGAGTTGTGAAGTTATGAGTAAAAATGACACAGAGTCTGACTTGATGACTAATGTGGTTACTGCCTTTAGTCATTATGTCTATCTCTGACAATTGAGCTAATTTCTGAGTGACACTGAAAACTGGACAAATACTAATGAGTGCTTAAGAAATCCATCCCACTCTTCTGCCAGTATCTTCATCTGCTGGTTGTGCTGGGGCAGACTAATTTCAGGAGCCATGTTCCCCTGTGCTATGGGAAGTCTGGAGGACGGATGCTGAAAAGAATACAGGAAAAAAATTAGAAGGAGAGAATGGAAGAGGGAAGACTGAATAAGAATCTTTTTTTCTCCATAGTCATTATCAGGGCAGTTTGAGTAGAAACTGGTTTGTCAGGTTTTTAATTTTTGCAAATTGGTCTTCAAAGTCCATTCCAGAAATTCATAATGTAAAACAGTAGAGAAAAATACATCTCTACAGCTTTAAGTTATTACTAAGCATTTGTTGATTTTTCTGTAAAGTTTGCATCAGTGTTATTGCATGCATAGGGGAAGGATTTTATTTTCCATGGCTTCAGGCATCCATTTTGGGAAGAGATGAGAAAGATACTCATGAATTAACTTTGTAAATAAATCACTCAAGGTGCAGTTCATGTATTTAGGACATATGAAAGTTGGCAGGTTTATTCTCTATTTTTCTTACAGGTATAATTCCAAGTATTGACTAAGAGATGAAGGGAAGGCTGTAGCATAATTTTAGTTAAGTAGTTGTATAAAAGTGGATCTGTAAATAAACAGGACTCTTCTTCTTTCTCTCATTTCCAGTCAACAGTGAAGGCAAGGTGCCTTTGAGTGATGAGTTTGCACAAGTATATTCCCTGGCTGATTCCATTAGAATATGGATGGTAAGAACTCTCAGGTGGATCTCTATTAATGTCATTTCCTTTAGTACTCTACAATGCAATGTTAAGGAGTAGGATGGAACAGTTTTTCCTTCAATTACTCTACATTAACTGTTTTCACTTAGAAAGAACATATGTTTATTTTGAAACTTTGGACTTCTATGTTGAAGTGCATCCTTACACTCAGCCCCATATGTGTCATCATGGGTAGCTAGGACCGAATTCGACTGAAAATCAATTAAATTAGTGTTATATTTTAGCAAGAACATAATGTTCTAAATTAGAAAGACTCCTTAAATTGCAGCTGGAGTACTTTGGAGGTATATCACAGAAAGAAGTGTGTCTTAAGTATCATTCCATTGTCTTGTGGCTTTCTCCCTCCTCTTTTCTGCCTAAGAATTCCTGGCAGGTTGATGCACTGGAGTTACAATGGGTGGAGATGCAGGTTAAGATGAGTAATTGCCTTTACCCATTGCATGACAGGTGATGTTTGCATCTGATAGAGCTTGCTAGTGAGGTGTTTTTGGAGGGCTTTATCTCACAACTAGATGTATATATTTTCCTGAGTGCTGTGGGTAAATGAGAAGCCTTCTTTTCCTTAGAAGACTGATGCACATCAAATCACAAGACAGGGAATTGTCTCAGCCTACAAAGCTCAAGCAGCCCAGGGTGAGGCTGTTACTGCTCTGACAGTTCAGGTGCTGCTCTTTGAGGCTCCAGTTGGGAATAGTAACTACTGTCATCTCTTCCTGAGGTTAAATTCCTTTAAATCATTACAGTCTTCATCCTGCCTTGCTGTATAGATACACAGAGAGAATCATATTGTAACTATGTTAACATCCTGTCTGCAGTTGGAAATGAAGCAGAAATCCCTGATGGGGAGGGGAAATGATGCTGAGGAGAAGCAGAGCACAGAAGCAAGTGAGGTGAACCCAGAAACTCTTGGTGAGTGTTGCCTTGTGTGTTTGAGCATTCCAGGTGGCTTAGGAAGGCATTTTCTTGTAAACCTGAAGACATTGTTTTTGAAAGGTAAATTAGCAACAGAGGTTACTTTTTTATACCTTAAGAGGTAGCCTAGTGAACATTGGATTAATTATCTGGGATTGTGTTGTGCTGTTCTTTGCAGAAAACAGTAAGGAAATACTGCAGGGAGTGACCTTTCACTTGGGTCACCTGGTTCTGAACTTACGTTCATATGTTTTTATAGATATTTCTTACCACATTTAACTGATGCTTAGAACAGCAACTGGTTGTTATTAGAACAAAATGTGTTCTCACTGACTACTCTGTACTTCATATGGTTCAGTGTGATTATTCAGATTTAACATTTGGAAATCTGAACCTAAGCAACCGGTAGCATCATGATCAACATGACAAGAAAAACAGTATTTTGTAGCTGTCTCAACTGAGAAGAAATAAGATAAACCACTTTCTTCATAAGACTAAGACAGCAAATTTGTTGTTCTGTTGTCATGATTTTATCTCTTCCAATTTTTATGCTGCAGCAAAACTCTGTGTGCAGAAGAGCTTTTTGTTACTGAATTTTTTGCCTGTAAGAGCAAAGACAGAAGATTCTGCCTCAGACAGTTTGGAAGCCCAAGACATGGATGATCCCCAGCAGTATATGAGTGATAAATGCCAAAGACAAGGATCAGCTGTGGACATGGACTTCCAGGCAGCAGAGTCGGTGTCATCCAGTGCAGGAATTCACCCTGTTCCTAAAGAGAGGGGTCAAACATCACAGGCTGATCTGAAAATTAAACAAATTCCAGACCTCCACCAAGCAGAAGCTGCATCTGCATTTCCTAGTAAGCCTGTTGAAAACACAATTTCACAGCAAGAAGATGTGTCATCACCTCCTTCCACTCCTACCAGGAAGTCTCAGCTGGGCCGGGGAAGACTGAGGCTGCTGTCCTTCAGGTCAATGGAGGAGCCAAGACCTCTGCCTACTGTGAAGGAAAAATATCCTATCTTGAAGAATATATTAGACTTTATTAAGGATCAATCACTTTCACACGAAAAGTAAGCAAATTGAAAATGTTGTCAGTTATAATATACAGAAGCTTGTCTTCACACCTCTTCAGGTGGAATCAAATATTTTAGCAGCAGGATAATATGGCAGAATATTTTGTATATAAACAGTTGTCAGACTAATGTATAAAACTTCAGTTATTCACAAGGATGTAGGGGGATTCAGAGAGTACTTTTTCATTTAATTTGCTTCCATCACATAGAAAAAAATGTAAAAAACAGTCACTTGGCAATTTATTGTCTTACTTCCTCACATGTGTTGCAGTGGCATTTTGCGTTTTTTATCTACAATAGCAAAGGCATGGTGTATCACTATTACCAGTCCTTGGTACCAAATAGAGACACAAGTTGCATCTCTCATTAAATTACATGGTATTCTGAAAACATAAATCAAAAGAGGGATTTCCAATTCTCAGCTTGTCTATTTTGGACTCTAGAACATGGAGTGGTGCAGGAAGAGCTGGATTCTGTTTGAAACTTTATCACTTGCTCCAACTAATACACTGAAATACAGCTGGAAATGCAGATACAAAGCAATTGTGTAACCAATCAAGCACTTCTTGAATTGTTCTGTTATTTGTGTTGTTTTAAGCACAGTGTTTTGAAGCTTTCACTGATACTTTTTGCTCTCAGTGTTTTAAAGGTCCTTGCTTTGAGAAAATCCCAAGGGCAGAGTATTATGGAAGTGCTTAAGATCATCCGCCAGTGCCTGGACTCTCTTGGGCAGCCACACTGCTTCCAGCCACCCTGTGTGCTTTTCCTCCTAGAACTTCTAGCCTGTCAGAAAGATTTTACAAAGTAAGTAATTGTTTAGGCAAATCTCACCCACCTGATTTACTGTGTTAGCTCTTGTGTTCCTCCAGGCATGTATAGTGACAAGAGTAGAAAGTTCTGCTTTTTAATCCATGTGGATAATAGAAATATGATTTGAGGTTCAGTTTTCAGGCTAGTACTTAATTTAAAAAAAACTCAAAAATTAATAATTTTCAAGTGGAACTTAGTTGCACAGCTGTCCATGCCATAAACATGCTCAGGTCTGATTTCTCTGTTGTGTCTGGCCTGTGCTGTCAGAACTCTGTCACTCACTTGGCTTCTCACTTGTCAGGAGCTTTCTGTGGCCATCTTGCAATGCACTGATTTCCTTTCAGATCTTGATTAGATTTTTGTAAAGCAACTTCTTGATTTAAACAAATGTTCTCCTCTTAGTGCTATGAGAATATTCTCTTTGCCTGTTTTGTTTCTTCACTTCTGATTCCTGGTGTAGGATTCTTCATTTTTGTTTGAAATTTCTAGACTGCATTTTTAAATAAAACTAACAACCTTCCCACTTGTGGAGAGGGGGTTTAAGAATTTGTAAAATTTGCACAAAGCATGCTACCTATTATATCACAGTGAATTCTAGGATACTAAACCTTCTCTTTAATTTGCAGCTACTTTGGCAACTTGGAAGGCTGTGGTGCTGAGCTACACAAAGAGATTCGAGAGTCCTACTATCAGCTTGTTTTGTTCCTGGTAAATTCTGTGAAGGGATTTAGTTCAATTAATGACAGGTACAGTACATTGCTTGCTTTATTTATGTGATTTTTTTTTTTTTGCATTCCTCTACACCTCCCCCTTTGTAATTTTTTAAAAATAATTTAATGTCTTAATTAATTTTGTCTATACTTTCCATTATTTACAGAACTAAATGAGGAGCCTTGATCTTGTGATCAAAACTGCCAAGTTAGCTTTTTATTACTAAAGAAATAAAGGAAAGCACAAAAACTTATCAGTGTTAAAAGCTTGCCTTACTGCAATTTGTAGTTACAATTCTGCAGTGTGTCTCTAAAGCTTAGTAGTAAAATACTAGAAATAGCAAATTTATTGTGGAATACTTGGGCAAGGGTAATGCCACAAGAAACATGGCAATTCTGCAGACATGTTTTAATGTTAATACTCATGTTTTGGCAACATTCTGGTTAGAATTTGGAGGATTTATAGCCAGGTGACCCAGAGAAATGAGAATTTTATGGCTATGATTTCAGTCTCTCTGACAATAAATTTCAAGTCCTTTTTCAGTTTCAAGTGAAAATGTCAAAAAGGTTTCAAATAGATTGAATTCCTGGAAATACCAGAAAATGCTGTACTGTAGAGAAGAGACAAACCCTCTTGCTAATGCTCAGGCAACAGCATTAGCTTGATCTTAACTGAATCCAGAAGGAAAACTGTATTTCAAATTCCATAGTCTGTACTTGCTAAAATGTGTAAGTTGAATACTTTGATAAATCTGAGCTCCTGCCACAGAGTTACTTTAATGCATAGTAAAGCCTGAAAATCAGTGTGTAGAGATTTTTCTACCCTTCCTCCCCACACACAATTTCAATTCTAGGTCTGTCAACTTTAGGTCAGCTTTAGAGTTGTCATGTTTTAATGTCTTTGTTTTTATTTAGGTCGTTGCTTCCTGCCTTATCCTGTGTGCAGACAGCTCTCCTCCACCTCCTGGACATGAGCTGGGAGCCCAGTGATCTCTCCTTCTTTGTTGAGATCCAGCTGCCACATCTCCTCATGACAACATCATGGGAGAACATCAGTATCCATGACAGTATCATTTGGTGAGTCAGAAGGAATGCAGCTTTCACATTCAACTAAATACTGATTCCATTTAACCCAGAAAGGTTCCTGAGCTTTGTGCTGCACTAAGGGTGCTGTTAACAACTATGGCACAATTCTGCTCAGTATCCAAGAACTTAACTAAAATATTTCCATTTGTTTTGCTGGTACAAAAACTATTGCAATTTTATGTTCAAGCTGATCACTCCCGGAACACTTTGCTTGTTTAGCAGTGTTACAGGATGTATACAATACTATTTCTTGCCTTGATGAATGTCAAATGTTTTTAACACCTTCATATGGCAGTTGTAGAGTAGTTGTACTTGCATATGAGCAAATGTGAAGGCCAGAAAACCTTAAAACGTCTGATCAGATCTGCCAGCATTCCAAAAGCTGTTTCATAAGAGTAGATTTTCCTGTTTTTTGCATTATGGTCCCCATATGTATTTAAGAACATGTTATAGAAGCAAGAAGCAGGTGTCTCTATGGTCATTTATTAACTGAGTGAATGGGATTTCTCACAATTCTGTTATTATTAGCATGTTATAGCAATTTGTTCTTCATTAAAAAGTAAAGCTTTATTAAAGGGAATCCTGATAGCATTCAAACTTAATTTTAAGCTTGCTTTTCTTTTAGTCAGTGGAGTGAAGAAGAGGAAATTGCAGACTACAAGCAAAACTGTGAATGGATGGATGAATGTCAGGACGTAATGTTTGAGACCTGGTATGAAAAGATAGCTCAAGCTGACCCAGAGAAGCAGAGAAAGGTGACCTCATGTTTTGTATATTTATCTGCAGAAGGGATAATAAGAGACCTTTAAAAGCCTAAAGGGGATAAAGGAATCTGGTTTATAATTAATTTTTATTAGTTGCATCTCTGTAGACTTTCAAGAGTCTAAAATTATTAAAAGATCCCCATTCATTTTTGGCAGGAGAAATGTTCTGGTTCCTGTCTGAACCTTTCTCAAAGTCAGAAAATAATCCTGAAGTAACTTATGTTAATTTATTGCTGCAGATGCACATGTTTGTTGCTCGTTACTGTGACCTGTTAAACGTGGACATCTCCTGTGATGGCTGCGATGAAATCGCGCCGTGGCACCGCTACCGCTGCCTGCAGTGCAACGACATGGACCTGTGCAAAACCTGTTTCCATGGTAAGAGCTGCCCTGCAATGACATGGGTGTGTGGAAAACCTGTTTCCTTGGTAAGAGCTGCAGTGCAGTGACATGTGTGTCTGGAAAACCTGTTTCCTTGGTAAGAGCTGCCCTGCAATGACATGGGTGTGTGGAAAACCTGTTTCCTTGGTAAGAGCTGCAGTGCAGTGACATGTGTGTCTGGAAAACCTGTTTCCTTGGTAAGAGCTGCAGTGCCATGACATGGATCTGTGTAAAACCTGTTTCCTTGGTAAGAGCTGCAATGCAATGACATGGGTCTGTGTAAAACCTGTTTCCTTGGTAAGAGCTGCAGTGCAATGACATGGATCTGTGTAAAACCTGTTTCCTTGGTAAGAGCTGCAATGCAATGACATGGGTCTGTGTAAAACCTGTTTCCTTGGTAAGAGCAGCAGTGCAGTGACATGGATCTGTGTAAAACCTGTTTCCTTGGTAAGAGCTGCAGTGCAATGACATGGGTCTGTGTAAAACCTGTTTCCTTGGTAAGAGCAGCAGTGCAGTGACATGGATCTGTGTAAAACCTGTTTCCTTGGTAAGAGCTGCAATGCAATGACATGGGTCTGTGTAAAACCTGTTTCCTTGGTAAGAGCAGCAGTGCAGTGACATGGATCTGTGTAAAACCTGTTTCCTTGGTAAGAGCTGCAGTGCAATGACATTGGTCTGTGTAAAACCTGTTTCCTTGCTAAGAGCCATTAAATAACCCCTCCAGACCCTGTGTTTGAAGCCAAAACACTTGTAAATTGTACACAAAATAAAGTCAAACACACTTCTTCTGGGTTCTTTGGAAATGTTGAACTGTTCTTTCCCCAGTATGAATGTGAACTTGAAATTAGGAAAGACCTTTTCTCAAAAAGATTTACAGGGAAATCTTTGTTTACAGGTGGAGTTAAACCTGAAGGACATGAGGATGACCATGAAATGGTGAACATGGAATATGCCTGTGATCACTGTCAAGGAGTTATCATAGGTCGGAGGATCAACTGCAATGTTTGTGATGACTTTGACCTTTGCTATGGATGCTATCATGCAAAGAAATATTCTGACAGGTATTAAAAATGTGATTTGCTTTCCCTCATGTGGCAGAAAGACAATATTTAGTGGCTAAATACAATCAGTCATTCTCATGGTGCTTCCTTATAAAGCTGTGTCTGACATCAGAACATCTCCTTGGTGTCCTTTGGGGAAACAAAGATAGGACCAGTTTGGCAACAATGTCTGGAAACCTGCCTCAGCCTCTGAAGTCACTTGGTAGCAAATGTTTTCTGGATGTGGCTATGAAAGCTGCAGGAGTTACCAGGCCTGTATGATAGAAGAGACAATCACTTCAACAGTTTTCAGTACTTGACACCAGAGCTCATAAAAACCAGGTCCAGAGTTTGAACCTCTGGAATGTGTTGGGTTTTAAATGGTTTCCTGAGAAGGTGTTTTGTGTTGACTGCCTATGTTGGTTAGCAAAGAACCATCTGCATTCCTAAAGGATGTCCCTTGTCCTTGCAGCCACCTGCCCACCCACAGCATCACCGTGTATCCCATGGTGACCATCCGGATCAGCGACCGGCAGCGCCTCATCCAGCCCTACGTCCACAATTATTCCTGGCTGCTCTTTGCTGCCCTGACTCTCTACAGTGCAGATCTGGCAAATGGGGAGGAAGTGGAAGGAGAGAAACTGGATCCCCAGGTCCTCAGTCATGCCAGAGTTCTGCAGCATCAGTGCATTCAGCTCATTGGGGACTGCCTGATGAAAGCGCAGCACGGAAAAGGTGAGTCAGCTCCTCCTGCTCTGAACAATGCTTTCTACAAGTGTCAGAAATGCCTGTGGTTACTGACTTTAAAGTTTCCAAAGGAAAGGGGAAGCTACTGTGTACTTCACTGAGAATAATTGTTTATGTAGAAAGCAAATGTAGAACAAGTGTCGTTCAGGGTTGTTGGAACATGGAAAATAGAGTGCTTGAGAAAACTAATTTTATGCTTACATAAACATTGGAGACAACTTGGCAAGTCTCTGGTTGTTTTTTTTTCCATCTTAGCTGTTGTAAAGGGATCAGTCAATGCAGCTTCATGTTCTTTTAGTAATGTATCACTGACAGCTGAAAGACAGCAAATAACTTGGAGGAAAAAGTTTTTTGTTCTGCATCTCTTGGAAAGAGATTTTTAACCGTGTTTGTGGTATAAATTTCTGGCAATGTTGTTCATTTGTCTGGAAATGAGGGTTTCTGTGGACAAAGACCTACAGAAAATAGGGTCATACTATAGGCACTTATTTTGAATGTATCAAAATTTCCAGACTAAAATTCAATTAAGTTCACTGGTAGTTTTTGTGAGCAGCTCTAATACAGCTGAAATACCATCACGGCCAAATACTTATGCATACTCATTAATTAATCTGTCTACAATATACAGTTCTATTGTGCAAATGGTCAGCAGATTGAAAAATAAGACAAACGTTATTTGTTATTCATAATTTACCCTCTACTGCTTTATTAAATTAAGACCTCTACCCCAATGGCATCTTCGAGGTGGAAGATGTCACCATCACCATCACTACATAATTATTTAAGCTTGATAGGAAATGTTTTTGATGGAGTTAATGTTCAAAAGAAGTGTGGTTCTCTTTTAAAGTATTTCAGTTCTGCTTTTTGTCTGTCTTGCCACTCAACACCTGAATAACTTCCGTAACTTTTTTTACTCCCAGGACTGAAAAATTCAGCTCTCCTCTGCATGTTACCAGAAGATGAGTCCTTCTCAGAGAATGACACTGTTTCAGGCAGTCCTCCCACAGACAGTGCTCCAAAAAGTCATCCTGGTGATCGAGCAGGGAAGGGAAGAGACGAGAAACGCGGCACAGGCTCTTCAGTGCGTTGTAGTGTGAGTACCTGTTATTTCCAGAGCTCCTGATATCAGATATCTGATCTGAAAATAAACCTCTTCAGATGCTTCAACAGCCTCTTCTGAATGTGGGACTAAAATAAGGGATATTAATGATTTCAGTTGTAGGTAAAAATTGAGGGCTATGTAGACAATTGTTTCTTTCATTAGATCCATCTGAAAAAAACTTCTTGTTCTGAGCTGATTCACAAAAGTGTTGCAGGAGAGGTGCATATCTTGTTCTTTGTGAAAGGGCTGTCATTTCCCCTGGTTGTTAGTACTGTTGAGGAGGAGTATGAGTTTCCTACAGTTTTATACAGTATTTAAAACTATTACAGCGCAATAATTTTATGCAGGGAGATGTGAGCTAAATAAAAGAACATAATTTAATTGTATGGAAGCTTAAGACATGAATACATCAAGAAATTCTTCAGTAGAAGGTGTTGATACTCAAAGAGAAAAGTTTGTCAAGTGCAGATGACTGAATTCTTTCCATGCTTGTTCCTGCAGGTATTACATTTTGTTTTAATCTTTTGGTACTTCTGTTTTATTTTTAGGGTAAAGGAGATACTCACAAGGAAACCCAGTCTCCTGCAGAAGATAAAGTAGGAAAACAAGAAATTGAAATCAAAGCTGTTTCTGCAAAGAAAGCTGTTGTGAGACAAGAGTCAGAGTCATCTGTGGATGGGAATGTTCCTGCAACAGGTAAAAAATAATTTCTCATATTCCCTGTCACAGAAATATCCACTCATCTGCAAACAAACAGCTGTCTTTTTTATTCCTAATCCAGTTTTGCCTATTTTCAGATATCTATGTCTGCTTTGTGAAAAACTGCCAGACATTGCTTTGAACAAATGCCTTGCAATCTGTTTAAAGGAGTCTGGAAATCAGGGTAGATTTCCACAAATATTTATCCATGCATGGAGATTATAGTCCCTGTTGGTGTAACACAACACTTGTGTGTTCTGATGCACTTGGAACCAGAAAATAATTGTTTTATCCTGTTAAAGAATGAGATTGTAAGAATTGTGATAGTTAAATGGATCTGTCTGTAGCACTGTCTTTTATATGGTTTTACTAGATGCTATAAATTTCATTACCTTCTGTTTCCATATACTTTCATAAAGACTTTATTTTCAAATTGTAATAATTCTTTTTATAATTTCTATTTATTGTTAAATGTGGATTATAAAAATTAAGCTATCACTTATTTCTTTTATTTTTAATGTCACTTAGGGATTTTCTTATTTTGTTTTTATTTACAAAGCAGGTGATTCCCTCTCAGAGGATTCCACCCAAAAACCAACAGAGAAGGTTTTCATACCTAGCCAGGAGCAAGTTTTTGCTGAATGCTCTCAGAAGAGGATTTTGGGGTTGCTGGCAGCTATGTTACCACCTTTCAAATCAGTTAGTTCTTTTTTCTTCCTTCTGGGTCGTTTTCTAGGTGCACAAATAATGTGAATAAATTGATAGGAATTCAATGTAAGATATGGGCCTGTGTTGCTTACATGTTATGAAATGTGAATTAGAATGTCTTCTGACACTGACATCACTGAGGAATGTAAGGGCTTCTTCCTGGGTGAGGGGAGAGGGAAGGGAACTTTAATGTATCTGTGAAGTAGTGTCTTAACTATTTAGCAGAGTTTAAACCTTCAGTTTAGCTTCACATGTATGGTCACACTAACAAGGCAATAACCAAAGCAGAAATGTACTTTCTCATTCCTTCTTTCCCATTTGAAAGACCTTTAGAACAGAAGCTTTTGTGTGTGATTGACTTTGACTAAAAAATCTTGTTTTCTTTCCCTGCCTCACTGAGACTTTCCTCTCTTCACAGGGCTTCACAATGTCTCTGATCAACCTGGAACAAATACTTCCACTGATGTTTCATGTTGTAATCTCAAATGCTGGCCACCTGAATGAAACTTATCATTTAACCTTGGGACTCCTGGGCCAGTTAATCCTCAGGCTTATGCCTGCAGAAGTGGATGCTGCTGTGACTAAAATCCTTTCAGCCAAACATAATTTGTTTGTACCAGGAGATGGGTCTACAGTGCCGGAAGGGTGGAAGACAACTCATCTTCTGTTCAGTCTGGGAGCTGTGTGTTTAGACAGGTGCTTCTTACCTTTACCCAATTAATTAATCTCTGCTGAACAGTGATTTTCTTTCATGTGTGCCTCGTGCATAGAGGTTTTTTAATTGAAAGGTAATTAAACCTGTACCCTGGTCATGGAAGGGTCTTAGCATCTGCAGCCTTTGTTGCAGTGGGAATCTTAATTTCCCTCCAGAAGAAGGCCGGCTGCTGAAGAGTGGCCTAATTTCCTGTGCTTACCTTCACAGCATGTCATAGAGGAGGAAGTGAGCTTTGGAAACTACGAGGAAAACCAGAAATACAATCCTTTATTTTTTTGTGTGACATTAATTCTCTCACATTGTTACAAATCTCTTGTATAACTTGGGAAAGGAGGTGGGTGTGTCACATAACTATCACCAGTGCTGAGTTCTGGATCTATGTAAGAGTATTTGAGAGAGAGGTTTTTTATAGTAAAATTGCACTGGAAACAGCAGGGAGGGACAGATTTTGAAGATCCTGAGAAAGCTCTCAAGCATTCTGAGATTAATGTCATGTCTGTTAAATGTGACTTATTTTTTATTGTAGCTGTTTTTACAGGAAGGGTTCATAAATAAATAGAAAGCATATGAAACTTAAAGGCAGAATATCCAGAGCATAAGCTGAAGGAAAGGGAAAAGATTTTCTCAAAAACCAACTTTAGTGTAGAGACCAGTCCCTGTAGGTTATTTGTGTGAGCCACAGAGTGAGCAGGTGGTCATGTACATGGAAAATAAACCTCTTGCTGCCGTGCAAACAGAAACTTCTGAGTTCTAAACTAAAATTCAGAGTTAACTGTGACAATGCTCAGGCACACTTTGATTTGGGACTGTAGACCCTCTCAGAAAGCAGAATAGTATTTATGCTCTGTGGAACACAAAGCAGAATTCATGTGTCAGCTGGCATGGGAGCTTCAAGTATTTAGAAAAACATTTCTGTAATATCTAAAAGCTGCAGCTGTGACAGATTACCAGTGATAGGCTGTCTTGAGGAAGAATATCTTCAGGTAAGTGTGCAGTCAGCCCTCCTAATGCAGCCTGCTCTTGCCTTGCAGCCGTGTGGGGCTGGACTGGGCCAGCTCCATGGCAGACATCCTTCGCTCCCTCAACTCCTCTGCCCAGTGGCACGATGTCATTGCTGCTTTCACTGACCACTGCATCAAGCAGCTGCCCTTCCAGCTAAAGCACACCAACATCTTCACTTTGTTGGTGCTGGTTGGCTTTCCTGAGGTGAGTGGCCTGTCAGTCCTAAAGGAAACAGAATTGGTTAAAGCTTTTACTGGTCTCTTTCTAAATAATACAGATTCCATCAGTTGAAGACAATCTTTATAAGCTCTCAAAACCTGGTGTGTGTCAGAGTTCACATCTTTCCACTTGTTCACAATTAACATTGATCTAAGGAAGAATAATGAGCTGGTTTTGACTTGCATTTCTTTGGATGCTACTTAAAACTGCTACAAGCAAACCAGCTCCATTCGTTTCAGTATCTAAAAGGACTTCTGTACAAACAAAACAATCCATTCTCCATCTTGATGTTGATAATTGATACATTGCCTATGTAACACGAAGTTGGTTGTTGTAGACACTTCTTTTATAGACTCAAACTTCCATTTTCTAAAGATCAGCAAATACCAGTCATCAAGCAGTGGTTCAGCTCAAGAATACAATATCAAGAATAAGCAAATATAACCAACATAAGATATGGCTGTGTATTTGTAAATAAGTATTCCAAACCCTAACTGAGGTTCTGCTGCCATTTCAGGTGCTGTGCATGGGCACTCGTTCTGTGTACATGGACAATGCTAATGAGCCCCATAATGTGATCATCCTGAAACACTTCACTGAGAAAAACAGGGCGGTGGTTGTGGACATCAAAACCAGAAAGAGAAAAACAGGTTCTGTGGCATTTTTGTTTTATCAGAGAATCACAGAGTATTTCCTTACAGTTTGTTACACATACCCAAAAGCAAATGTTAACTAGAGCACTGTGCAGGTCTGCAGAGTTTGAGTTCCATTATTAGTAAGTTGCCTGACTTTCTGCTCAGAGGTTACCAAATTCTGCTTGAAGGTCACTGCCAAATTGGGAAGCTTCTGCAGTAATTATTTCAACTATCTTTATTCAGAAAAAGATGTAGAAAACTGTTGAGACCATTCTGTTAATGGAGAAATCTCAAAAATAGGCTTTTGATGAAGATGAAGCAGTTGTTTCTGTATCAAGATTTGTGTAGTGCTTGTATCTTATCCATTACAAACCTTTGCTTAATGTTTTAGAACAATTGCTAATTTAAAAACAGTTTGGATAACCCTAAAATTTGAGACCAAGTGAAACATTTAATATATAACAAATCTGTTCGGTTTTTAGGAGCAAGGGCTTTTCTCTTTTTATGACCTAATATTGGGAAGTTAATAAAGCAAAGGTTGTCTTAAGATTTGACTACTGAAGTTGTGTAAAAGACATTTGGAAAAATCAACAGACTAAACTGCTTTCTGATATTGAAGGAAGATTTGAATAGAAAAGCTTTTCTTTTTGTTTCACTGTTGACATTTTAAACAATAAGATCAGCAGTATTTATTTCATCATATCAATTGCAGGTCAGAATTTTCCCCATTTTAATTGTAAAATACAACATCTTCTGCTCTGCATGCTGTACTGCTAATGTGTAAATATGTGCTATTGCCAGGAGTGACCTGGAGATTTTTAACTTGTACTGAAAAATGAAATACTTTCTTGACTGTTCAGGGAATCTGAGATAATTTTTGTAGAAGACCTTTATTAGAACATAATTGATGTCTCATGTCTCAGCTTACTCATATCTACTAACAGACGAATCTACAATATTTTAAGGTGAACCAATTGTGTTTTCTCTCTCTTGTAGTGAAAGACTATCAGTTGATTCAGAAATGTGGGCAAGAGGGCAGTGATTCCGAGACCCAGCTGAGACAGTACCTGCAGCACTTTGTCCTCATCTCCACCCACCTCCTGCAGACCAGCATGGACAGCAGCTATGCTGAGGCAGTGGAAACAACTTGGGTCTTGTCACTGGCTCTAAAGGGGCTTTACAGAACCCTGAAGGTACCTGACACAGAATATGAGAGAGAAATAAAAATCCATGTTCTACCCTGTGCTACAGGAACTTGGGTGTTGACTGAGCACACTGGGGAATTAACACAAGGGCATTTCTGTCACAGCTGGATCCCTTTTTTCCTGATCTGTAGGGGGTTGAAAATGTTGCTGGGCTTTAAATAGCTTTTGTGAGTCTGAGCTGGAAGTTGTTTTGCTTCTCCTCTGTGGGGGCCAACCATTCAGGAGAGCTCAGGAAGAAATTCCTAGCGGTAACATTTTATGGAGTGAAGCTCACTTTTCTCACTCCTGAAGTATTTGAACAGGAAATTTTTTTTTTTTTTTTACTGTCAGGTCAAAACAGATACTCAGTTACTACTCTGTGCATGTCATAGGTGATACCCTTAAGGGATTTGAAGTGGCGATTTTTATTTTAGTGAAATGAAAGAAAAAAGATTCCCAGAGTCGTTCATCTGGCAGGCAATTCACCCAAGGCTGTGTGACAAGCACTGTGATGCATTGCTCCTTTTTTAGTTGTTTATTTGTGTGTGTGTCTGTGTGCAGATTCATGGCTTTAAGGAAATCCAGTCTGCCTTTCTTCAGTCTGGTTTACTCAAACTTCTAGTGAAGAAGTGTAGCAAAGGAACTGGCTTTAGTAAAACTTGGCTTCTCCGAGACCTGGAGGTAAGAAAAGTGACATTTTGGAAAAAGTCAGGCTTCACACAGTGGCATGAAAGGTTATGGCAGTACACTGCCCTCCTGGGGACTCAAGATTATTTCTAATTAGTCTCTAAAAAAATGTTCACTAAACTGTATCCCTGAATCTGCCTCCTGCCCATCATAATCTTGTGGATAATAGACTAAATTCTTGAAAGCAGGAGCTGATTTTCACTAATCTGATTTTATTTGGAAAAGAATTTGCAGGATGAGACATTACTCACCTGCTCAGGTTGTTTTATGGATTTTATTTAAACTGTTCTTGAGAGTTCCATTCTTCAATTTAGAAAACAATCTCAAAGAAAAGCCCGACTTGTACAAGGTTTTGCTGCAGGGCAGGTGGGGAGATCAATGCACACGTGGGCATGTTCTTTCACAGTGTCTTTTAATTGATGAGAGATAAGTGTGGTTCAGCTATTGGTTATGTTTTATCTTAGGCTGGAGTTGTGTTAATTCATTTTTAGGACTATGATGAAGGCAAAGGGCTGTTTTCAAAGGAGAAAGGTGTGTAGGGGCATCACAGAACCTTTGTTTTGTTTTTGTCTTGGAATCTTCAAATCTTTGATGTACTGAAATAGTTAAATAATTACTTTCTCAACTTTCTTTCCACTTGCAGCTAATCACTGAAGTTGTCTTTGCAGCAGCAAGGAAGTGTAACTCATTAGTGAATTGGGAAATGGTTTTGTTTTGTGTTTTGGGGTTGGGTTTTTTGTATTTCAGGTGTGCTGCTTCGTAAAATAGCATGTTTTAAGCACTGTCTAGGTCTGATAATGTTCCTCTAAGATGCTGATAGCAAATAAACTAATAATACCTACAGCTGTCACACCATATGCTACCTTTCTTCTGTGTAGATTTTGTCAATAATGCTGTATTCCTCAAAGCAAGATATCAGTTCCCTGGCTGAACAGGAGGATACTGAACTGGAAGAGAGGGAACAAGATCAGGATGTGGAGCAGCCTGTTGTTGGTCCTGTTGACTTAGAGCAGAACAAACTTGATCCTCTGGAGGGCCTGGATGAAGCCACCAAAATATGCTTCTTGGTATTTCAATTAGTTTGCCTCCTTTTGGGTAAATGTGCATTTGATAGTTGCATAAAACATTTGGGAATTCATATGGTTGTTTTCCTTCTAAATTTATAGAGTATAGGTCTGTGATTTCAGTGCATCATTCTTTAAAGAAAATAAAAATGAGCTCCAGTAATGAATGCTAAAATCATTATGCAGTGTTTTGCTAAATTGCTTCTCATTATTACTAATCCAGATGTTCATTACTTCTCCATCTACAAAGTGAAAAATAATGCCTAGGTCATCCTTAAAGAAATTCAATCTTTCTTTTCCCTCTTTAATGTGTTTTTGGGTTTTTTTTAAAATTTCTTTTTGCTCCTTGCTCAGATGACACATGATGCACTTAATGCCCCTCTCCACATTCTTCGAGCCATGTATGAGCTGCAGATGAAAAGAACAGATTCTTTTTTCCTGGAAGTTCAAAAGAGGTAAGTGAAAGTCTGGGTCCAGCAGAGAGACAGTGGTGGGGGAAAATCTGAAATCTTGGTGCTGAATAGAAATTCTTCCAAGGAAAAGATTTGGCTTTCATGTGTGAAAAAGTAAGGAAATAAACTCCTGCTAAGTTGTATTTATGGAAGCAAGTCACCACATTCTGAAACACATCCCATGCTTTTTTCTATGTGGTGGCTCCCATATGAAGATCCACTATGGCTCTGAATTCTGTGAACTGAGGTAGAGCCAAGAGCTCACATGTGGCTTCTGGTACTCAAAGCACCTCACAGAGACATCATGTTCTCATAGAAATAAGTGATTTTGTAACATTTAAATCCTTTGGCTTGTTAGAACAGGGGAACAGTTAACGTGATAAAAATAGGCAGATCTTAATCTTTCCAAAACAGAAGGTGGGAAGATTTAATTTGCATTTAACTGCCCTAATTGAGTCTGCATTACTTTGGAAACACATTTTTGTGTATTTTTGATTTCCTTTTGGCTCTGCTCAGGTTTGATGGGGATGTGATCACCACGGATGAGAGGATCCGCACGCTGGCTCAGAAGTGGCAGCCCAGCAAACGCCTGAGGCTGGAGGAGCAGAGTTCCAAGGCAGTGGATACAGATATGATCATCTTACCCTGTTTGGTATGGACACCTCTACAAAAAAAGAATGAAAAATAATTAGTTTTGGCATTCAATAGCTTCTGTTTAGTAACTTCAAACCTGAGAATTTTTTTTAATACATCTGAAATAATCTGTTATCAATGTTTTATGTCAAAATGAGTGAGCAGGTACAAGAAGCAAGTATTTCTTCCTTGTTATTCCTTCCTTAAGAAAGTGAAAGAACTTGATTCCCAGGTCAGGAGAACAAATTGTGACTACAGGCTGTAATTTCCTCCCCTTACACAAGAGAGATTGTATCTCATTGCTGTAAGCTTATGCCATGCTACTGCTTTAGCAGATGATTGTTATCTTACAGTAAATTCATCAGAACAAGGAAGCAATGAATTTATCTTGTAAAGTAGACACTACACTTGCAAGCATTAGGTTTTGCATTCAACAGCAGGTCCCACAGCTCTGCTTTATTTTGAGGGCTTGCTCCTGGCCATGTGGTGTCACCAGCATAGCTGTTTATCAGTTGCATTGCAAAGGGGAAGGAGCTTCCTGAAGCAGTTTCACATCATTATAAGAAAAAAAAAAAAAATAATAGACCTTTTAACGGCTTATGCAGAGGCTGTAAAATATCCACACCTGGAAATTGTCCAACCTTAACTGGACAAAGCCCTGATTTTGGAGTTATCTCAGCCTTAAGTCAAATTTGCACCAAGTGATCTCCAGAAGTTCCTCCTAACTTGCCTCATTTCAGGGCACTTGGTAGCTTTACCTCGGCAGGTGAGCTTCAGTTAACACTTCTGGTTAGAATTCTAACTGCTGTTTCCACAAATGCATCAGTGTATAGTGAGGTTTGTAGACATAAACAATGTTTCTCAGGAAAGCTGTAGCTGTGTGAGAGATCCCACTCTTGTGGAGTTTTTGGCAAACTCATTTGTAAATCCACCTTGCAGTAAACGTAAGGCAGTAAATTGCTGACAGCCTGTTTCCAAACTGGCATTTCTCTCCTTGCAGTCAAAGCCTGTCCTCTGTGATAAAGCAACAGAAGAAACCAATCCTGTTGCCCAGAAACTCATCACCAACACAGAGAGTGACCTGCAGCTCAGCTACGCCAAACAGCGACGCACCAAGAGCTCCATCCTCCTGCACAAGGAGTTGGACTCCAGGAGTAAGAAAGCTGTCAGGGACTACCTGTATCGTGTCAACGAGGCAATTGCAGTTCTGTATGCCAGGCATGTGCTGGCATCCTTGTTAGCTGAGTGGCCTGATGATGTGGCAATAAATGAGGAAATCCTAGACCTGAGTGGCTCAGCCCATATGACATACATCCTGGACATGCTGATGCAGCTGGAGGAGAAGCAGCTGTGGGAAAAAGTAAGTGGATTTCACTTAGACATGTGAACAAAACCTGTGCCCACATGCCGTGAGACTCTGACTAACAAAAATACTTGCAGTTCCTTTTTTTCAACTAAATTGAAACTCCAAAATTTAAATTAGTTCTGAAAGAACAGTTGGAATTTGTCAGTGTCTTGATGTGCTGATCTTGTTAACAGAAAATGGAAAAACTAGCTGTGGGGAGAGAACTCTTTCAGTTATGAGGGAGAAATTGGTAAAATAGGCAGTCTGTTTTGAAAATAGACAATCTAGATGGGAATCTAGGGAAATTGGTAAAATAGGCAGTACATTTTAAAAGGTGCTTTTTCTTAGATCTCAATGTGTATGTTGTGATACCTGCTACTCCACTGATGAGCTGCTGGTGGAAGTGATCTTGGAATTACAATAGAATGTTGTAATGAAAGTGTCAGCTCAAGGCTTCACAGCAGTCAAAGCAAATCAAGTGCTGGGAATTTTCAAAGAGGGAATGAAAAATAAAGTAGAAAGCATTGATATGCCACTGAACCAATAGTGTGCACTCTTTTGGACTGCAGTGACTCCCTCATCTCATTAAAAAATGAAAATAAGATGCAGTACAACTGGAAGAGGCCTAGAGAAGAATGACAGGGATTATTACAGCCATGGAATATCTTCAGTATGAGGAACCAACTGGTTTTCTTCATTCTGGATCTTTCCCATATGGGGCATTGAGGGAGAAGAAGTAATGGAAAAGTCTGTTCCTCTTTCTCTGTAGATTTAAAGCAGTAAATAGCATGCATTAAGGAAAAAAAGAGCAAGTATTATACACTGGCCCTCCCAGTAAGAAAACAAAGGAGTGTCAGATTAAGGTAATAAGTGGCAGATCCAAAACAAACCAAAAGAACAGGTTCTCAACACAGTAAGTCATGGAAATTGTTGCCCCAGGGTGTTTTTATGGGTTCAGAAAAGGGCAGGATGAACGGATAGAATGAAATCTATTAAGGCATATTAAATGCAAAATCCTAGCCTTTGTCTTAGGCTGTTCTGCAAGTGCAAGGCAAAGAGTGCATTCAGGGAACTGCTGCACGCTGCCTTTGGTTCTTAAACTTCTTTTCCCAAGAAATCAGTTTTTGGTTGATTTGGAGATGAAGCTGCTGGCCTGAGCTGATGTGTTACAGTTTATAGGAGGAGTTAAGAGGTGGCAGGTGAAGACTCATGGAATGAGTTGCTCTGATGACCTCAAAGGGCCTCAAGTAACAGAATTCCCCATTCAGGGCTTTTATGCACTGTTATAAAAATAAGAAAAAGGGAGACTCAGGTGGTTCGGAATTATATTTAGTGTGTCCTGATAGATTAAAGGCATTTTTGGGTAGTTTTAAATGCACAGGACTTGCATCTGCTGCTTTCAAAACTTCAGCCACCTAATTGATGCTTTATCATTTCTTCTTATGCACAGAGTTATACCTTTTTTTTGAAGGCTGAAATATATGACTATGACATACTCTATTTAAATCAAAACCTGTAGGTATAGAAGGTAAAGGTGTCTGTTTAGTATGTCAACAAAGCTGTTTATCTCACTTGATTACAGCTTTAGTTTCCTGTTAATTACTTTATGGATTAGCCTTAATTCTAGCAGTTGTGTGAAGAGATGTAGCCAATATCTGTCACGTTTTTATCAAATAAAGAATGAAAGATCTAGAACAGAAGACAGAGGGAAGTCTTTTGACATTTAGAGTGAAATGAGATGACATTTGTAGGCATCATCTGTGAATATCTTGTTTCTTGTTGGTACCTTGATTCCCTCTTCCAGAATACTCTGTGGCTGGACATGACTTGTGTCAGCCATCAGCATATACAGCTGTAAATGTTCTTGTGACAGTAAATTGTATTTACATTATGTTTTTCTCCCCAGATTCTCCAGAAAGTGCTGCATGGCTGCAAGGAGAACATGCTGGGCACCATGGCCCTGACAGCCTGTCAGTTCATGGAGGAGCCAGGGATGGCAGTGCAGATGAGGGAATCTCAGCATCCTTATAACAACAATACGAACTTTGAGGTAAGGCAGGCTTGGATTGCAGTGCAGGACTTGAGGCTGAAATCACCCAGGGGTTGGAGCAGAAGCCTCTCCAAGTTCCATGTGGGTATCTGTGGGACTTCTGGGCTTGAAGTGCCTGTGAAGTCTGTTCAGTCTTGCTTGGAAAGGCTGATGTCAGATAACTCAGGCCTTGCCCTGCGAAGAAATGTGTTCAATCAGGCACTTCAATGCAATTCTAATTCAATCCTATGAAAAGTACATAACTTACATGGCTTTACTGTGCATGTATTTGAAGCAGATCAGATTTGTAAATGGTTTCAAGGCCTTAATGATGAAATGTTTCTACCCTTCCTTCCAAAGATTTGTTTCAGTTGGCCTGTTACTCTCTTGTGCTGTTAGATGAAAGTAGGAGTGGTGTCTTTTTTCATGTATTTATCATTTTAGACTCTTTCCCTGACACAAACAGTTTCTGATTTTCTTCTCTTGATACTGTTTGAAAGCATTTTTGCTGATATAGTTTGGTAAATAATTATTGCCTCTGGGCAGTCTTGGGATTTTTTTATTTCCCTGCTGCTCTGACTCTTCTGATTTTTATTTTTAAAATGCATATAACCCCTTAGGTTCTGGCAGTGAGATCAGTATCAGCAACAACTACTGCTTTTGAAAAATGAAAGCATTGCTGGCAATTCACTTTACATGCTTAACAGCTAATGTGAACAATAGGCCATGCTTTACATTTATTAAATTAGCTCTGGGTAAAAATATCAAAGAGTTTTTTACTCACAGAGATGCTGTAATATTTTTTTTTTGTATCTCCCTTGTTTGTGTGGTGAAAGTGAAGTGAGTTCTGGGCAGTGTGACAGGACACAAAGCTGCTGTGTTTATTCCTCAGGATAAAGTTCACATTCCTGGTGCTATCTACCTCTCCATCAAGTTTGACTCTCAGTGTAACACGGAGGAGGGCTGTGATGAGCTGCTCATGTCCAGCAGCAGCGACTTCCAGCAGGACCGGCACAGCTTCAGTGGCTCCCCTCAGAAATGGACTGACTTTGAGCTTCCAGGTGAATATGCACTGATTGAAGGTTATACAGGATATTGCTGGCACTCCTGAGAGAAACTCCTGATGAGCTAAACATGGATGTTCCTGAGATGTGTAGGAGAAAAGCCAATCCTTTCCTTGTCCCACTCTGTTTGCTCTGACATGCTGCTCTTGCATTTGTTTCTGAAATGTGGCTTATCTGTTGTGCTGTGACCTTTTCTTTCCACCCCTCAGTCAAAGCACGCACTCAGCTACTGGAAACAAATTTGATCTTGATTCTGTTCCAACACAGTCCTTGTTCTGCACGATATTCACTTACGTTGTTTATGCCTTGTCTTACTTTCCACAGGAAGCACATTTTTTTTATTAAAAAAAAAATAAAATATGCTTATCTTTGTTGCTGTGCTCTGCTCCTGCTCTGAGCAAAGAGAGCCAGTGCCAGCACCTTGGCTCCAGCTGGTGCCACAGAGCACAGCTGGAAAAATTCCAGGGTTTGACTGCCAGCTGCACTCTGGATTCTCTAAGTACATTTGTGAGAGCTCAGTGAGGAGCAAATGCCAGGAAGCTCAAGGACCGCACAGTCTCCTGCTTCTGATTTTAAACTGTTTTAACCCACTGAGCATTGGGGTGCTGCAGGAAGCTCTTGACTTCAAGGACTGTCAGCACCTGTAAAGAGATTTAGGAACTTTCTTAGCAAACCAGTTTGGGTTACAAGGTGCTGGGTTTGGGTTACAAGGTGCCAGTTAAAAGCAAATGTGTGTTCTGTAGAAATATTTTAGATTTTTGTCTTCTTTTTCCTCCCTAAGAGTTGCCAAGGAGCTGAACTTTGAAGCCCATTGTTTAGAGCAGCCTTGAAACTTGAGTTTCACCTTGTGCAAGTTCATTTCCAACCAAGGCTGTCTGGATTAAGGCTCTTGATTCCAGCAGGTTTTAGCTGAAACCAAACATTTAAAGGCTTCTGGGCTTTTCATTTGATTGAAGGGCTTTCTTCTATGAGTAGGAGAGAACACTGTCTCCATTTCATGATTAAAAGGGAAATTCTTTTATAGATATTTCCTTTTAAATCCTAAAAAATGTTTTCAAAATTTTTCTTGTTCATGAAACTGAAAATTCTGCTTCCCAATGAAATCTAGCCTGCTTGTCTCAGGGTTTTTCATGGGGCAGAAAAGATACTTTAAGATACTTGAAGTTTTAACAGCTCTAGTATTATAGAGCACAGTAGGTAAGAAGATATTTTGTGTAGTGTTACAGTCAATTACCAGGATTTATCCCTGAAGATGTAGATGCTACAGTGGCAAAAACCTTTTGAGTGTTTTTGCCTGATTGTGAAGTGGTCAAATGTTTTATTTTCTTCTTCAAATAGTCCTTCTATTTTTTAAGCGATTAAGTTTACGAGTTTTCTTTCTTAGAATAAAAATGTTCAATTTAATTTTCTGACATGTAAAAATTTTACTTTCAAATATTTTAAACCCTTTGTCCCATGAATTGAAGTGTTGTTGTAAAGAACTTGGCTGCCTGTATAGAAGTTCTTGTTTCATAAATCATAACTGATCCAGTAACACAATTGGAAAAGTGAAGTTACATGTGCAGAATATGGAGTTTCTTTAATTTCCTCTATTTGGTTTTCGAAAATACAAGACATTATCCTTTCTATCCAGTATCTTTAGACAGGGGAAACCATTGTGGGATTTGCTTCACCCTCCTTCTTGTCACCTGTTCTTTGTTTTTCATAGTTATCAAAAAATAAAAGACCACCTCTCTTGAATGAAGACATCTAGGATTAATTAATTTCAGACTTTTCATTTAAGTTGTATTTGAGATGGCAAAACTATCTCAGAAGATAATAATGTGGGCTTTCTTCCCTCCCTGCACACAGGAGACACACTCTACTATAGATTTACTTCAGACATGAGCAACACTGAGTGGGGTTATAAGTTTACAGTGACAGCAGGTCATCTGGGAAGGTTTCAGACAGGTAAGAGATGCTCAGAATGTATTGAAAAGGGCCTTTTTTAGTCATTTTGCTGACCTTTGAGAGTCTTATGATTATCCCTTTCCCTTGACTTAGAATTTGCATTCAATGTCTTAGAAATAACATGATCAGTTTTGTTCAAGTTGAAACTCAGCTGATGTCTTTTACTTCCTGTGACTTTGGGGTAGAAACACAAAATCTTCATGGAGAGTTGGAAATTACAATTATAATAATGTAATTTGCATCCAAAATCTCATTATATGATAATAATTACAGAGTAGTTAGTAAACACTCCAGGATGTCGCAATTGGAAACAGAAGTAATGGTAATTGCATCTTTCAAAAGTGGTTATCCATTAAAATAGGATGGTTCTGGGTCTAATTTTTAGCATAAGAGGTTTTGTTAGTTTATTTTAGAGTTTAAATATTTTAATGAAATTGAGGCTGATGGATAATTTGCTATCAGCAAAACTCTATTGCATTTCATATAATAGGGAGGGCCTGTGGTTTGTTTGCCTTATTTGGGCAAAAAATTTAATTTTGGATATGATTCTTTCTAATGTTTATGTAAGTTTTGCCTCAGAAAAGAATTGCCATGTCAGGATGTAATGTAGAGTTATCTCAGATTTTGTTTGGTATTTTAATTCAACATCTCTGGCTTGCAGTACTTGGTGTATGGAGAAAACTGACCATATGAACAGATTGCATCCCTACAAAGCTGAACAGCTGTTTGAATTTTCTTTTTTTCCCCAGGCTTTGAAATTCTAAAGCAGATGCTGTCTGAGGAAAGGGTAATTCCTCACCTTCCACTGACCAAAATCTGGGAGTGGCAGGTGGGGGTGGCGTGTCGCCAGACTGGGCACCAGCGCCTCAAGGCCATCCACCTGCTGCTGAAGATAGTGCAGTGCAGCAGCCAGGGGTGAGTGCCCTGCCCCACACCCTGCCCCACACCCTGCCCCACTGCCAAAGGGCAAGGGAACAAAAAGACACTAAACTGATGCTATTCTAAAGCAAAAAAAAATCCCCTGTGGTTTGAAGCGAGTATTTTTCGTTTACCTGTCAGGTGCAATTTGCAGTGCTTTGATAGCAGAAATGTTTTACTCTCTCTTCTTTCCTGACCTTTAAAGAAGTCTAATGAATTCAAATGTCATTGAAAATAATTAAAAAATCATCACTAAACAGGACAAAGGTAGATTTCAATTAGTTTTCTAGAAATTTATTCTCTTTGTATTAGTTATACTGCAGAATTAAGGTAAGGATGAAATAATAACCTGGTGAAGTGATGATCTGATTCTCTGTAAAGTAAGTAGCTTTCACATTAATATTTTTAGTTGTACCACTAAGCCTGTAATTGAGTTTTAGAAGGGATATGTGTCCTTATGTGTCATGTATGTATGGCATGAGTATTTCTAGAAGAGAATTTAGCAAAGTGGTTATTTTTTACCTTTAATTGTCACAAATGTATGGTTTTGTTCTCTTAAATTTAATTTGGTTTTGGTTTCCCCTCTCCCTTCCCAGAAATGGTCATGGTGGGTACTCACTATTGCATCACAATTTCATTTAAATTACTTTTTTTTCAGGGACTGTGACCTCACCTTATTGAAGCCTCTTTGGCAGCTTTTCACCCATATGGAAAACAACTCTTGTCTTGACACAGCCAAGCCTGGTATTCTCCTTCCTCTTCATCGTGCACTGGCAGAACTCTTCTTTGTGACAGAAAACAGAGTTACTGTAAGCAGCTCCTGTGTTTCTATCCCTCAGAGCTACAGGAACATTAACAACTTTCACTTATAGAGTGTGGCAGTACATTCTAATTCGAGGGGAATTCTGTTACCTTGTCCATCACTGAACTTTAAGTAATAGTCATGATTATTATGGCCCTAAAGCCACTGTTTATTCTGAGAGTTCTGGTTTAATAATTAATTTAAAGGTATTTGCATGTGGTTTTCATTGAGTTGGTTTTGAACTTTAAATATGAACAGTGACATGAGCTCATTTCTGTGATCACAAACTGTGCTCTGGTCTGGGAGACTCTGGTGTGCAGTTCTTATATCTTTGGTTCTTGGAGACTGCTCTAATGATCAGCATTTTAATGTTAATTAGTAGAATATCACCTTTGGTAGAAGCATTGGTGCTCATTGCATGTTTTCTGGCCACAGGAGCTTGGATCTCTCCAGGAGTATTTGCTTGCCTTAAATACTGAAGATCATCTTCATCGCTGCACAGCACAGGTAGGATTGCACAGCCCCAGGGCTGGGGGGTCTGGGATCTTTGTGGCAGACACTGAATGATTTCTCATTGCCCAGTGGAGTTTATAAAAGAGATATTAATGTACTTGGTCTTGACGGGCCTTTGAAAGTTGTGAGTGAACTGTGCACAAATGCTTTTCTAGGATATTGGGAAGAAATTCTTCCCATGAGGGTGGCAAGGCCCTGGCACGGACTGCCCAAAGCAGCTGTGGCTGCCCTGGAAGTGTCCAAGCCAGGTTGAATGGGGCTTGGAACAACCTGGTCTGGTGGAAAGTGTCCCTGTCCATGGCAGGGAGTGGTATAAAATGATCTTTAAGGTCCCTCCCAACCCAAACCATTCAATGATTCCAGGTTTCTATATCTCTTCAGTTTCGTATGATTTCTTTACACTTTAGGCTTGAGGAGAATATTTGGTATAACTTTCTTTTTCCTTTTCTCTTCTAGGCCTTGAAAAACATTGCTGCTATCAGCCTTGCCATTAACTATCCAAACAAATCAACAAGTTTCTGGAATGTTTAATACTGGCTCAGGCCGGAGTGCATGGGATAGAGTAGTTTGTCCATAGGACATTGGAACAAACATCTGAACTCCTTTTAGGAGAAGTTCCTTCAGCTTCAGTGTATGAGCACTCTGCAGCCTTCCTTCCTTCCTTCCACCTTGATGTAGAATTTGTAAAAGTAACAGCTCACTTCAATGAAAAAGCACATCCTGAAGTAACTCATGCATCGCCTACAGTTATGTATGCACATATTGTAGCATGTTAGAGTAAACAGAACAATATTGTTTTTTATTCAGAGGAAGTAAAGGAAAGAAGGTAGCTGAAGTATGAGAATGGAAGGCCCCCACGTTTGTGTCATCTGCTCCTGAGGAAACTTGATCCATGAAACGTGTCTGCTTCAGAAAGCACTGCCCATCTCGGGGTGGTGCCATCAGCAGCATCTCTTGTACATCTTCAGAGGGGAACAGGCAAACCAGAATCTGGTGGCTGCTGCAGCAATGGTCCACGCTTGAATCCTGTCATTTTTGCTTTGGAGGCTACTTCCCAAGGGAAAGGATTTCAGTTCTTACTAAACTACAGGTTGTAAAACAAATTGTGGGTGATTTGTAAAGCAGTTGAAGGATTCCAGTTTCACAGCATCCTCGTGCAAGAGCTTTATGTTTCTCCTGTTCTTTGATTCATCCATCTGGGTCACCTGTTCTTACCTTGCTTTATCAATGTCTTATTCCAAACAGCCCGTTATTGTAGTGTAGAGAGCAAAGGCTGGCCTTCAATCACAAGGCAGGGCTGATAGGAAGACCTGAAGAACTTACATGTTTCTCAAAAATCACATCTTTACAAGAAATTATGAGGCTTTTTTTCCCCTTCAGTTATTTTGATATTAGTGGCTTAGGAGGTCCTTGGCAATGTTGGGAACCTGGACTCCCAGCACTCAGGGTGGGGTTAATGATCAATCCACTCTTATCTTATAGAGCAATAACCACATTTCTCTTGGTGAACATGGAATGAATTGCAGACCTTCTATGCTGAAATAAATTGGCTTTCTTCCTGCACAGCTACATTGGTTATTCCCTTTCCAAGGAGTTAAAAAGAACAGAGATTGATTTGGGGGTGTATTTTGTGTACCATTGCAATTTGTATAACTGATCCTGTCAAATATAAATTTAGATAACTTTTAATGCTAATTCTTTTCTTCTTCACTTCTTCACCCCAACACTGGAGTATGGGAAAAAAAAGGCAGCCAAAAGCTCTAGTAGTGTCTGAATGCAAATTGTGTAAAGCAGTGGCTCTGTCAGAAGGAAATCTATTTATTGACCCTGCTTGTCCAAAATTTAAGTGGTGCCCAAATACCAATGCACAGGAGCCCTGCTTTGGGGAGTGTCCTCTGAACTGATGGTCTTATCAGCTGGGGCTGGAGTTTAAGGGTGGCCCAATCTCCCTCTGAGAGGGAATCATGCAGTAATGTATCCCTTGGTTGTTTGGTTTGTTTTTTTTTTTTTGATGGCCTCTAGTGCTGTAGAGTTTTGTTTTGACTTCTGTTCAGCTAAGTGAGTGCACAGTGAGTGCTTGAATCAGAATGTGATTATTCTGCTTGAAAGACTTAAAAGTGAAGACCAAGAAAAGCACCATGCTGAAGCCATTGCCTTCAGGAATGCAGTGGCTCTCTTAGCAAGTCAGAATCCCAGGATTCAGGAGAAGTGTTGTATTTGTGAAAGACTGAAAGGAAGCAGAGAGATGCTGCTCTGAAAACCCTCCTTGAGCATCCTGTGTTGATTTCCTTCAAGACCTCAAGATGGGAAGGGGATTACCAAGATTGTGGTGTGTCTTTAATGCACGGATCACTCTGTTCCCACATCTCCACAAGGTGCTGGAGTTTGCAGCCTCCCTGCAGGGCTGTCAGAGACAACTGCTTCACACCTTGTCATTGTTTGAACAGATTCTGGGCACAGGGAGTTGCTCCACCAACAGATGTTCCTAAACTGATGTTAGGGAGTCGTGGCTGGGGCAGGTGAGCACTTGGAAGTTGCTTCTCTGGAGCAGTAGAATTTGCTCTTCACTGGCTCCACGGGCATCCATGGCTGAGGAATCACGGATATGCAATGGGCTGCTGAGCTGTGCAGCTGCTGGGGGCTGCCTGTTCACTCAAAGAAGGCTTTTTTCTTTTTTCACATCAGGGATGAAGACTGTAAATAAACCATTCATAGAACCTGTCACAGCTCTGTTATAGTCATGTTTTATTTTTTTTCTGTTGGACTGTCCTTTTGCTTTCTGGATGAAGACATGAGGCTGCAAGGATGACACAGGAGTGGCCAGAATTTCTTGCTAGACATTACCACTCAACTTACTCTACCAGCAGTGACTGGCCTCATGAGTCAGTCATCTTGCCCTGAAGGAACTGTCTAGGAACAGTGTCCACTAAATATAATTTCTACCCACTAGATGGAACTGAAGGACTGTGACCTGAGTTGACACTGAATCTGTTGCTGCCTTATAACTAAAATCATTAATTATGGATTTTTTAACAGACAAAAAACACTGATTTTTTTTTTCTTCTGGTGGCTCTAAAGAAAAATAGAAAACCAATAATGAATATTCATGATCAATCACATTTTGAAAATTATGCAGAAGTTCCAAGTGGATGTGAATGATGCTGTTGAATTGTATAAAATTGTCTGGAAAACAGCTATGCTGAAAAAAAATGTGCCTAATATAAGAAAAACTAAAAAAGTTGTCCTGCCTGAATCACCTATGATGTGTTTAAAACAAACCATATTGTTCCTAATGATACATTTGACTTGCTTTCATTAAACACTTAAAAACGAGAGTTTTATAATTTCTTTTCTTACGGGTTTACTACTTTGCAATTTTTATCAGTTGTTTAAAATATATCAGACCTTTAGATTTATTCCAGTTCAGTTCAACATGTAAAAAGAAAGCTACAGATGTGGGTAAAATATGCAAATGAAGAGAAATATATTGTAAAAATTCTATAAAATCAAAAAAATACAACACGGTGTCTGTTTTTTGTTTGTTTTTCTCCTCTCCTCACTGAACGTTTAATGCTGGAGTTTGCAGTGAGATTCCAGGGTTTTTCTTAGGAATCCTCATTTTCCATGCCTGTAAGCAAACCTGCTTATCCTCCTGTGGTTGGTAAATATCTGGTATTACATCGAGCTATGCAGGAACCAGACTTCTGGAGTCATCTCTAAATTCCAGCCCTGCTGTTTACATGCCAGTGGCATTACCCTAAAAATTCAGTTTTCCCGTGGATATCCATCAGTTTTAGTGCCTGTGTATATTTACTCTGAGACCTGAAACACACATCTGGAGGCCCCAGATGTCTCCTGTAAAGCTGAGATTTGTATTAGTAGGTGTTGATTCTAATTAGTGATGTTTATCAGCAGAGGTGCTTGTGCCTACCTGGTCCAGTGGGTTTCCTTGAAAAGGTTGTTTGCCTTGGGTTTGGCTGGAGGAAAGGGCTGTGTCAAACTCAACATATTCCTGTATTTGCCTAAAGCTGCAAGTTGTTTCCTTGGAGAATGGTCTAATTAGGCAATTTTATGAAACACAAATAAATAATAGGATTGTGAGGGTGTGGGAGAGCGAGGACTGTTCCCTGAGGTTTGAGTTTTCAGCTGGTAAACCTGAAAAAATTCAGTGTAATTGCTTTGAGATGTAGTGTAGTGCCAGGCACTGGAATGTAACAGAAGGTACATCCATAGCACTTTGGATCTGCTTTTCAGGTCAGGTTCATTAAGGCTGGTTTTCTTCCAAGAGATCAAAAGTAGGCTGCAAGTTAGCTTAGAGATGGGTGACTTTTAAAAATCCACTTTTAGGAGAAGGCTGAGCTGTGTTTTAAACCAGAACTGGCCCAATCAATCCCTGTGTTTCCACAGCCCAGCTCAGATCTGGGTTTTGTACCTTCACAAACATGAGGGCAGCACCTGCCTGTTTATACCATTTAAAACCTGGAATTGACTCTCTGCAACTCCCTGGAATCCCCTGCTATAAAATCCGGGCACCCTGGGGCAGAAAAAGGCCCAATAATCTGATTTAGTCCTGCCCCTTTTCAATGGTGAATCCCCCTGAAGTGAATTGTGCTGGGTCTGCTGGGGACAAACATCACTCCTGTTTCCAGGGCACAAAACCACAACCATGGGAGCCTTGAAAAGCATGAACTGGCCTTTAGGGAAAACTCTAAAATGTTGGAAAACACATAAGTACATGTAAAGAGCTTGGTTTTCAGCACTGGACTAGGAGGGAAGGCTGGATAATAACAGGAACAAAGAATGTCTGTTGGTAACATGGCCTGGAAAAACAGGAACTGTGCTGGATTTTGTAGGGGGAAAGTGAAATCTGGCCCACCTCACCTCTGCATTTAAAGCAAAGTTGTCAACTCTGATCCAAGTGAATAAGAGAGAAATCCACTGTGAATAAGTAAGGGGTGAAGGAAGTGAGATTAAAGCTCATTCTTTCCATGACGGTCAGGTCTAATGTAATCAGGTCTATTCTGCAGTAAAATCTTTCCTGATTTTAACCTAAGCAAGAACAAATAATAAAAAGCTGGTACCCAGCTCCAGCCCAGACTGCAGTGGGCCTCACATGTGGGTATGCAGGAATAAACACTTGAAAAAGAAACCCCAGACTCTTTTTTTTTTTTTTTTTTCTTCCCTCCAACTGGAAGATCCACAAGCATTCCTGATAAATAGATGGAAATCTTGGGCAGTTTCGTAGTGGTACTTGGCATTTAGAAATTCCCATTCCTTGAATATGAAAAGAATCACTATTTGGATTTAGGGAGCATGGGAAAAGAGGAGGAGAAGAGAGAACATGTCTATGTCAAAGATGAGGTGTTCCCTCACAAGTGCTGAGCAGTTGTCTGGGGAGTTTTCCCTACTAATCCTTTTCTGACAATAACAATGAATTTTTTTTCGGCTGGTTTCTTCTTTCCATTCCCCACTCTACTGTCTGATTTTCCATAATCTTACAGCATAAATCTTATTGCATTTTGGAGTTTTTTTTCTTAACATTTGCAGTGCAAATAACAAATATTTAAACTTGCATTGCATGGAAGAAGTCAGTTTTATGAAACCCAAGGAAATGTGAATTGAAGTACCTGCAAATGTTTGTCAGTGGTAGGTTCTCTTACAGGCTCATTTCCAGAACACTTTGTTGGCATCTCCTCACAGCTGGATCATCACATCCAGTAGATGTTGTTAAGGCCACACTAAATTCTTTCTTGTCTTGGAAAGACAGGTGTCTGCTAAGGAAGGCAGATGTCTCCCTTGAAGATGTAAACCCCCTTCCCTCCAGATTATTATAATTTTAAAATTAAGGGCCTCTCAGGCAAAGAGATGAGAATATGAGACAGTTCTTTACTAAGAAAATGATAATAAAAAATGTAGTAGTAAAAAAAAACAGTAAACAAAGAAAAAAAATACTGAAAGAGTAAGAACACAACCTGACACCCTGTTGGTCAGGGTGTTGGTGTCAGTCCAATCAAGTCCTCCTGCAGTGACAGATGTGGTTCTGTTGGAGCAGGGATGATCCTGTAGAAGGGGGTAGTTTTCCTCTGCAAGTCCAGTGGTGGTGAGATGGGTCTGGTCTCCCTCTGGGAATCCAGTGCAAACGGGCTGTGCTGGGGTTCTGAATGCCAGGTTTGATCCAGGTGGGAATGCTGGGCTCCTCCCCCTGGGTGGAGCATCTCCCCATGGGATGATGGAATTGTATCAGCCTTGCAGTGAGCCTGGATGGCCCATGGACAGCAGAGATCCCCTGGAGGGAGGCTGGGGCCTGGAAGGGGTAAAGAACACTGCTCCCCCTGGTTTTAACAGCTGGTGATAGAAAACATACCTCTGGTTACATCTTGCATTGGAGCCTAAGGTATTTCTAGCTCTGTAGAATGAGTCATTGTCCTTACACTGGCACAGGCTGCCCAGAGAACCTGATGGCTGCCTCATCCCTGGAAGTCTCCAAGACCAGGCTGGATGAGGCTTGGAGCAACCTGGGATAGGTGGAAGGTGTCCCTACCCATGGCAGGGGTAGAATGGGATGGGCTTTAAAGTCCTTTCCAATCCTATTCCATGATTCTCTGATCTTTTACACACCTTCGTGGGCTAGACCTCCATTCTCACCTCACTGCCTTTCAGACACCCAAAGGTTTTAACTTCCTCATCCACATAACATTTCTAAGAACCAACAAAACTCCTGAAGAATCACAGGAAATGCTTCCCCTTAGGATTTTATACTTTCTAATCAACAAAACCATCCTGTACAGATTTTCCTCTCCAATAAGTCATCCATGATAAGACTTCAATGTGCGTATGTAGGTAGACATTTACTGGGGCTTCAGTTCACCACTGTGTTTATCTTGGATCAAGTTAAATATGGAATTAAGGTGTAATCTTAGGCACATCTAGTTCAGCTTTTAAAGGTAGGCTTTAAATTGGGTTTGTTGCCTTGGAGCCTAAACAGACCGTGCTGTTGATGGGAAGTGCGCAAATCGTGCGGCTTTCCCTTGCATCTCGCAGAATCTGCAAAGGCAGAAAACAAAAAGATGAATTCTTGAGTCAGGAGAAGTGTTGAGTCAGGAGACCTTTAGTCTCATCATTTTGCTTGAGAATAAATCATGTCTGCGTTTCTTACCCTTCTCCTCTACATCAACCACCCACAGAAAGCTCATTCATCAAAAATGTCAATGGTTTCCCAGAAATCTCCTCACTCACACCTTGGGGATTTTATTCCTCTGAGCAGCAGGTTGGGCTCTTTTCTCCCCACCAATGTTTTTTTCGGGAGGGGG